>MU204326.1:6148786-6229379 GCA_017309775.1 Paedocypris sp. Pulau Singkep | reverse complement strand
GATAGATAGATAGATAGATAGATAGATAGATAGATAGATAGATAGATAGATAGATAGATAGATAGATAGATAGATAGATAGATAGATAGATAGATAGATAGATAGATAGATAGATAGATAGATAGATAGATAGATAGATAGATAGATAGATAGATAGATAGATAGATAGATAGATAGATAGATAGATAAACAAAATGATAGACAGTTGTAATGAGTGCTCATTTAATTAACCAGATATTGTTTTATCTTGATCGTGTCATATATCAAGGAATGACAAGCAAGTGCTATATAAAGCACAGAAATCCTCACTCCAGGAGTACAGTAATGATCCTGTCGAGCAAGAGCATGAAAGAGGTGAGAGGACCACAGCAGCATCACACGGAAAAATCTCATTAGCAAGGAAACATACTAAAAAACATCCCTGGCTTATTTTAATTGTGTTAGACTCACAAAAAAGAACAGTTTGACGTACAAGGTCAAAGTCGCCCTCATTGTGCTACCACCAAGCCAACTTACATTTCTCCTAATCAGCCCTTTTTATCATCTTCATGCAAAAGAAAAATAAAATCTTGTAAGAAACAGATTTAAGCAGCAGGTGTCTGTAAGAAAAAAAACACGATTTTGAAAGGAAATAGATTGTGCGGTATAAAATGTCTTCACTGCTACCAAAGGCAAACCTATAATGAGTTTTAAAGATCTTCAGGGTTTCAAATTTAATTGGACTCGGATCCAATAGGCTAATAGATCACAGCAGTGATGCAATGTGTTACATCTACTCAAATGTCAATAACACAAAAAGTTACTTAGAGCCTTATATTAATGTCAATTTTGGTCTGCAAACATTTGCATATTTAAATAATCTGGACAAAATGTTTCTTCTTATCCTCCATCCATCAATTCGTTTTTTTTTTTTTTTTTGCAGTTCTGGCCTAGTGGTTGAGAGTTGGACTTGCTATCAGAATTTGTTAGGGTCACACTTTCCTTCTATAATTATACCATTATAACAAAAACGTTGGGGTACGTAGTATTTTATATTGTCACACTACTGCATAACAGCAAAATCTTAAAAAACAATACAACCGAACTGCATGTTCAATTTGTGAAAGCAAATTCATCAATCTACTTTGACTCCGCCCATTACGGTGACAAACAGTTGCTTTTTCTGAATTTATTGTGAATATTGCCACATTGTGATGCAACAATTGAAATTAATTCAGCTCTATTGTCATTCACGTGATGAAAATATGAGAATACATAATTGCATTCAACATGTTTATTATGTGCTGGTGCTATTATATAAAAATGAAATACGAACAAGAATGGGCACAAAGCATTTTATTCCCATCTTATGTAAGAGACTGTGGTTTTGTGCGGAGAAAGCATTCCTTCTGCACGGTCAGCAGCCGACAACTTTAACTTAAAGTCGCACAGGCGCTTATAAACCACCAGGACTAGGAGAGAAAATCAACTTTCTCTCAATGACACGTCTGTAAAAAGACTGCAAGTTCTCTTGTGAAAGATTAAAGCGTTGTTTCCCATATGAACTGAACTTTTTGACTTTTTATATAAATCATTAATAATGTTTTGGCTCAAAAAGCAGGAACAATTACAAAGCGTGTGACAGTGTTCAGTCTGGGCTGAGCAGCGGGAGATGTGGGAAGGTTTTTTGATGTGTTAAAGTTGGCAACCACAATTGTATTGTCGGAAATCACTAGGAAGCTTTGTTCTAGACAAAAATGTAAAGATCAATGCTGTCAGAAGAAAAGGTGCAATGGAGGTGCAGATTTGTACAAGAACATTTAATGTACGTGGCTAGACAGCAGGTTGAATACATTTGTGTAATCCAAAAATCTAGAAATGGTCAAAAAGTTAAAATCATGAAAAAAAGATTAGATAATGGTGGATGAAATAGACAATCAGAATAGTCAGTGATGTGGCCTACAGCAATATATACTTTAATATAAATTACGGAATTTCGGTGATTTTAAGCATTGATTTGATTTCTGTGAAATATGAATGACCGTAAACAACAAAATGCTAAAAGGGTAAGAACCTATTTTTTATGTAAATAAAAATGTAATTGTGACAAAAGTGGAAAAAAATGGTTTTACATTACTAAAAAAACTGTATGTAAAGCATTTCAAACTCATTTCAGGTGATGCCTGGCATTTCTTTAAGAACATTTTCATAATGACCAAATCAAGATGTATAATTAAGTCTTATGAAACAATTACCGCTTTTATGGTGACAGATTAATAACATGGTTTGTTTCAATTGGTCCACTTTTACACCCATTTACTGTCTCCATGACAACACAACCTAATTATACTTCCCTAGATAAATCCTTAGTTACAAGCAAAGTCGCTGGATCAAAGAGTCAACAATCATTAATCTTTAGGGGGAAAAGTACGTTTAACAACCTTTAAAATGTATTAAAGTGCATGAACAAATGCAGCAAACACCAATTCAACAGTAAAAACAAAAGAAATCTAACAAAAATCTCACTTTTAACCAGTAAAGACATGTTTTTACACGAATTTCACTGACCTGTAACAACAAATGACACAAATAAAGATCATCATAAGTATCGAGGCCATTTATACCTCAATCATAAAATATATAGAAATAAATATATAAAATAAAAAAGCATAAAATATATACAAAAAAATCCAAACTTAACCAAAATATCCAAAAACTGGGCATAAATGTTTCATATGATCAAATTTTGAAACTTTAGATTTGTGAAGAGTGAAAAATCCATTATTTCTAGAAGCAAGAACCTTCTATACAGGGTGACACCGATTTCTTGCGTAGCAAATGCGACACCTTGTGGCTAGAAGATAGAATTTCCTTCCTGCACAGACGCTGATGTACAGCTGATTAATTATTAATTAGACTATGTCTTTACTTACCACGCTGAATTGTACGGTTTACCCAGAGTCTCTTCATTTTGAAAAGCTTTGTCAGAACTAAGCAATCATAAATGATGTATATAGCTGAACAATTCTGGTACACACTGAAAGTGGAATATAAAAATTCCGTCTATTGCATTTCTATGCTAGGAAAAAAAACAAGTCTTTGCACCACCCCGTGGCCAAACCTTGAACTGCGTCAAAATGTATTCATTCAATTTTGCATTGCCACTTTTCGACACGTTAAAATTCGACAGATTAAACACGTGACCACTGGCAAAAGCACAAAAACAAACAAACAAACAAAAAAAACTGGACAACCAGGGTGGAAAACATCATGTTGAAACAGAGGAGGAAAAAAATGCTATTTTTATTTTTTTTTGTGTGTGTGACATAAATGAAAAGGAATGACCAAACAGATCCAGGAATGAGGATTCATTCTCTTCATTTTCTCTCCACTATTTCTCTCTCATGCCGTCACGTAAAAGGTAATCCTGTAGTAGCTCTGCAGAGCAAAAACAGCTCAGAGAAAAAGAGTTTTGGAATCTTAAATTCACATGGGGCTTTAAACTCAGCAGAGCTAAAAGCTGATCACTGAAAGCTGGCATGCTAGATTTGGCAGGATAATGGTTTATGGTTATATTTACTGAAACCCAGCACTGGGTCACACGTCTCCAGGCGCTTAATTGAGTTCCCACAACAGGAAGCGACAACACGACATGAAAAAGGCAAGGAAAAGAATGGCCTTCAGTGAGCTCTTGTGATCTAGACTCATATAAGTTCAGTGTAGTATCAAACTACCACATAGATGATTTTCCTCTGTCCTCAAGGTTTCTCTAAAATTACCTTTAATTAGCGAGTCAGTTTTCAGAGTGATTACATTTACTTCTCCAAAATAAGGAACTCCTCATGAGATTGGAACATGTTTGTATTATATTACCAATACAGACTTACATGCATGACAGAGATTATTGATAATCCAAAACTAAGTTCTTGAGTAAATGGACTTTGTGTCTGCAAGCGCGGGGCTTCGGAATATGTATTATTATTATTATTATTATTATTATTATTGTCTATTTATTATAACTTAATTTCTAAGTTTGTATTATTATTTGATGTAGATTAAATTTGATGTTTGGTTACAGGTTGTTTGGGGGCGTACATCTGGCATAGTTGTGTTTGGGCACATTAAATATCAAGGACATAAAGATATTGTTACAAGTAAGGATTACTTTTCCTGTGACGATGCAGCCAAAGGTGTTGACGGTGTTTGAAGATGTTTTCAACCCAAAAAACATGAGTAAAAAGTAACTTTAGGAGTGATAGTGAAAGTTGCAGACTTTGTTACTTTGTTACCCAAGTATTTTATTTTTAACGGTTGAGATTGAGTACTCCACTACATTTGAGCGAAAATGTACCGTTTTTTTCTTTCTTTTCAATTTTCTTGGGCAGACGAGGTGATATCGCCATCTGCAGGGTGCTGAAGGTACTGGATGCTATTTATGAACTAAATCAGGTGAACGTGAACAAATTAGCAGTTGTACTTTTTTGCATATTTGAGTGTGACTGAGACTGACTTTTTTAATGTACTTTTTTAACCATTGAGGTGTTAAATTTCATTTTAATACAAGGACATAAAACATCATGAAGAGTTTCTTGTTTGTCACATTTCTTGGTGCTATTTTTAGCCTGAATTCAGTAGGAGTTTAATCGGTTTTTGATAATTTACTTTTGATATTTTTACTCAAGTCTTCTAATTGGTGACTTGTAACTTGTAATGGAGTCATTTTTACAGTAAGGGGTCTGTGGTTTTACTCAAGTATGATCTCCAGCCACTCTTTACACCTCTGGATAGCACAGATACAGAAATATAGACAGAGCAGAATGGAAAGCACAGTGCCGACAAGAGTTGTCTAAAACAGCCAAGCCAAACTAATCCTAAGCCGTTAGCCATTCTGGGTAAACTGAAGCACCATAAGGCGAAGACAAAGCAAAAGTAATCAGACCCAGTGGCTAAACGGCACGGAAGAAAACATGGATAGGAGATAAGAGAAGAGAGAAGCAGGTGGGTGATGACAGTGAAGAGGAAATTCATGGAAACTTGTCTGTTTTGAAGTTCTTCCAGCTTTTCAGTGGAGATACCGTGGCAACTATTAGGACAAGCTTGAAGAAAGAAAAGAAAAAGTGAAGCCTTAAGTGCAAATAAATTAAACGTAGTAGTGTCTCTTTGCAGCAAAGACATGTTAATGGCTTTTGAGTCCCAGTTGGCGTCTTTCCATAATCTCTCCAGCTCTTCAACCATCAGACCACAAGGGATCGTGATCCTGCTGCTGCTGGTAAAACAAAGAAGCTGAAGTAAATGCTATATTTGCAGTTATAGTCAGTATTTTATCAGTGTTGAGATTTATACAGGCTTGTACGTGAATATGAGTTAAGAAGTCTGGACGTAAAGTCTGAATGAAGGTTAAAGGAGACATTTGGGACTCAAAAGCGTATGAAATAGAATTGAGATTAGACTTAGGGTGCTGATGATGAGCTGAAGTGTCTCTGAGGAATCCTTCTCTCCATTACAGAATCAGCACTGGCAGAGAAGATTAACAGTATTGGTTACTGGATTTCCAATGGTCGAGGGACTGACTGCTTTATTGAGCTTGAGGAGGGCATTTTTAGTTTCTCATGTCTTTTCTTTCAGAACTTGTAATAAGGTGCCCTTTACAGTTTTAGCTAATGATTTATTGCATTTACACATCACGACGAGGTTATGCTGTGTTTAGCCTTGAGCTTTTCCCACAAATGGCCCGAAAATACAAAAACATTTTGACGAAAATTCTGCTTCCTTTCAGCACATTATTGAACATAAAAGTGTTCTGAACAGAAAGCGTGACTTTGCGGTTAGTAAGAAGTGTGGCGAACATTTCTGCACTAATCGATAATATACCTGAGCGAAACTCTACAGGGTCACGACAGCGCCAAATGCAATTTGTGATTCCTCCCACAGACACAATGAGATTATCACAGAAAATTGATTTTACCGAGAGGAAAAGCTCCGGGAATTGTGATAATTTTGGCTGAGTAGATGCTTGAGGTTAGACAGAAATAAAACAGTTGCACAACATCTGTAAAAAGTGATTTCCTTTAATTTGATTTGATTTAAGTGAATTGACGGCTCAGTGGATTATTTAAATATATTGAATTATTATTATTTATTTTTTTTGCTTTTCTTCATACATACGGTGAACTTAAATGAATAGTGGTTATTGATACTACAGACACTGAAATATTTCAAACTGTCTATTTAAATTTCCATTTTAGCTGTTTCACATAACTCATAAAACAATGGTCCAAGTTGTAGTAGACATCATAACTCTTTGTATGTTTGTGTGTGTGTGTGTGTGTGTGTGTTGGTGTCTCAATACTCTATCATTACTGTAATAACACAAAATTGAATATGTAATTTGGACTAAATAAAGAAAGATAGTCGTCTAAATGACTTATCGACTCATTTATTTTGTCAAATAAAGTATTAATAACTCAGAGTCCGTAAAAATATACAATATTTTACTTGAGGAACATATTTACAGTAATGTAATTTTCTCAAAACAAACAAACCAGTTTGCCAAACTGAACGAAAAAAAAAAAAAAACGTGCCATAAAAAAAGCAAAACAGAACAGGACAAAATGTGAATGCATATTTTCCCTTTAGTCAGGACAAGAAAAGTCCTCAGTGAGACAAACAAACATACAAACCCTAAAAAAAAAGAGAAAAAAAGCAACGACAAACGTCAATAAACTCAACAGAATGATGCCGGTCATATTTACACGTACATAGTTCAGCCAAATACAGGTATGAATACAGAAGCGATGCATTCCCAATATTTGACCTGTAGGCCATTACATGCAGTCCATTTGCTTTTCCAAAGGAAAAGAATTCCCTTTTTTCACCTCTCAGAATAACATACCACTGCCATTTCTAAGAGGAGTCAAAGGAGTCACATCCAGCAGTATTGGAACGACAACGTTGGGTAACAATGATCATTAAGAGGCTACATTGACAGTCAAGTACATCTTTTAAATAAGTGAGTCTTCCCACAAACACACCGCAGATGGACCTAAACGCTTCCTCGTCTTGAACGGCCATTCAAAATCGCAATTCCTCATGCACGGGAAGCCACTTTGGATTTATAGGTGGCTCTATGGTACACCAATGACTTCTAGGCCGAGCTGAAATAAAAGCCACTAAAGATTAACCGCGTAGAACAGTAGCTGTCTTAAAGCGGTCATAACTGAACATAAGGGACCTTAAAGCCAACTTCCCTGTTAAATACACTATTTCACAGCCTTATTCTACCAAGAACGGCCTTTTCCCCACACACAATTACTTCCCAAAACCTCCAGACAATGACACAAATGAGTTTGCTTCTAAAAAGTGCCACTTTGCAGCATCCGGTGCTGTAAATTGTAGCAAGCTGGCCGCTACTCAAACTACACGTGCGCTACAAATTAACGTTAGATTAAAACACTGTGCCAAATGTGCACTTACAGTCCGATTGTGAAATATAGTGACTTTCGAGGGTTGTTCTATTTAATGACACTTTCCTTAGTAGCTATTTTTGAGGCAGTAGAGATCGAGACGCTTCAGAGCTAATGCTAATCGAGCAAAGCTATTGTTCTCGCTCGGGTCAGTGGATAAAAGGCCGAGCAAGGAGTGCTGGGCTTGGAACGACGGCGTAATGAAAACGCAACACCTCAGTAAGACCTGGACCTGAAGACGTCTGCTCTCTCTTTACCACCCACATAATTCACTCTTCTCTGGCCGCGACTACTCATCCATCACACTTCACTAAAGTCGGCGTCTCGCTCAGAGTTAGCTTCCTTTATGAGGTTGTGTTGTCTGATTTGTTGTGTATCTCCGACGCACTAAAAGACAAGAAAGAAGGGAATGGGCTTGGACAGCAAACAGCTCCATGCTTCTATTCCACAACCCAGTATGAAAACCCATCAAGGTTATGTTTGCTTGGCACAGAAGCTGATGGAAGTGACACAAAGGCACGTGAGGACGAATCGTTGGTTAATTCGGTCGTACACTTGCCTCCTCACGTCTTATGGCTTCTCCTCCCCAACGTTTTTTTTTTACTTAATGTCCATCAATGCAAGATATAGAAGTGTCCATTAGGAAGGAAATGCTTTTAGTTATTAAAGGGAGCTTAGTGGGTCAGGGGGGATAATGGCCAATTATTATTCTCTGAAAATCCATAATTGTCATCTAGACCATTTTTATGACCCATCACCCCAATATTCCTTAATCTTGATAACTTAAGGGATATTGTGTGCATATATTTATCTGTATGTACAATATAAAACAGCATCTTGACTACACGGTACAATATCTGTGGGAATGCACTCGACTGCCTCTTTATGTCAGATGGTACTTCATCCATCCATTTTCTGGTCCACTTTTCCACTCGTGGGTCATGGAGAGCCGAATCCAACTGGAGCTGGAGACATGTCCTGGTTTGGTGGTCAGCCAATAGAACTGAAGAACCAACGAAGAACACGCCCACACAGAAAGAACAGGCCTTGAACGTGAGTCCTGAGTCCAGAACTCGGGTCGATTTCTTCTTGTTGTGAGCTCATCAAAAGGTCTTGCTTTAAATGGCTTTCAGGGGTAAAACTTGTCTGGTTCTTTGGGAGAATGAGAAGACACCCCATCCAAAAAAAAAAAAAATACAAAAGGGCCACATGTCTGTTTGGAATTTCACAAACCGACTCAACAAAGACCTTCCATGAGCCTTTGAGACTCAACGGAGAACGTCTTGATGGAGCTTGGAAGACGAAGCGGTTTGGATGCTGACACAAAGAGGCAGTCGTCTTGAGACAGTGTGTTGTTAAAAGGTCCAAAGAGAGTTCACGGACCGTGCGGTGGTGTATACAAGAACAGGAAGTCTGCTCACGCTCTGTACAATCTGTATTATGTCGCGTGGCAGATCTCCTCGTCCACAGTACAGTGGGTCCAGTATTAAAAAAGTTACTTGTGCCTCATTTGCTATCATATAGTACCACTAGATATTTAAGAAAAGAGGAAACCAAATCAGTCCAACATCTAGCATGTACACATTCATGGTTTTCTCGACCGATTTGGCTGCAATACCAATGTAAATAAAGTTGGAACGTTATGCATTGAAACCTGAAATGTCCATCAATCTATAGGGACGTCACACCAGGAAAACGCGCTAAAAATGATTTAAAATTATGTCTGCTTCCTTTTTAAGATTTTGTAAAAAAAAAAAAAAAAAACCCAAAAGAAATTAAAAATTGGTTGGCTAAAATAATCCAGTTTGTCGTAAGGCTGGTTTATGTGGGGATTATGGGAATAAAAATGAATAATATCCTGTTGAACTTCTTAATGTATGAAAACGACTTTCTACTAACGTCACTGACCATCCACAGCCAGTAGAGGGCAACAGTGTGACACTGCACTTTGTATTTTGGAGGAAAAAACAAACAGAACACAGAAACTAGAATGTAAATGAAACTTGTGGGTATAAAAAGTATTATTATTATTATCATTATTATTAATAATAATAATAATAATAGAAATAATACAAATAATGTACTAATGATACGCCTTATTTGTGTATTTTCATTTATGTCCAGGTAGTAAACAGAATTAGGTATGTCAACAGAATATTCTAATATATTAACCCTAATTAATATTAGCAATGCGGTAATAATTAAAACACAATTTTACTTCAAAGCTGATGATCTTAAATATGGAAGTGTGGAAGAAACCAAGAAAATAAATGTTTAACGTTTAGAAACTGCATGTCGGTTCTTCTACAAGTTTAGAAGCAAGTTCTCAAATAGCACATTTCAAACTTCTTCCTCTTAAAAAAGGAGAGCACACTGTTCCTTTTTCTCATTCACTCTCTGTGCTGTGTTTCATAAACCCCGTTTGCTCTTGGTCCTTTAGTCTTATTCAATAAATAAATAAACGGCACTCTGTGAAATATCACACCCCAACACCCACCGGAAATCAGGAGTTTAAAAATGAGCGTCCTGGAGAAAAAAATCTCAATCTACACCATCTTAAAATGAAATAGAGAGCAAGAGAAGAAGAGTTTCATCTCATGTGACTTCCAATAGCACAAATGAGGGCAAGCACTGTTTTTAGTTTGCATACGATGGACTTTTGCTTGATTTACATCCTTGAATAATCTTTATAATAGAGTTTTTATGTTTTAGTTTGTCTTCCTCAATCGTAGTTGGCAGAAGTCACTTTGGGCTGTGATTCCTCGGTCCTTCTACACTGTCTGAAAGGCCTTGCTTTGGGCCGGGACCATGACTCCGGCTGGGATGGCCATGCACACTGGTGGGACGGGAGGTCTGAACTTTGGGGTGTTGGGGGGTTCTGGGGTCTTGGACATCACTTGTGTGTAAGCAGGCGGGGGCTGAGGGAAGCCGTTCTCCTTGAGGGCGGAGACGGCGGGGGGGCGTGGCCGCTGGCTTCGGGACACGCTGTTGTGCACCATAGACTGTGTGGAGGACGCACCGGAGCGGGAGCTGCCCGAACGGGACGAGGAGAGCGAGTTGGGCTTCACCAGCTTGGCTTTTGGAGCTTCAGCATCTTCCCTGAAAGAGTCCGACAGAAAGACAATGTTGGATAAAAATAGCAAATGATGCAAAGCTTTTTGTTTTTTGGAAAAGTAACAAGTGTTGTTAACATGTAATTCAAATGCAACAATTTCAAATAGTGAAAACTACTATACAATTTTATATATAACGTATAGATTAAAAAAAAAAAAATATATATATATATATATATGTATATATATATATATATATGGTACAGAATACATTTCATTTCTTGTATATTATTATAATTTGTATTACACTTATACAGTATCTTACTAATTACTTAATAAATATAATTAAAATATAATTAATTAAATAGTCATAATAATGCGCAAACATTCAGTGTTTCTACACTGTAAATTACATTCACACTAAAAGTTGCACATGATATATTTCCATGATATACACAATATACACTTTAATCACACACACGCACACACACACACACACACACACATTTTATAATACATACAAAAATAACATAGTCCTTCTTGGTTTTTTATTTAAACCTCTCCAACAAACTTCAATAAATTAATTCCATAAAGCTGAATTTTACATGTGAGCACATATCTCTTCTTACAAAGGTATAACAACAACATTTATATATTATGAAGATGATATATTATGAAGAAGGTTCTGAACAGCTCGTGTGGCGACAGTATATACCTGCATATGAACACAGTCCCAGTCTCGCTGGAGCAGAACACATTCAGACCTGAAGAGCTTCCATCCACAAAGGCTGCATGACAAACACGTCCACAGAAGCCTCACCTGATCTCATTAGGCGTCTCTTCTTCCTCGTATTTCTTTTTCTCCTTCTTGCGGAAGACAAGCCAGATGATGAGGATGAGGAGCAAGACACCAAAGGAAACACCAACCACGGCTCCTGCCACCACACCCATGCCCCGCACATCTATGAACACACACACACACACACACACACACACACACATACACACACACACACACACATATGCATTAAATATGCTCACACACCATTCTATCACAACCCATTTGCCACATCCACCCGTGACAAGTCGTAAACAACTATAATATTGATAAAACTAGCGTTCCTGTGGCTCTCTGACTAAGTAGAGCGTGACGTTTGTAACATCAAAAGGCCAGAGATGATTCCCAGAGAAAGGATGAAGTCGTTTAAATGCACCACACACAACTGTTATAATGTCACTTTTACACAAGGACACAAACTGACACTTTAAATGTAAAAAAAAATATTAATTATTAATCTTATTATTAAATTATATAAATATAACAAATAAATGCAACTAAAATAATAATCATCATCATCATCATAATAATAATTATTATTTTTATTTGTTACATATTTAAATGTTTAGTTTTATGACATCTTGTTTTGTTGCCTGTGTCTGCCTGTCTATCCATCTATCGGTCTGTCTTTCTAATGGCACTATCATATTCATCAGAAAATCAGGAAGGACGGAAATGTAATTGTTCTAAAATAATAGTTTTAATAAGAGTTTCATAAGTAAAAAAAAAAAAAAACTGAAACGAAATTCTTCAGGAAAGAATGTTCATGGCGTTTTTGTAGCAAGGCCATATGGCAGCTACATTTATTAGCATTTCCCTGTCACATCAAGAGGGCGAAACTGAATTAGGCAGAGTGACATTATACTTTGCCAATCTCCACTCCAAAACGTCTCTTTCAGTTGGACACTTTTCATTTCCTTTGCTCTGAAAGACTCAATGTGCAGGACAGTTGTCATGCATTTATATAGCTCCCTCAATCTTTTCCTCTAGTGAGCATTAAATTCCTCTGCCGTTCTACAGCCATTACACATAAACACTGAGGAATGGCCCTTTGGAGCCAAAGCAAAGACAGATAACCAGACATTGGTTGTCTGTGTATCCAAATGGCTAATATAAAGTGTGCGAATAAATGCAGCAAATGAGATGCATTTTTCTAAAGTCGTACAAAATCAGCACATAAAAAGCCGAATTAATACTTAAGCCGCCCAACTGACAACAATAGTGTTTCATGACGGCAGTAAAAGAGCATCTTCTGTCTGGAAGCCAAACTGCCACCACAGGCTGATCCAGGATCAGTGTATCACCATATCCACTAATTACATCCCTCTGGTCCCCGGGCGGAGCCTGACCTCAGAGCTGCACTTACATTGCATCGTGACCTCGATGATGCAGTTCTCCTCGCCCACATCATTGCTGGCCGTGCACTTGTAGAGCCCTGAGCTGTCCTGGGTCAAGTTCCTCAAAGTCACTATTTCAGGGTTCTTCAGGTCTGAGAATGAAAAACAAACACAAAAATAACCTGAAACCCATCTAGTAGTCATTATAACAGCCAAGTCGCATATAATACGATGAAACAGCAATCATTCCACGTGTGTGTATGCGTGTGTGTGTTTACAATCATTAAATGGAAATTAAGTTAAACTATAAGAAACTCCAGATGTGTATAAGGAGAACTTAACTTTTTTTATTCTACTAATATTTTATCTTATTCAATGTATATATTCTCTTACATTTTATTCTGATTCAATGTGTATATTCTCTTACACTTTTATTTTGTGTGTTCTTTTTTTCCTTATGAGCACCAAATGGAGTAGTGTTCTCAATTTCATTGTATCCATGTGTCGCAATCACAATAAAGGCATTCTATTCTATGAACTGATTTGAATCTTACTGTACGGATACTCCATTAGAAGTCACCAATTCAAGACTTGAGTAAAAATATCCAATTTTAAAAGAACTTAAGTATTTTACTCATACTGAATTTACGCTCACAAAACACCAAGAAATGTGAAAAACAATAAACTAATTTTATTAACGAGTTTTTATTTCCGAAAATTTCCAAATTTTCCTCAGCTGAGAGCTACTAAAATTAATTTCACTAATTCTACTGTGTAGATAGTTACCAGATGTGTTATATCTAATATACTGTAGATAGAATAGAAGGCCTTTATTGTCATTGTATCTCAGGGTTACAATAAAATGAGTAATATAAATTGAACATTTCATGGTATGAAATAAGATATATGTATGTCTAATTTGAAATGTGGGAATGTCAAGACGTGTTTCATATCTTTTACTCGCATTTAAATCCCACCCAATGAAAAAAGCAAGAGAACGATTTCGTTATCGATGACTGGCACAGTTTCTGTCTCACTCCTGATCCTTCAAAGCGGCGTTATCAAGCGTATGGTCTTGCCTTCAGGTCCTCCATCTTTTACAAGTCTTCTGTTGCAGGGTTCAATCAGGCGGAGTGTGTTTATCACAGGCTAGTGTGGAGTAGTAGGCTCTTCTGAGAACAGGCTTTGTAAAGCGTGTGTTTGGCTCTGGCGCCGATGCTGATGTGAATGAATTTCACTTGCTGTGTGTCAGTGTGATTCATGGCTCTCCAGCAGATGAGATGAACTGTAAATGTTTTTGCTGTAGCCCGTGAGGAAGCGCTGGTGTCTGATGATGGAAGAGGAGACCCTGAGCGAGCTCGGATCCTCAGCCGGAGCCATTCCAACCTTTGAGTCACTGGGATCATTTACACAACTCTCTTTCCTCCATCCACGATCTAGCTTAATACTCTCTCTTGGCTTATCTGCTGTTTACTCTGGAATGGTGGAATGTTTCCCGGCCAAGGGAAGCTAATTACATTGAGCAGGTGGTCATTGATGAGGGTGGGTAATTGTTGAGCCGGGGTCCGTCTTTTCTGTGGCTGTTTGTTTTTAGCGGGAGGAATATTCTGCGAATCTTATCACGGTACACTGCCGCTTTACTGCTGATCAGATTTTGCACTTTATCACTGATTTTCATTGGGGAAGGTAGTTGCTTGATTTCATTGGGTGGATTTGCACCTGCTGTATTTGGCCACCGTGAAAAAAAATGGGTTGGAATTGAGTCTGTGTGCGGATGTGATCGAATCAACCTGTGATGCGACAAATAATTCTACAATGTTCGCCAATCGTACGCAAATCGCACAGACTCTTGTAGAAGTTATCTTTTATGAAGGTAGTTTTTTTTTATTGTTTTGTACATTTTTATGTCAAATTAGCACAATATACTACATATTGTCTTGTTGAATTCATCAGAAATTCTTAATATCAGAAGCATATATGCATATCAACAACGTAAATCTAAAAATTTACCATATTTACCCGAATATAAGCACACCCTTTTTCCAATTTTAGAAGCTCAAAAAACTAGAGGTGCTAATGTGCGCATTATTAAAATGTGCACGTAAATATAAACACCCATTTTTCCATATTTCAAGTCAGGAGCAATCACAAAAGAAAGGAAAATACGTTGTCTAATGCGCTTCAATAATGTGCCGTCGATTCATCTTAAAATAATGTTTACAAAATTAATAAAAAAATTACGAATAAGGAAAAAATAATTTTGCATTATCAATATATGCCACAGCTTTTTAAAACGGGATTTTTGGGACTTGTTACTTGACTGAGTGGTAGAAAAGTATATAAATTTGATTTTTGACCTCAACAATAAAACAATTTACATTTTAGGGGTGGGGTTTATCTTTTGCTTATCTTGATGTGAAATGTTGTTTTTCACTACTTGATTTGGAACCCATCTTAACTGACAAATGGTGGTCTACTGTTCAATCCACAGCTCAGCCATGCGCCCTGTGCTGATCTGAGACCTGGATGGTGTTTAAGCAGATAATGTTCTGTTGTGCTAGAAGACCCTGATGTAGTTATACGTTTGATCTGAGGATTTAGGTGGATCCTGTATTAGCGCGCCTGAAGTCAACTGGATGTAATTTCTTGTATCTTTAGCAAATCCAGTGATTTTGCAAAAGTCACTCTTTCGAGTAGGTGTTACACTCACCTACGAGGGCAAGATAAGGAAGTTTTCCCACGCTCTTGCCCTTATCCAGCACTCGCTCCCATTTGTAGTTAATTGGATCAGATCCGTCCGATGACTTACAGCTCAGTTTCACATCACTGCCTTCCAAAAGCCTTCCTTCCATCCAACAGCGGGGTTTGGAGGGCTTGACTGTAAAACAGTGAGCATAAATGCAGGTAAATATTGCACACTTTTCATTTTTTGACCATACTAACAGTTTTGAGAGTGTGATGAGATTTCCTCCTTAAGGTTTCAGTATTTACTATTTATTAAACAGTATTTATGAAGTTTAAAGTGAAACCATGAACACTTGGCTTCCTGCTGACGTTTCAGGAAAAAAAATGAACCCAAAACAAAACAATCATGGTCAAAATCAATCTCAAGTGTGACATTTTGGGGTCAAAGGTCGGATGCAATGAAATCCCTTCTCAACCGACACAGCAGATTGAAAACTGACACAGAAGCCAAATCTTGACCCCGGCTGACCTCTTGACAGTCCCACTGGTTTCTTGCACACCCCAGCATCTCTTCAGATATGGGGGTCTTTCCTCAGGGATCAGTTGAAAGAGTAGACGTATCTAAATCTCACTGACCTCTTTAGACCCCATCTAGAAACATGTAAACAGTCTGAAACTAATAAAAAAAATGTGAATTTATGTAATAGAACTATATATGATATACTATATAAGATGTATTCCTTTGTCTTGCTTTTATCTCAATATACTTACATGTTAAATCATATTTTCCCATTGAAAATAATCAAAATGCTATTAATCTGTACCAACTTAAAAATGCCAACAAATATTTTTTATGATCCGTTTTTTTTTTTACAAAAAAAGTACAAAACATATGAATATAAAATGAATTACTGCATATTGACATGCATAATAACAAATTTATGTACTGTATGTAATGGTGTAACAACCTGTTACACAGTGAAATTAACCTTAAAGGTGCTACTTTTTTTATTTATAAGTGGTCTATAATAATATTTAATATGCAATTATTTATTTTTCATATGATACTGTATATTTTTTTATGTAAGGCCCAATCGATTTTTAAACATATTTTATAAAGATTATTCTGAAAAATACAGTATTTATAACATTTTCTAAGAGAACGGAAAAAAAATGGATGCTCCGTAGAAAGGCGAAACAAACTGCAATTTTATGTTCCACCTCTATAAATCTGAATTGCCTCACAGTTCAAAGATCCAGTCTATAAATCATGAATTAATCAGTAATGTGGTTTTTCCACATGAGATTTTTCACCGCTTCAGTTCCACACAGAAAAATCAATGGACATAGAGATGGATCCCCGAAACCAAGCACATTCATTCAGCCCTGCTTTAAGAAATTTTTGAGCACATCTCATGAGTGAACACCGTACAGTAGCCGTCGGCAACTTATAAATACCTCAAATTCAATCTGCCGCTGTTAACACATCTGTCTTGACACACACATGAATATTTGTTCCTCCAATTCTATTATCTCTCTCGCTCCAATCCTTCCATTCCACAAGCTTGCAGAAACTCGGGCTGAGACGAACGCAAAACCAACACTAACTCACCATAATGCATTTACGGAGTGGCAGAAAGGAACGAAAAAGCAAAGGAGCGTGAGTCGCAGGGTGGAGAAGAGGGATTATGGGAAGGCAGCGTTCAGCTAATCTGGTGTGATATGCTAATAAATGCGAGAGATTGGCCGTTGGAGGTGGATTTACATCAATCCGTTTCTTTCTCTTTTAACTTTTACGCAAAATCCCAGAGTCTCTGTGGATGGCATGCTAATCTGTTCATAAAACTACTCTGAATATAGAATTAAAACTTGCTCAGATCATAAGCTTTGCGAGAAGAAAATATGATTCAAAGCACCGACATGTTCTTAACGGCATTATATCAGTTTTTCTTCAAGCGTCGCGGCTCCAGAGATACGTTCTAATAATGGAATCCAGACAAAGTGAAATTTCAAAACACAAGTTGAATCTCACATGGCACAGTAAACTACTTCAGAGAAACCGCATAAGCTCCAGCTTTTATTAGACACCATCCAATCAGACTT
The DNA here is from genome assembly GCA_017309775.1 of Paedocypris sp. Pulau Singkep. Lineage (NCBI taxonomy): Eukaryota > Metazoa > Chordata > Actinopteri > Cypriniformes > Paedocypris > Paedocypris sp. Pulau Singkep. The sequence goes on along the minus strand of MU204326.1, from coordinate 6,211,921 downwards.
CTGCTTCCTCGCTGGTTCAATTAACAGACCTTAGCATTATCCTTTACACCAGATCAAACATCTCCAGCCGCCAGAGACTGAGTTCACGGTCACTGAATTCAACAAATCATAGTTTCATATTATGTCAATGGTATCAAATTTCATAACTTCAATGGCCGCCCAATTGAATCATGGTGAGGCTGATGGAGGAAATGATTGGAGGCTGATTCCTGGATGATGAGTAAACTGAGGAACACTTACCCAGGACAATGAGGTTGACTTGGTTCCAGTGGTATTTAATCCCGGTCTTGACCTTGCAGTGATATTCTCCAGAGTCGGTCAGCTGAAGGTCACTGATCAGGAGCGAGGCGTCTCCGTTCAGGTAGTCACCAGCGAATGACAGACGGCTTGCGTGGTTGTCGTGTGTGTAAACCCCGTTGTTGAAGAATGTGATGATCTGAATGGATCGAGAGAAGATTTGATGAATGGACTTAACAGAAGAATGACACAATTAATGACTTAACATTTTTAAGACAAGCGACTTCTATAAGAGAACTAAACATTTTATTAAAAAACGTAGTTGTTTTTATAATGGAAATTTGCCTCCGAATCAAACACAATACTAAAAATTAAAAAAAAAAGACTTGGATTTTATTGTAGAAAGATCCTTCTAGAATCCATACTAAACAATTAGACCCTTACAAATAAAACAAGCTTAAAATAATTTGAGAAACATCCCTTGCAGTTAGCCACACATTATTGCGATTAGCATATGCAAGCAGTCAAATATGCTCCAACTAATTATGCAGATTTGTTTTCTTGAACGTTTGACTGACAGATTTGATGAAAAAAGTTTTGATGAGAGATTTTTCTATGGTAATAACCATTACCTGTCCTGCTGCTAATGTTACTGCTAATGAGACTGTCAGAAGGAAACTACCAACCCACATTCTTCAGTGCCAACATGCTAATGGCTGACAGTCACTACTGTAATCAAAGTTCACATATTCACATAGAATATATCCTATAAATTATAGACGTAGCTGACAACTTCTAAATTTGTGATTTTAACTAGCAAATTCCAGACATAGACAGACTTGGCATAAGCTAATGTGTCCTAACCGACATTATTTTCTGTTCTTTTAATTTCATTTTTATAATTACATTATAGTCTTCAGCAGCTTAGACTGAATTAGACTCCCTAAAACAATGACCAATTTAATTTACGCTTACATTTACTGTACAGACCGGGCTTAAGATGTGATGAATAAATACAAAAAATGTTTAAACGTAAATTAAAAAGCAGTACTTTCAATAGTGTTTCTAGTAGAATGAGCAGATTGGGCTCAGGGTCTTGCTTCAACAATCCACCAGTCTGAACCAGAACCGGATCATAGCCCGAGGTTGTGGATAACTTCCTCACGGTATATTACGTGTCGGAAAGATGCGCAGCTAAATGCTTACAAGTAGTGTGTTCTGGTTTTGCAGCTTTTACGGAACAAAGGAATAATTGATTCATAGTACTACAAGTTTTTTCGTTCATTAATTTTTAAGGGATTGGAATGTAATTAATGGCGCCTATTTTTTATTTCTACTAAATAATGGATGCCATGTGCCTCAGAACGCAAATGCACTCTCCTCGTGACACTTTTTTGTTTTTTTGTGCACTTATACTTCAAAAATGAGAAATCATAATATCTGGAGTATCTGGAGATATGATATAATTGACCCTATAATTGAAAACTGTGTGTCTTCTGGATAAGAAAGTGATCATCATGTCCAGATAATTACATTAAATGGAGTGAACACTACTGTCATACCATTTTTCTAAACGAATGGGCCATTTACGTCTCCTTGATGAATGGAGAAAAAAAAAAACAATTGCTACATTCAACTTTTTCATTCTACTTAAACAAATACTACAGTAGCAACTTTCTTCCATCAATTCACCGTCATTTTAACCTAGAGCAACACACGATATTAACAACACACGGATTAAACAGTTGGTCAAGCTTCTCACCACACGTTGCTTGACATTGGGTTTTTGTAAGAGCCACTCAATGTCCAGTGTCTGTCCGCTCGACTGCCAGAACTGATGATGGCAAGGCAATGTCGCGTTATCCCCAACGACTCGCTTCATCTCCGTCTGAGCCCCAACGGAGAGCAAACACAGCAGCACTGTGGAGAAACACAAGCACATGTCTATAAGAACATAGGATTAAACCAAATACGGAATTTAAAAACAACCTAGATCTTTTCATGTGATATTTTTTTTTCCATAAACCTAAATTTCCATTGGCAAAGTGTCAAGTGACATGCAATTACACTCTCTGGCACAAGGTGGCGTCAATCAAGGTGCAAATCTCAACACGATTTATCTTCTAGATTGACACAAAAAGCCGCTATAAGTAGAACCATTCAACTAATACTCGTCAATGTCAACTGTGCTTTGCTCCGTCACTTCATGGACAACTTAAGTCCACAAGTCCAACTTATGGGACGTCTTCTATAAGCACATGTTGGCCACTGGGATCCTGGGTAATTTACTGGAAGCTGTTGGACACTGCCAGAGGCTTGTGGAGCATTACAGACAGGCGTCGGGAGGATTTGCAGGCTAGTTGGTTCCCAGAGGAGCAGGGATAGTTTGAGATGCACAGCTCCTTCCTTCTGGTGGGAGACGCTTGAAGCTCAAACTAAACAATCTCGCTCGCAGCTTCACTGGATTAATAGGATATTTTTAGAACCCCGGTGTTAGCATAACATTAAGCTTAAGCCGTCATTGAATTCCATAAATAGTTTCAGACGCTACCTATGCAACAGTTGCTCCAGTAGAGCGACGCCGAGACAGAAAGTCCTTCTTTTGTAAATATTATGACACTTTCTCGTCTCAACACCGAACCCAAGGGACTTTTACAACAAGCTGAGGACTGATAGAAGCTGCTTTTCAAAGTGCGTTGAGTCTGTGGCAACCACCACATCATCAAATCCTACAACCGTGTCATACATTCATTGTACAGTTCATGACAATCTGACATGCATCTGTTGTCGGTACGAAATAATAAGTGACGTTTGTTTACCATTGTGTGCATTCACAACTTTAAGAACATCACTCAATCTCTCTCTCTCTCTCTCACACACACACACACACACACACACACACACACACACACACTTCCTTTCTCCTTATTTTTCAAAACATGTTTGTGTTCGCACCTAAAATCCACTGGTAACAGATCGAGTGACATGCAATTTGTCTTCCTGACACAAGGTGGCACTAAGCAACATGCAAATCTTGTCACAATTGTCATTAAGCTCTTTATTACCAGACACTAAAAAGAGTGGTTTTATTTTTGATTGTTATGAAAGTTACATTAACAGCAATCACGCCATTATAACAATAGATTACAATAAGTATTTTTTATGAAAACAAAAAGTGTTATATATTCCCATATCGTTTAACTTGTTGCTGTGTCTGAGTCAATGATACTGTAATAATCTTCTTAAGCGAAAATATAGCAGATTTGAGTTTGTAAATTTGTGTGAGTGAGAGCGTGAATGTGTGTGTTTCACCACCCCAAAAACTGTGTGTCCTGCATTCAGGCCCAGGCTTAACCCCATCTCCCCTTGACCCAGAAATGGAAAAGTGGTTCAAAATAGCCAAAAACTAAACCCAGCGCAGACCACCTGTAACCTTTGAATCTCATACGTACGTTTTCAAGGAATCTGCTGAATTAGCTAAATGTAAAAGTGATGAGGCGTGCATATCATCAGCGCGTATTAAATTCCCGACAAGGCCAAACAGCGTAATGAGAACCAAAATGAGCCCAGTATTGGTCTCTCCAGGACACATCCCGGAGTTATTAAAATAAAGGGATGCGAATCTGATTCGGTTCTGTGGTCTCATAGGGTTCAGTGGGCTGCAGGCAGTCAGAAGTATTAAAGAAAGCACGGAGCTGCAATGGTTCTTCATCTCTTTGCGTGATCTGTCCAACTAAAACCACGAGTCATCGAAAAACCAGCAAGAAGCTCCCCACCCCGGAGTCAAGCCTCGCTCATGGTTTTTTAATGCTTCGCTCGCGTCTTCCATCATCTGGTGTGAGATTCATTCAGTAAAAATACAGAATAAGTGTGTCCTGTGGTGGCAGAGTGAAGAACGCTGCAAAGCGATGCAACTGAATCTGAGAAGACAAACTGTAAAGATTGAAATCTGTTAAAATGCAAGTCATTTGTACAGAATTGTTGGGATTATAAAATGTACTGGATGATAAGGCTCTTAATTAATAGGTCTGTTTCCTTTATGTATTTTGACATATAACAAACATTTTCATAATTATGAGAAAATGTTTTTAAAATTGTACTTTATTTCTTAAGGTTAAAAATAGATTATATAATTTGTAGGAGCGCCTCATACAGTAGTTTGAAATTACGATAGCTTGAGATTAGTTTTGAACTTTTTGCCATTTCATTAATTTTATACGTTAGTCGTAAACTACAGCACCAGACCCAACAAATAAATTGAGGTTTTATATTCACTTAAAAAGCTGCTAGACATGCACATTGCCATAATCTCGCAAAAATCAATTCCGTTGAATGTGCCAACATAATATTTTGGCTGCTAAACTCCATTCAAAATACTAGTTTAAATACACAAGTAAAATAAACAACCGCTTTCAAATTAGTTTACACCTAGACGGAATACTTCACATATCTTTCAAAACGGTACCAAATCTTGCTGAGTCACTCGTCTCATCTAATAGTTACGGGGAGAGATAATGTGTTGGGATAAGCTGGCATGAAATCAAAGTGCAGAAAGAAAGCTGTTGTAATTTCACTCTCCATCAGGGGAAATATGGCACAGCAGATGAAGTCTCCAGCATATTGCCATACAACTGGTGATTTTATATATTTATATAAACATATATAAATGCATGCTTTCATGTTAAACTTTACTTCAACAATTTACTCCAAACATGTTCATAATTTTACATTTAATTTAAATGACTTCACATTTTTGCTTTTAATTTGGATTTTATTCATAAAAAAATGCTAATAAAAATCCTAATAAAAATTTAACTTAAAATGTGCATTTTAACTTACAACTGTATATTGTTAAAATACTAGAAGCCTATTGAGTCTAATTTCTGGAAAACTAATGCAATTTCTAAAGTCATTTTAATTTTTAATTGGAACAATCAACTATAATTTAAAAAAAATGACAATAAGTAAGTCTGCTGATGTTATAACACCACGTTTGCTAAATAAATTCAAGCAATCAATTTATGGTATTCATTAAACCTTTCCACGAGGAATCGTAACAAAAGAAAATGGAAATGAAAATACTACATGAAAGATTTCTGTGAAGAAGCCTGGAGGGAGATGTGCTCTAATAAATTCCTCTACTCATTAGAAAACATCTCCCGCTCTTCCCCAAACCACCAACCAGCAACTTCAAATCTCTCACAGCTTCTTTAACTCCTTAACCTCCGACCCACGTGTGTGCAAATGAAAGAACGGCCACTCGCTTTCCCCGGCTTACAGTACGGATCACAATTAGACAAAGAGATTTCAAAGTAGTCACAACAATGACTGCTGATAAGTAATAATCTCATAATTCAATCTGCATTACAGGCCAAGAACATCCAGGCCGGTGTAGGGACTTTAAACTCGATTTTAAAGATTCACTTTAGGAAATCCTCCTTAACTCACACGAGATAAGGCAATTATCGTGGACAATAATCATCTATTTATCTAACATTTATGTGACTATTCTTTGTAAAAAATAAGAGCATCTGCAATGGCCGTGTGCTAACCTGGGAACCTTTGACCTCTAAGACAATTGCCCCTAAAGAGCCTTAGTTTAAGAAGAGATCAACGGAGCTTATGGTTCCTAATGCTCCTTGTCTTGTTATCTACAATCTCCCATGAGCTCGTCGTGGGAAGACATTTGCCGCCTTTTATGGCAATAGACAAAGAATGAAGCCACATAAGGATTTGAAATGAAAACATGTATTGCTTAAAGGTGAAAAAAAACAAGACAAACGGAAATGAAAACAAAAAAGATCATGAAAATATTGATCAAGCCAGTCTTGATTAATTATAATGTAAAGAATTGTTATTATATAAATATAGAACATTAAAGTCATTGTCCAATCGTGTGAGTGAGAGCGTGAATGTGTCTGTGTGTTCCGCTCCGTGATTGGTTGGCCGCAAAAACAATCCTGGCTTCGGGCCTAGAGTTGCTGTGATTGGCTCCCTGAGACCCAGAAATGAAAAAGGCGGATTTGCAAATAGAAGGTAGGAATTCATGACTCAATAAACACTCCATTGAGCCTTAAATGTCCACACCTGCTTGATTCTTCAGGACAGTTTGCTTTGTCCTGTCACATCTAAACTGAACTCAATTCAGTTCATTTATGAAAATAAATTCATGGTTTCTCCTGACATGCTGCACACATCATCTGATTCTCTCTGACACATGATAATGCACCGTCACAGACGAGGAAACACGGAATATTCTGGTCTCCTGGGTGGCAGAGCTCAGCGGTGCTTCAAGACAGATGGCAGAATTAACAGGTAAAAGCTTGTTTTCCCCCCAACTTTTCTCCTGGTTGATGTTTGGTGGAACGTATTATGAAGTTGTGTTACTCAACACGGCTCACACTCGTCGATGGAAAGTAATGCTTTACGAAGTAACTCATGACGGTCTTAAACAAAGAGCTATTTTGTATAATTGCATTATGATTGACTGGCATATGAACACTTAATTAAAAAGTAAAAAAGAAAAAAAAATCTGCCTAAACTCACACTGTCATTCCATCTGCTGTGTTCAAGACTCAAACTCGCTCATCATTCGGAGATCATCTGCGATCTTCATCTGTTGGAGAGTTAATTTGCTTCCAGCATCTTCCCTACCAATTTCTAAAACACACATGGTTTTATTATTAAAAGATACCAACAGTTAGCAAACCAATACTCAACAAAAGTGATGCCCAAACAACGGTCCAGACCATAACCGACCAATGAAGGAATCACATGTGGCTGCTCATCCATTTGTTAGAGGTTAGAGACCAAACACCTATATTAGAATCAGACACGACTTTCAGAATCTTCTTTAAGAGAACTTCCAAATTGCAAAAGGAAGAACTGAAAACATCTATAACGTTTCCAAGCTCATGGAACTTCTCTGTGAAGAAGAGCAAAACCTGGGTCACGATCTCACATTATCGACCATCATCTTCATTCTGTGCTGAGAATCAATGACACATCTTGACATAAATGTTCCCAAGATGGTTTCTAAAAACAACTGTGCTAATAAAATAAGCATCAGATGGTGAGTCCTACAATAATCTCAAGTTTTGGCAACTAGACTCATTCTAAATATCCATATTTACCATTTGCAGCGTGGTCCTCAAGTTTTACAGCAAAGTCATGTTTGGCCCCCATGGTATGAAAGGTAAGGCAGCATGCTAACTTGCTAAATGCTACATGCTAACCACTACTGACTGGACAACTACTCCACTAGAAGGGTGACAACAGCCCGTTGATGGGATAAGGTAATGTAATCCTCTACTTGTTATGGGTGGTCAGGGTAATCTCAATGGTGTCAACTGATTTACCCTCATTTACCCTGGTGAAAATGGCAAACCTTGAAAACCAGTCTTTACAGGAAAGTGAGGGGAACGTGTCACTAAAATACGCTCAACTTGAAAAAAAAAAAAAAAAACATGTATTTTTTTCTTGTGAAAATATTGTGAAACTAATTTTTGAGGAAAACTAATAGGCCTCTGCCTTTTCTATATTTTTCAAATGACAAAGAAGAAGAAGAAGAAGAAGAAGAGGAAGAGGAGGAGGAGGAGGAGGAAGAAGAAGAAGAAGTTTTAAGTTTTAAAACAAATTACTTTGTTTATCCATAATGCAAAAATATAATCTTGGTTATTTTACAAATTTATTTTGCATTTACTTTTATATATATATATACTTTTATAAACACTTCATGACAAGCCAAGCCCATTCTGACTATTTTTATTTCATAAAGAAATATTCCAACCTCTGCAAAAAAAAAAAAAAAAAAAAAAAAAAAACCTCCGGCTGAGTTCAACCCCTGCTGCTATATAAGAATGAAAAAGTCTGACTGTCAAGAAAGATGGAAGGTTGAGTCAATGTAAAAAAAAAAAAAAAAGTATGAGAGTGGAACAAAATATTACTATTGGATTTCTCAGAACTTTTGGAGCTTCTTCAGCAAAGATTCATCACCAGACACATGCAGAACAGATGATAGTCCCTCAAACTGCCTGACACGGGCTGTTCTCTTTACATCTTCCACCCGACGTCTAATCCAGCGATGACTTTCAATCCACCTGATCTAAAAAGCAAGAGAAATGGCCGCCACCTTTCTTTATTGATGTCATTTTATCTCCATTTCTGGAGCTGAATTTCAACACTGACCTCCCTGGATCGATACCTAATAAGCTTTTGTGCAGTCGTCCCCTTTTCGCTGCAATCTGCAATTTTTCTTTAGGTCTTTTATGGAAAATCTAGCTGACTGCGTATATGAATAGGAGATGCGGAATGTATTTGTGTCTTGTTCATCTTGTTTATTTCATGATGGATGCTGCAAAGCACCGACCGTGAATTACTGGCTTAATGCTTGAAGATCTTGCCTGGCTTTAGTGGTCATTTAGTCCTGTAGACAATTTAACAACACCGCCCTGCTCAATCAATAATAATAATAGTAATAATAATAATAATTTAAAAATATTGCTTATTTTTCAACAAACAGTAAAAAGTTAATCTCTTTGTGGCTGAAAAATCCAAAACTCTGACAAATGATTACACACGTAATAAATTAATTATGTTATAGAAATTATAAAGTAATATATAAAGTAATAGAAATATGTATAGAAGTATATTTATCACTGAAAATATTACATATATTTTATATATTTTAATATATAATTATAAAAATAACAAATTTATTGTATACTCATCACACACATACATGTTTAGAATTATATTGCATCTTTTTTAAACGGACATTTTTACAACAATCAGTTTTTAACCTGAAGTTATACTCACATTATTAGTATTGTATTTTCCGTACAATAAGGTGCACCACTGACACGTCTATTTTATAATCTTCATTCTACTGTACATATAAGACACACATTTTTGACTAAAAGGTGCCATATAGTTTGAAAAATACCAAACATAAATCTAAATATTGTATATAGTATTATTTAAAGTGATGTACTGTAAGTAGTGCTCATCACAAACATCACATTTTAATGCACACTTTTGAAATGCACAATTTACAACAATCAGCATTTAAGTTGAACTAGAGTAATACTTCATGTTGCATTAAACTTAAGAAGTTTGAAAGTTTTACTCTCTGCCCTAGATTTTGCAATATGCTCCAGCACAAATGAAGTAGCAAGAGAGTTTGACAGTTGCAAAATGCTCTGCACTTTGCCTCACTAGCAGCCTTGTCTCCCATAGTTAGAATAAAAGTTTTAACAAAACCTAACAAGCGTTGCTTTTAAATAAAGTTGGAATGGAAGTGTTGGCAGACTGAATAGTGAGCGAGGAACATAGAAACAGGCTGAACTTTAACCTTAAGGCCAAAGCGAAGCACTGAATCATCTCAGATGCCTTTGGACTAGTTCTATTCTGTGCGTGAATTTACTGCTGAGGCGTGACGGATTGGCCACAGCTACAGGATTCACCAAGACGTAGTGCGGAGAGGAGACAAGCGATCCATATTGATGGCGCTTGTTCAATCAGCCAGTCTCATCCATATCAGCAGAGCACAGGAAGTCCAGCTGGTGTCAAATCTTAATGTGTTACAAATATGAGCCGCTCTTTGATGGGAAATATTGTATCATTGACAAACGGCCTCCTGTCCTGTCATGGCCGAGCAAAAGCTTTAGATGGAGCCTCGAATGTAGCAAAGATGGGCCTGGACACACACTTACACACACACACACACACACACACACACACACACACACACACACGATAAACATGTTGTCGTGCTTACCCCAACTCACTCATGTGACTTTAAGCTATTGATCAAATTGTTCACTTTATGCACAACAATTTCACTAAATATATACAGCTTAAGTTCAGTTTAACACTTACATATTAAGGGCATTACCTGGTCAACCCATTTCTAGTCTAAACATTAAAATATGAACATTATCAAAGATACAGCAAAAAAAAACGTCTAATTCTAATTACTAATTTTAATTGTCAAATACATATTATATATGGAACAACATGCAATGAAATGTATTTTAACAATCGTCTAACACTTAAACATGCGAAGAAGAGATACAATAAAAAAATAGTAGATAAAAATACGATAAAATATAAAATAAATAGATGAAGGTAAAATATGAATAAAAACAAGGAAAATTATGAAGATGAAAAAAGATACATATACAATAAAATGAGCAAATAACAACAATAAAAACAAAAAAAAACATTGACAAAAACTAAAACATATAAACAAACGTTATTTTTCTCTTTCTCACACACACATGCAGAGGTACATAAACACATGTTTACACAATTACCTACTGATTTGCAAAACAACACACAAACACAACATTTGATGGTACAAATAAACAAGCACTAAATGAAAAAACAAAACAAAACAAAACATACACACATAATAGAGTATAATAGAAAAACAATGGCATAAACACAAATGTGAAAATGTGAACATTTAGAACACAAATACACGATGATATAAAAACATGATTGGAAAAAAATATAAAAAAATATTATTTTTTTCCCATCATCGGATAACATTCCTAAACTGATGATGAAGCCCCCCCCCCCTCCATACGTGACTCATCCAGGCCCCGCTCGGTGAGATTTATGGTATATTTGGTTGTATAAGTCTGGCTGTCTATCTTCTGCTCATTGACCCACACGACGCAGCCCCTCCTCCCCCCGAGCAGCGCGGTTTCCTCCCTGTGGGGGTGATAAGAAAACCCACGCGACCACATTCTGAAGGGAAGCAGGGAAAGATTGAAAGCAGATGAAGGAGGCGCTGGAACGGGGTGTGGTGACCTCATATTTCACTCCCTAAAGACTGATTAAAAGGCCTCGCTGAGACTCTGGGCAGACTGCTGCTGTCGGACCCTCTGGCTCCTCGCTGATCAAGGATGAGGGGCTGCCCTCATACTCACTCTCTGATTGGCTCTACTGACCTTGTATTTTAACCTGGAAAAATTATCTCATTTGATCTCATTTCATTGCGCACACGCACAAGCACACACAGCACAAGTGTTATACACGTTTTATATACTGTATAGAATATTACTTGCGTTTAATATTAAAATAGTAATACACATTTAGTATTAAAACTGTATATACACTTACAATTTTTATATTATATAATTTAAATAATATATTTTATACATATTAAATACATTTAAAGTCTTACATTTGTATGACTAATCTTTTTGTATTTTAGATGCATGAACAAAGATATTTATAAATAATTAATATATAAATATATACATTTTTTAATATTACAACATATTTTATTTATTTATTCATGATATTACGTAAACCCAACTATTATATCAACGTTTTATGCATGTTCTTTACATTCAATTTTTTCCTAAATCTTCACAATGCTGCATAGCCAGGACTAGCAATTCCATTACAACCGATAGTTAGTTAAAAATAGATGCTGTATATTATAAATCATTGTGTATTATTTATACGCAATATATATTTGCTGTCTAAAGCAGCAAAAAAATGACATGAAGCTGTACATTTTGCCACCGTGCATAAAGCCAGTGAGGAGAGCGCTTTCACACCTCAGCAATTCTGTTTCTTCTTACTAAACAGAGCGTCGCCTCACGGGACACATGTTTCCGTGCCTTGTGTTGCGAAGTTTGACTAGCAGATGTTCTGCAATCCACAAAACCAATGAATTGAGCAACTCGGCCCATTCGGTTCTGGACTTTGCGTTCCCTAAAGGACGGGAAAAACAAATAAGAAGCAGAGGTCTTGTTTTTCCAGTCCGGTGGCCAGAGGAACGGCTGAGCAGAACATTGCCACGTGTCCTCATGCGGAGCCTGGCGTCGTGCCGGAGGTCCGCATACACACAACCCGGAGCAAAAGTCTGGTTTGCAGTGGCGTTCCATTCTTTCTTCGCCTCGGAAGGTTCCGGGACGTTTTCGCCGTGTTCCTGCACAGCTGGTGTGAGCAGAAAGACTTTGCAGCTTGTGGTGCAAACACACCAGTCAGCTGTGCACGTTCTCATGACATTGCTGCAATGTCAGGACACAGCTGCTGCGGCACATGCATGAGATGATAGACTGGAGAGCAAAGGCGGGATTATTGGGGGAGGGGCTCTAATCTGTCGATTGTTACAAAACACTTGAAATTTGAAACGTCACAAAAATGTTACTTTCCTTTGTTTCTTTGCTTGTTAATACAGTATAAGTGGATGGCAGATACAGTAGCTGGATAGATGATTGGATGGATGTGTGGATAAATTGGATACATGGGTGGATGGATGGATACGTAATTTGGCTGACAAATAGAACAAATCATTTGAAATTGTACTGTTACAGCAGAAACATACGTAACAAATAGTGAATAAGAAAAAAAATAAATACTGGTTTTTGTCATGGTCAGATTAAATAAAAGTGTATTTTCTTACACTTCAAATCACTCATTCAAACAAATATTTCTGCATCAACTGTTTATTAGTTTTTACACAAAAAAAGAGAGAGAGAGAGAGAGAGAGAGAGAGAGAGAGAGAGAGAGAGAGAGAAAGGGAAAGAGAGAGAGAGAAAGAAAGAAAGAAAGAAAGAAAGAAAGAGAGAGAGAGAAGGAGAGAAAGAGAGAAAGAGAAGGAGAGAGAGAGGGCTACTGCAAAAAAAAAAAAAAAAAAAAAAACAGACAGAATATTACACGTGTTTTCTAAAATGTTTAAAAATTTCATTTCTGGTCTGAAAATGGTGGTCTTGCTTTATATCTGGAAACCTGTCTGGAGACCATATCAGCCATTTCTACTTTCAACATGAAAATAAGCTCTTCTCCAAGGTCTGTTTCTTCTTCACAAACACTGTGATATCCAGCTCTAATCTCGCTATGTATTTCTAAATGTGTGCGAAGCTTTCTTTCTTAACAGCGAGTTAATCACAGTGGACTCTGGAGCGAAACCACAGGCATGGCTTCATAGTGATGCACATGATGTGATAAAGATTCTTTTTCAGAGGAGCGCTGCAAGTCACAGCCTTTTGAGCTCAGCACGTCAGTTCCACAAGCACTTGATCCAATAAAGATCAGAGCCCTCCACGCCACTGAGCCAAAGAGCCATTCACTGAATCTAATGACTCATTTCAAAAGCTGAGCAGAGCGAGAGAAGGAGGGAGAGAGAGAGAGAATGGAGAGAGAGAGAGAGAGAGAGAGAGAGAGAGAGAGAGAGAGAGAGAGAGAGAGAGGAGAGAGAGAGAGAGAGAGAGGGGGGAGGAGAGAGAGGGGGGGGGTGGAAATGTGGGAAAAAGAGGAGAGATGGAGAGAACGAAAGAGAGAGAGAAAGAGAGAGGGAGGAGAACGAGAGAAGAAAGAGAGAGAGATATGGAGGAGAAAGATAGAAATGCGAGAGAAAGAAGAGAGAGGGAGAGAAAGATAGAGAGAAGAAGTGAGAGAGATAGAGAGAGAGAGAATGGAGGAGAGAGAGAGAAATAACGAAAGAAAGAAAGAAAGAAAGAAAGAAAGAAAGAAAGAAAGAAAGAAAGAAAAAAAGAAAGAAAGAAAGAGGGAGAGAAAAAGATAGAAATGTGGGAGAAAAAGGAGAGATGGAGAGAAAGAGAGAGAGTGAGAAAGAGAGGGAGGAGAGCAAGAAGAAAGAGAGAGCGATATGGAGAAAGAGGAGAGAGAGAAAGAAAGAGAGAGAGAGAGAGAGAGAGAGAGAGAGAGAGTGAGAGAGAGAGAAACAGAAACAGAAAAAGACAGAAACGAGGGAGAAAGAGGGTAGATAGAGCAATAGAAAAAGAGAGTGAGCTACTGCAAAAAAAAAAAAAAAAAAAAAATAGACAGTTGTACATGTGTTTTCTATAATGCCAAGAGACAGGACGTGGTAGTAATAGAATAGTAATAAAGTGCAAAGTAAAGTGGTAATACCTGCTGCGATAAACAGTGTGTTCTCACAGTACAAGCTTCAGACAATTTGTTTTTAATCACCTTTAAAAAATGGTGACTTACAAAGACTATTATCTTTTATTCTTTCCTTTATAATTCAACCACAGTTTGCCATTTAGTGCACCTTTAATTAATTACTATTCCTTTTCAAGGATTTTTTTTCATATACATGTAATCTAATTACCGTCACACATATAATCTGAATGGTAAGTTACATTAATAAGGGAATTCACATGTACGATATTTAGTTACTAATTTATCTCGTACAACCTCTAATAGAATGCCACCACATTTTCTACAGCTGCCATTCTATTAGAAGTTTCATGGTAGGTTACATACATTTATAAAAGTATTTTATTTTGTTATGGAGAAATTTATAGTGAAAAATATGCATTTTAAAGTAAACAAAAAAGTGAAGAACAGTCTGTTTAATGCTCAACAAATGTAAAACAAAGGACAAAATGCTATAAACCAAATGAATAAATGTTACTAAATACAAATTACAGTATTGAAATACTTTTTTACAATTAAAATGAGTAAAACTTTTGTTTAAAACCCAAACAATATTAAAAATGTATTTTATGTTCTACCCTGTAAACTTCTATATATACTTGGATATTATCTAAAGTAAAGTAAAGTGAGTGAGACTGTCAATAATGCGAACTATATTGAATTATCAAATCGAGTTATAAGGTCAAATTAATTTATTGAAGTTATTTAATCAGCCGCTAACAATGAGCATTAGCCGTTAGCTGCACATAAACAGTCAACCTAAACTATAGACGACGGGACTTTTTATCCAAACTTCAAAGATCCACCAGCCTGTTCTCCAGTGGCGGAACTGAAGAAGGATTGGCGAACAAAACTAACATCTTCCACCAAATGAAGCTCTTGATTATTAATGAGAGCGTGTAGCCTGTGTGGAGGCTGCGCTTCGCGGGAATGAAAAAGAATACATTTGCAGATGATTGCGTCTGAGATGCATTCATAATGTTGGCTTTTGGGAGATAAAAGAAAACATAATTATCTCTTCCCATTAGACTCGGATTCTTCCTTTAGCTGATTTATTCTTCCTTTACTGTTGTCTCGCTCTGCACTTCGGATTGCGTTTTTAGACGATGAATCAAACCTTCAACACTTCGCAATTTAAGTCAAATTGCAGGTTTTTTGTGGTGAAAAATATATAAAGGAGGAGGATAATAAAGAAAATGACGGAAGAATAAGAGTGAGCGTTACTTTCGGAACAAGCTCTCACTCGGCCGTAAGAAAACATGCCCCGGAGTTCCACATAAATGAGGTTTATTTTTAGCAACACGATGAGGACTCTTATTTAAGGCTAGACATGTTAAATGCCTTGTCTTTTATGTATCTGCCCGTGGGTAATATTTTGGGCTAATCTATGAGGACATAAAGGTGGCTTCTTTTTGAAAGCTGGTGTGACGAAACAGGCGTCTTTGGACACAGTCTCTTCTCCCTCCTCGACTCAGACCTCAGTTCTGCTGATGCAAGAGCTTTGTCCAAAGATTAATGACAGGCATTTGGCTTCCTAAGTCCAACACGAGGCTAAAAACACCCACTCTAGAATAGCCTCACAACCTACAAAACACTACTCTGACTTTGTAAAGCAATTTATTTCAATTTTGATCTCTTCAGTTACTTTTTTACTCTTATGTGTTACGAGAATTGTGAATGTATGTGTGTCCTGCTCTGTGATTGGCTGTCGTCAAAAGAAGGCGTGTACATATTCTGTTGTTAGGCCCGGGATTGGCTCCAGCTCCATGTGAGCTAGAAAAGGTAAAATTGTTGTAAAATTAATGGATGATAAGATTACATTTTTGTCTAGTAATGTCTCTTTTATTCATAGGTAAAAATGGTAAAAGTGTCATGTTATGTGCATTATCCTCACAGGTTTATCTAGCAGTTATTTATATATTCAAAGCAAAAGAAATCAGTTAAAAATGTAAAAAAAAAAAAAACTGTGTGTTCAACTTATCTTTAACAAATGTCTGAATGATTTAATCTAAATACTTTCCCCACGGCATCAATGTTTTTTCCTGCAATGCGGTTGAGAAAATGAACGTATGAATCGAGTTTTCTGATGTGCAGATGATCTTCAAAGCTGAATTTCTTAAATGGTGATTTTATGTTTGGTTTATCTTTTATTACTTTAAATGTTAATAAATAATAAATCAACTAAACATAAACATATTATAGCTAAGCATTTTTGGCTCAGCATCTGTCTTCATTTATATACAAGAGTAGCTTTAAGGGACTAATCTCTCTCATTTTTATGCCCAAGATCCTGCATGCGTTATGAAATCACATTCTATGAATACATGGGAATAAAATTTCAATGTACAATACGTTGGTGTGAATAATTCTTGAGAAAAGAAATTGTCTTTAACACTTATACATTTCACTGGTATTGGTTCAATCTGGATTTTATATGGATTTTGCATTTTTCAATATGGATTTTGCATTTTCTGTCTAATTGAGAAACTGGAGAGTGCGGTAAGAGTGGTCATGCTCTTTAATGTAGATTCAATCTTTCAATATAGATACAGTATATATTAATATTTTTTAATTATCTTCAGTATTTGAAAAATGACACAAAATCTGTCAAAAAAAGTATTTCTTTCTTTAAATCTCAATATAATGACACAACGAAGCGTCTAATACTTTGTAATTACATGTTGCTAACAACGTAGCACCAACAGCTAAACAAATATAAAAAATTACATTTTTGGCACATCTCAGATCATGCCCTCAGCGGACAAACAATCATGCCCAACCATCTTTAAGAATATTTATTAATTCATAGCCCAATAAGTGCCATCCCGCGAGGAGATGGTTGGGAATTGAAAGCTTGACCTTAATGCAAACAGACAAATGATCCCTGGAGATGCTCACTGGGTTCTTCACATATCCAGCAAGCAGCCCAAATCTACAACTTTACTGATCCTTTAATCTGGAAATAGTACATTAACAAACAATGGAAGCCCCATATATTGTAAATGCATTTAAAACATTTAGCTTATTGTTATTGCTCATACAACATCAAAACGTTAAAGAGTCGGACAAAAGCATGTTTGTACCATTACAAACTAACAAAGTACCATGATTATTCGATTCCACCATTTTCTATTCTTTTCTTCTTCTGTCTAACAAATCAACTAGACATTTAAAAAATCAGCATTTTATAGCCTGTTTTTGTAAGCCTGTTTGTATCTCTGGTGAAACTGCTTTTGCATGCTTGGCTGAGTTTATTGCATTAAAATTACCACAAGGCGGCATTTTAAGGGAATGTGAACTTAACATAAGCATTTGCAGGGTTACTTCAACGCTTACGGCCGTCTAAAAACACAACACAAACCTCAAACAACCCTACAATGCCTTTGACTCATCCACATGGGGGTTTCAATCTTGTTTCTAATAGAGAACTACTGTAGGTCAGAGATCAGATGACTACAAGTCCCAGGAGCCTTTACTTCCTGCCTTGATCTGTGTCTCATCAGTGTGATCAGTTCCACCTGTGTTGGAGTTCCTGAGCCAGTCCAATGGCATTTTCATGCCTCTCCACCAGGTGGAGCAGTGGAACAGGACTGTTACATGGCTCTTGTACACACATTGCAGAAGTGTAAAGAGTACTTGAATACCTTACTTGAGTAAAAGTACGGATACCTTATCGGTTCACATGATTTAGCTCATAAATAGCATCCAGTACCTTCAGCCCACTGCAGATGGAGATATCTGACCAACAAAAAAATGCTGACTTAATGTCACATTAAGTTTAAATGTAGTGGAGTAAAGAGTACAAATACAAAAATGTAGTCCAGTAGTGAGTGAAAGTTGCTTATATTATTGATACAAAGCAGCCAAAAATACTTAAGTAAAGTTTCAAAGTCCATTAACCCAAGTACTTCACATCATTGACAAACTGAATGAGGCTAGTGAATGCACCATCCGAATGATTTGGTGAGAACCGTGAACCAATCCAAGAATAATCTGGGCACTGGAATTCAATCGCTTGAATCGTTTTAGAGAAAGATCCAGCTGGTCTCCCTCAAACCTAAACTACTGCTGGTTTATCTCGCCAGTGTTTCATGTATTTCTGATTCTGACTCTCATGCACTTCCAGAGCTCTTGCGCATTGTTCCGCGTCACTATTGTACAATTCTTCTCTCAAATTTTCACCACTTTCCAATTCAATTCTCCAATGTTCCCACTATCAAACAAAAGAACTAATCGTTGAAAGCCAAACGGAAAACCATGTAAAGCAAAGCAAGGACATGATGGTAAAACCTCCCAAACCGAGAACTATCCGAGGTAAGACTTTGACTTACTCTTGGTGATCTCCAAAATGGATCTTTGTGGATGATCTGAGCCTAATCTACTCTACATCCCTTTCAAATTGTCGTCGCCATCATGCCAAGCACGGACAGAGTCTCCAATGCAACACATCACGAGTCTCCTCATGTGGAGTCCATTAAAGAGGCTCATGAGATGAGAAGCTGCATGTTACAAGAGACTCAATTTTCCTCTACTTTGTTATCTCTGCCCCTTTTCATTAGCTGTCTCTCTTTCGGGTCCTTCTTCTAGTCCAGTGTTCTCGATAACAACCCGACTCATTTGTAAACATCCCCGTGCTCCATTCATTCTCTCAGCGGCGCTAATGCTGCTGACTGTGTGAATGTGGCCTGAGAAATGCCTCTTCAGTTCAGACCCAAACCCACATTAAGATTACCCAGGCAAGAAGGAGAGCCACACGACAGGGCTGACTTAATGAGCGAAGGAGGATTCCCCAGAGCAAATACTTCTATGGAGCCATGTTTACACACAATCGCAGGCCAGAGCAGCACTCGAGTCCCAGGGCAAAGAGCAACAGAATCCATAATATGACCTTCAAGCCCCAGTGTCCCGCTACTGGTTCAGATAACAGTGGGATTCTTGTAACCTGCCAGTAAGGCACTGATATTTGCATACGTGTGAAGGGCAAGCTGATATTCACTTCCTGTCATGGCAGTCTAGTCAAACTAGCATCTGCAGATATGGAAGAACCCGGAATTGTATCTGATGAAGTGTGCACTACACCCTAATGGCCAACAGTTGGTACTTTTTTAATGCATTTTACAGCTATAGGCTTAGATTCAGATATTTCTAAATTAGTTATGATCATATAATATATAATTGTCCTGCTATAGTTGGTTACAGTAGCCTAGCGCAAAATTATCCATCTGTTTAGGTTAAAGACGCACACTTTCCCGTAAATAATTTGTGTTTAAGATTTATTCGCTAAACATATCATGAATTGCGCAAGTTTTGACGCAAATTTTCTGTCGAACATTGTGTAGTTGTTTCACGTTTTAAGCTGCAATTGACCAACCATATTTTAAAGAGGTTTTTATATTTCATCTATTTCAATCAAAACCAAATGTAAATCTGAAAACAGCTTATAATAAACATTAAAAACTATTTGACCAATTTCTTTTAAGATCAGAACTACATACGATTTCTATTAAGCTGATTACACATTCATTACATGACTATTACCATTTATTTACAAAATATTCTACGCATTACATGTCTCATTGCATTTATTCTGAATTAGAAAAAAAACAACTTTTTCAAAACTTTAAAGAATCTAAATTTGAGTCACTGTGTATACAAAAACAAGCAACAAACAAGCCAAAATTAAAAGAAAACAAGGGTTACACTGGATATATTTGAATGACATTTATGAGAATATTTGAGGACTCAAGGCTCCAATCTGAGAAATGGAACAGTGTGTGTGTGAAGTTGTGTGTGTGTGTGTGTGTGTGTGTGTGTGTTTGTTTCCCAGTCAGTGATCAGCTGCATAATGTCACTGGATTTTCTAAGAAATTAATCTTAATGTCACTCTACCCATGTACTATGAATGTCAGTGGCATTTAATTGGTTGCGCAAATGGCAGCGTTGTTTGTGTCCAAAGGCAACAAACGAGACACGAACAAACAAGGAAACGTGAAGATAAAGCATTTCAGTCGTTCACTTCAAAGGTGAGATATACATCGACACGTGCAAAAACCCACAGAATTCTGCCATTAGACAATAAGATTCGCAACTTGAGTGATTTAAAAAAAAAATCTTACTTCATGCTACTCAAACATCGAAAAAGCCTAAATTTCGAGTAATTTTGTGAGGTGAAATGTTTGTATGGCCCAATTAAATCGCAAGATGCAGCTTCAGCTTCTAATATTTAGAACGCAAACTTTAATAATGTTGACGTGGCTCCATTAACCTTCAAACTTCTCAACAAGTGTCATGGCTTCCACTTTGCTAGAACATTCAGCAGACGTGTGTCTCTTGTAAACTAGAAATAGAAAGACATTTACTGCTTGATCAGCTCGGGTGAGACTCCACAGGACGTTTCCATCATTTCATAATAATTTTAAGTTCCCTCAGTGAAAGGTTAATGGCAGCCGAAAAGTCGCTCGGCACAAAAGGCTACGTCTTCTCCCCACCATTTAATAAAAGAGAAATTAAACATAGCTGGCCTGATTTAATAGTGCCGGGAAGTCGAGCATTAAAGTGATCCATTGAAGACCATTGTTAGAAATCTGCAGAGATGGTGAAGTTCCTAATCCCGTCTGTCCAGACGCCACAAGCTGGATTATTATTTGAACGTGACATTATCAGCTTGTGGAAAACAGCCATTCTCTAAAGATGTTAGAACTCATGAAATGCGTCGGTACAATCGTGCAAACATTACAGTATCACAAAGAAACGCTGGATTAAACAAAGCAGACCTGAATCTGACAAGGGGAACTGCGAGTATCACACGTTTCCTGTTAAGCTTCAAAGACACACACACACACACACACACACACACACACACACACACACACACACTCCTGTCATAATGCAGAACAGCTCCTCTGTGCTCGAACCATATAGAGGCATCTTGGAAAGAAGTTGCCTTTCTTGGAGACGAAGATACAAGGAAGTGTATGTGTGTGTGTGTGTGTGTGTGTGTGTGTGTGTGTGTGTGTGTGAGGGGGGGGGGTGAAGAAAGAGAGAAAGACACTTCTAGTGTAATGTGCTATTTTCCGAGCTCATATCAATCATGGATCATGTAAAGAAATTGACCTCAAATGGCAGAAAGAGCGAGGGAAATGCAGAGTGGCTGAGAGCAATTGAGAACGATTGAGAGAAAGAGAAAGAGAGGTAAAAAGAGGTATAGAAAAAATGCTAGAGCGAGAGAGTAAAAAAGAAAGCGAGAATGTTGTAGACAGTGTTCCACATGGATATAAGGTAAATATTACTGTAAGCATCAGTGCAGAGCTCAGACACTCTCAGTGTACATTTTGAAATTAATAAAGACAAAGTGTTAAAAACACATGATATTGAGGTTCGGCCCTGAAGGGGAGCAACAGGGGTGTAAACCACTATTGCAATTGTACAAAGGTATATAAAATAAATACAGTATAGAATAAAAGATAACTTCTGTAGAGTCATGTTCAAGATGATTGTTGCTGTCCTTGTAAGTAACACTTTTTCTGAAAACGCAATTTCCTGTAAATAATAAATAATTGTCTGTAGGTCCAAAACAACAGGGGGTTTCGCCCTCTGGGCCAAACAACTAACTATGCTACTAAAATAGAAAACGAAAGTGACATTTGTCGGATATCTTGAATATCACTGTAATAATATTATGCCATAAAAAGTGTGAAAACACATTGCAATAGAGTTACACGTTGCATTCTTGTTTTTCTACTTGGGGAAAATTAATAATAATAATAATAATAATAATAATAATAATAATAATAATAACAACAATGATAATAATAATAATAGTAATTGATACCCGTCTCTGCATTTGACCCATCCGGACATTGACCACACACAAACCCGGAGCAGTGGGCAGTCTTAAGCCGTGGGACCCAGGGGGCATGTGGGGGTCAGTGACAAGCCCAAGGACACAAAGTCCAATTCCCTACCACTGCACCACAACTGGATACCATTGCCTATAATTCGTCCAATCATCACACAGCGTTCACAGACACACCAGTCATCTCCGGGTTGCGTCCCATGGGAGAGTAACAAATGGGAGTTGCTTGGCTTGTGTGATCACATCTGTATCCATGACCTCGACCAGCACTGCTGCTAACACCATTCTTCTGAAGAGCCTGTGTTCTCCTCACTGGCTTCCGTTTTATTTTCCACGCTTAGCTGCCGTGTGGAGCAGATGCAAACTCATTATAAATGAATGGCATTAACTGCTGATGCACACGCATATTAGCGCTAACACACCCTAATGAAGACAGTTAAAACGCCACAACAGGTTAAACACATTATGGGAATGAAAACTGACATATTGATTTGTGTTCGCAGTGAAACAATTTGCTGGACTTGCTGTGAGGATGCAGTGAAGATGCTGATGAGAATGCAGCATCCACAACGGCATTAACACGTACGGGCAAAAAAAAACAACTACTGGGCTGTTCCGTGTTGCCCATGCACATAACAACTGCGCATGATGACTGTCATCCGGTGATGAATGACTTTCGCTCAGCAAAACTCTATTACATGTTTGTGTGTCACATGGGGAAACGGAGGTTCGAGAAGATTTTTATAGCCGCGGAAAAACACAACGTGACAAACGCCCATCTGGGAATGTTGTAGCTGAAGCTATCTAGCCACACAGCGAGGCGATGTCTTAGCCTAATCTAGTTTACAGGCGACCTTCAGCACAACAACACGCAGCAGAATTCAAATTATAGCATTTAATCTTGAAAAATCAAATTATCGTTAATTTATTATTGCTGAGCCAAGTTGGATCATAAATTGCCAAGGTTGTTCAGCCAGGTTGTTCCGTCAAGCCGACCAGCAACTGCATCATCTACATTTCCTCCCATAGTCACGGTGAGAAAATAATATGCCTTCTCATCAGTCATGTACGGTGGAGCTTCCACGCCGCCCTTCCCTGGATTCACAGCCATCCATCTCTTTAGCTGCCGCCTGGCGAGCCACAACAAAAGGCAAGGCTCTATCATTCCTCTGCTCTCTTTTTCTGCCCTCCTTCTTCGCTACGATGGAACAGATGGAGCGCTGGCATCTGCAGTGTGTCAGAAGCCCACAGACAGGTGAAAAAAGAATGACAAGAACTACTACAGACGCCACCATTGTGAGGTTAGCCCTACGTTCAGTAGTCCTGATTCATGGACTCTAAAACCTAGATTTCGGTTTTTAATGCTGAATAAAGACTTACATTGATCCAAAATGTATTGATCAGAGTGACTTAAATATTTCTTCAATATTAAATTATGATCTCTTTTACTCTATTGCAATCAATGGGATCTTACCAAAAGTTCCTCGATCGGACAAAATGGCTGAATGCAGCATGTCCAACAATATTTGAAATTACAAGCAGAAAGAGAGAAACGACAAAAATGTTCAGCCTTATTTGGTAATGCCAGTATCTTTTTTTTTCCATTATGGCTTGCTTACTATTGGGCAAATAGACCATTGTGGTAATCTAAAAACCATTGTGGTTCTCTGTTATTCATGTCGGCCGTTAAACATATTCAAGCGTATGACGATAAAGTTCCTTCGAAATAAATTGAAAGTTCTCTGAGAGCCACAGTTGAGTCATTCTTTTGAAATTATGGATTTGTTATCATTTCTAGTGACGTACCATACAACTAAAAAAAGCCTTGAACCTCTCCACAACACCGTCTTTGATTACTTCTCTCTCTGTCTTCATTCTTTCACCTCCCATCCCCAAATATTTAACCAGCCTCTTTCTCACACTTTCATTAGCTGTCACAGCGAAGCGCTGAGAATGGGAGATAAAAGCTAGTGAGCGTTGCATGTTGCAGTGACCCCTGCGTAACCGAGTGGACCATTATCAGTGACAAGCTTTCATCCTCAAACCTGTTCTCACCTCGCCTGAGGCCTGAGGGTCTCATTTTCATCGTAAATACGGCCGCAGTTAACCCTGCCAGAAGCAGAACGCCATAGGTTTAAAAGGGCTGCAAAGTCTGGACATCCTTTTTGACGCCCTTGCTGTTATCATTAAGGGTCTAAGAGGTTTTAAAGGGTTTAAGCTGGAGACAAACACCACCAGGCAGAACCTTCTGTTCAAATATGGTTTCGACAAAACATCGCTGCTGTTTTCACCAAAGGATGCTATATTTGTCAAACACATTTGAGTAACTCATACCGATCCTGGTGCTCAGTCTTGACCCCAATGACTTTCTGTAGCCAGGCAACAAAGATGATCCCATGGGTTTTTGAGGATGGTCAATATTAACAATCATCTCATTGGCTCCATCCAGTTCAGGCAACCTAAGATGTTGTTTTAAGATCCACGGTTTAATGCAAGGACGAGTTTGTATCACTAAGATATTTCTCAAATTCCCAGTTTAAATGAAATTCCTTGAAGGTTTTGCCTACTTAAGGTTGGTCATTGACGTTGGCCTCAAACGTCAAAGAAACCAACCTCAAGTGTCTCAAAGAGCCTAAAGGATTGAAGTTGAACAAAACGTTTGCTCCTGGTAAAATGGCCATGTAACAACTTTAGTAATAGCAGCATCCAAACCTTTCCATCCAAATCCAAATCTTTCCTGTCTGGTCTGGTCAGTCTGGTCTCTTCTGATGCCTTTCCACGCACTTCTTGACTCCTCAACAACATTGGTCAGTGCCCCATACAACGCAAGAACCTTCCAAGCATGTGTGATCCATGACATGTTTACCTATTATACATTACACCCATTGTATCAACCAATCTGTGTAATTATCAAAGAAACAAGCTTAAACTGGTGCTTTAAGCAAGATGGCTTCAAAGCGTGAGCCGTGAGATGCTTCAGTTTGCAAGAGCGACTCCTTGGGCCACAAATGGGGATCTTTTTAACAGAAACTTTCGAAAAAATCGATTTAGTATAACTTGGAGGATGAGCAGATAAAAGACTGAGTGGGAAAGACCGTGATAAAACAGAGTTGGCATCTCCCAGACAGCATTGCTCAAGCAGAGAAAAGTCCTGTCTCTGCTGAAGAGAAAACACAGCGAGCTGTGCCAAACATACTCACATCTGGGACTGAGCAGTTTAGAAACACATTTCCCCTCCCATCTATTCTTCATCACACCATTAACATCTGGTGTGAGAATTCCACAATGAATCCTGATTCTCAGACTGGGCTCTCTAGCCAAGTTGAACTCATCTAGTTGGGTTGACGCTGCCTGGTCTGTTAAATGGTTCACTCCCAACAATAAGACTGGATGGTTCCCCATGGAGTCCCAATGGTGGACTCGCTGACATTCTGAATGGTGCGGTTATGAACAGCCCATATTCAAAAAAGCACATACAAATCTCAACACAGAAATCTAAGCAACAAATCTATCCCATGGGTTATTGAAGATGGTACATATCAACAATCATATCATTAGAGACATTTAAATTTTTTTTTTACCTCGATTCAAAAGGGCTAAATAGGCTTCATGGAATTTTTGCTCAAGATTCTGCCGAACAAAACTATTTTTGTAAGAAAACTACGTTCTATTATTACAATTAACACAAGGCACTTTCATAGTTTTCCATAGAAATTTGGTTTGGCTGTAAATGAGAAGCAGAAGATGGTCTCCCTTTCCAAAGACAGGACAAGATTCATTTAATTTGCTCTTGGGTTCCCTCTTCATATTTTCTTATATCAAACTTTCCATCACAACTAAATGTATTATTTCTTTAATTTTTATTTCAATTATAATCCGCAATTCCACCACTAGATGTGTGCTCTACTGAACCTTCCAATCCTCACACACATTCTTCATCCTACAGAGAAGTCTAAGGCAAATATGGCGCAATTGATTGTGAGTCTATTTTAGTAGAAGGGCACAAACACACGAGTTTAATTTGTAAGAGGCTTGCCCTGCATTGACAGAGAGTGAGATGAAACTTAATCACTTCAGAAAAAGACGGTGTGTGTGTGTGAGCAGTCCATGACCTTTCTTGTCATGAAGTCACGCTTCTTTATTTCCTCATTATTTATTCTCTGGAAAACCTTTAAAATTAAAGCTGCCTTTAAATCAGGGGAATATTAGAACAATGGCTGCAGCAGTTTTGGCCGTTAAACTTTAATACATTCATAATACTTCATCCATTTATTTTTGAGCCACGTTTCTATTTCTGGGTCTAGGGGACTGGGAGACAAATCTCTGCAATGCTGGGGCTGAAGGCAGGTGAATAATGTTCTATTATATTATTCAATATTTACTCATATATAATTATAATTGTACTTCTACAAGTACTTCTATTTCTACACGTATTTCTACTTCTATTTTATTGTTTGTTTGGTTTGTATTGTATTACTATTGTTCTTTTATTGCATTATATTCATTATTATATTATATTCATATTGTAATCATATTGCATTTTATGTTATTGCACTTCTTTATTTTATTGTATTTTATGTTTTTCATTGTATTTTGTTTTATTGTGAAAAGACGCTGAGAGATTGTTAAAAAGCATCACACCATAGATGTATTTTTACGTGACTAATACATTTTGATTTGATTTGATTCCTTTAATGATGTCTTTTTTTAGATACATATAAATTTGATCTTGCTACGTTCGAATTTTTAATCCAATTTGCAGGGTAGGTATTATTATTAAAAAATAACAAAATGAATAATAAAAGTCACTGTTAGATAAACACTTCAATGACACTGTATTTTCAACTTGATATGAAATAATATAACCAAAACAAGGCACAACAAAAATGCTAAATAATAAATTCTAGTTTAAAAATAATTTAGAATTTGTCTTTAGTATGTAATTTATGAGAGAGGCTGTGCCACAGCGCAACCAAATTACAATGTGAAAAATGTTGGTAGTGTGTGTGATTTATGCTTCATGTGGTCAGGAGGTCAACAAATGAATCAGTATCTTGAGCCGGTGAAGGTCTTCTACGTGCTATGACCCGGAACCTTAAGGGTTATAGGTGGGAAGGGTCTGCCTTGATTCAGCATACAGTGTGAATTAGAAACTGGTTGTCTTAAACATAAACCATCATCCAAAATCCATCCAACTACGTATTTTCTGAACCACTTTAAGGGAGCTGAAGTAAATCCCAGCAAATCTGAGCCTGAACAGCTTGTTGGACATTGGAATCTGGAGACCCAGAGGAAATCCAGGCAATCGAAATTCAAAAAATTCAAATTCAATTTTTATTTGTCACATACATATGCAAACATGGTACGACAGCATTTGAAATGGGGGTGTCCAATCCTCATCCAAGATCAACTTTTTTTCCCCACAATCTTTATTTTAAAGAATTATTTTAAAGAAGTCTTCACTTTTTTCAGACAAGTTTCCATAATTGACGTGAGTTCAGCAGCACACGATACGCATTAAAAAAAATGTATATATGAAACGAGTGAACAAACACCACTAAATACAATTCAATCTTCTGCACTAATCCATTTCAAGCTAAATTGCGCAGTTATAAATGAATCCCCGGGGCTCCTCGCCATGAAGCTAATTGAGCACTTGAGAAGCTCAAACTTCCAGCTATTCCTGATTAATGTACCTGTGACCATTTGTAAAAAGAGAGAGGAAAAAAAAGAATAGAAAAAAATAGAAAAAAAAAATGAATGAATCGGGAATGAAGGAAAAGAGGGTCATTCAGACTGTTAAGAGACAAATTAGCATCCGAGCTAATCACACAAAAAGGCAGACGGGGAGACTGAGAAGTCTCTGAGGCGGTTTCATTAGGAACTGCTAAAGAGCTTTTCATTACTTTGTACAGCAGCAAGGTCCATGAATCTGCATGGGCGGCCAACCGAGAAGACCACAGAAATGTTCTTGACTGGCAAGTGTCCTGAGAAAAGACCGATACCATCGTTTCCCACTGAGGGACGTTACATTATCAGGCCGACATTACACCGGCTCACTGCAGAACACGCCACATAATGAAGCTTTTCCTCATGTTTCCTCCAGCCCATGAACTATTTACTCTGGATAATGATGTTACTTTTAAGATCTAATTACGCTCAGCTCAATCTCTGTTTTCCAACAAACACGAAAGTGGTGTAATTGAATACTAAATATTCAAAAGTGCCAACGTCAGAGATGTATGGAACTCATTTATTCATCTCAGCCTGTTTTCATCAACAGTGTTGAGTTTATTGAAGTAATTTATCGAACTGTGTCATAAACAGGCTTCGGGAGGTCCAAAATAAGATGACAATTGTTGTAAAGTGGTAAAAAAAAAAATAGCATTATCTGGTATACAATGCATGTTCCGTGCGGAAAAGACAACTGATGAAGAGGTAATAGAAAATAAAACTGCCTACGAATATCATTTCCTAAATGTTTGAGGCCCGGTCCTTTTCATTTACTCAAGGTTTCTGTATTTCTCCAACAGCCTTGCGCTCAAGAGAATTAGACTGACTAATTGCCAAATTCACACCGAGAGTGTGAACGAGTGAGTATGTGTCATCCGCTTTGTGTTTGACTCTATGTCTTTCAATGTCTTATGTCTTTTCAAACCAAGAGTTGGTAAGTATGGCTTGAGCTCCCCATGACCAAGAAATGAAAAGGGGGATCAGAAAATGTTGAACGGATGGATGGGAGGATGGATGTTGGGGAAGGAAGATGCTGTTGCTGATGATGAGGTGAGTAGTTTAAAAAAGTTGAGCATTTAAATGTTTTACACAATTTTCTGTATTAAAAAAACTAAATATAATCTTGAAAATGACCTTTATTCAAAAGGTAAAAACTACTTTCTTTACACAACTTTTTTGTCCAATTGCATAAATATAATTTGTTGTTTTTAATTGTCTGAACTCTGAAACACAGCCAAAATCTGCATTTACAACGCTTCGCCTAATTCACTAATTAATGTTACGGATGTTTTGTTGACTTTAATGAGCACGATACAAGTAACACGGAAGTAATGGTGTTTTAGCCGAACTTCTCAAGATGAAGGGCAGATTTGAGATAAAAACGATGAAAAATATTTGAAAAAAAAGAGAAAAAACATGAGGATGAGGAAGGACGAGTAATGCAAAGACATACATGGTTAGAGTATCTTCTGTATGACCTTCAATCCACAATTGATAAGTGTGTGACTATGAAAGATGTGGCTTCACGAATCGTTGACACCGCACATACTGTATGTGCTGATTTGTCTCGCGCTCCGATTGTGTCAGCTAAAGTTTAGCATCTCAAGTTTGTTTTGTGAGCACCACAGCCGAGATGAGAGAAAGGAAGCGTAGAGAAGAACATCAAAGATCTCCTTCAATCCCAAGAAGAAACTTGTTCTACGAAAAACCCCCAGAGATGGTGGAAAAACAACACTGGGACTATAATGTTTGGCATTTAGGTGAAGGGAAGCGCGTACAGAAAATCAAGCTTTGGAAAACAATTTTTGTCTCATTATGAACGTCACAATGAAATAAAAATAAGAACTGTGTGAATGTGCCTTTGTCTAAATTGTGTTTTTCTGACTGATAAGGCACCGCATTACAAGAAGCGCCATTGAGAAATGCTTATTTCCAAATCATTTATTTCAAGACTTATAATATGTATTAATATAATATAATGCACAAAGCCAATTGATAAACATTTTGATAAAGATTTTACGTGTCCTTTCAGTCTTCAAAAATACAGTAAATATGAGAGTTCATTAATTGGCTCGAAATGAAATAGTGTCTCACTCCCAATTTGGTAAATAGTTACTACTTGAATAGTAACTTACAACCAACTAATCATTTTAAACTGATAATATCTTTCATCCGCTTCCTGGTTCGCGTTATCCATTTCACACGCACACACGCACGCACACACACACACACGCACACACACACACACACACACACAGGTAGGTATATACTTTATTAATCCCTAAGGGAAATTCTTTTCGCTTTTCTTCTCACACACTGGTATTCAATCTTTGTTTTATCTCTAACTAGTATTCACTCTTTGATTTAGTTTTGACTAAAACAGATTACGGTGCACACAACCCCCAAGCCTCTTAAACACACACAATCAGTCTTTTAAACAACTCCAATTGCTTTTTAGTTGGGCAAATCTATCTCTGGAAATGCAACATACAATCTAGACTCGAGTCTATAAATAGAAGAACTATTTATTATTCTACACACTTTATGATTTACGTAGACTATGCCCAGAATCTAAACGATTAACATGAGCACAACAATCGAATAATTTCCTACATGTAGCAATGAACTATAAAATATAGTACTCATTAAAATGTATCTTTTTCATGAATAGAAAACAAGAAATTGCTTTGTATTATTGGAACGTGTTTTGTAAGAAGGCCGTGCTCTCCTATACATAAAGAATATATACAATTAAAAAAAAAAACATGATGGACAAAACCGGTGGATTAAATGGATTTTCACCTTTGTATCATGACCTTCATCCTTTAAGTGCATTGCGGATTATCACTGAAATGACACATGCTATCCAATAAAAAGCTCAATGATAAGCCAGTGGCAAGTGCGATTCTGCACTTTCAAACACATTATTACAAAGCTGCCAGAAAGGAAAGCGGCAGAATGCTTGGGAAATGCATAGATTCTCACACTCTGGCAACGCGGAGGCTGATGGCTTTGCATCTGCTATTGATTCAGGGGCAGGAACAAAGTCTTTTGGAGATGCTCCCCTGGTGATCAAAACACAACAGTGCAATGGAAACACGATCAATTCAGACAACAAAGGAATGTTCTGTCGTGTGTGGGAGGGGAAAAGGAAATGAATAAAAGTCTGCCTGTGGGTTAAAAGTAGAGTTAAGAGCTTCCAATCGGAGCAGTGCGTTATAAAATCATTGAACCAGAGGATTAATGCATGACGCATCGGATTCATCCAAACTCGCATCTCAGCGCAGACACAATCGGTTAAACAGAAAAAAGCTTCGCAGTTAAACCTAAACAGCTTGAATAATAGCACAAGAAATGAACATAAAACCAAAGGAGAAAAAAAAAAAGACTTTAATGCACCGAGAACAGAAATGTTCAATTTTCCAATTCCATCTTCCTCACTTCACGTCCTCCCACCAGCTCCCACAGTGCGTCGCCTCTGGACTGTGTGGGGAGGAACAGCATTGAGCATTCAGAAGCCAATACTGACCTTGTCCCACACATCCCATCTGAGACAGAGGGAGAGAATTATATATTATTCACTCCCAGAGGGATTATGAATTATATATAACACACACACACACACACGTGCACAAACACACACACACTTCGGACACGGCTGATTCTCGCATGAGTGTAAAATCTGACCCTTCAAGGTCGTCACACGGCCTCCAATACAGCACACACATACCAACAAACTAGGAAACAAACAAGTTATTAGAATCCGATATGGAAGTGGAACACCAAAGCTTGTGGGTTTGAATCCCAAAGCAAAAGCTTTTTTTTGTTTGAATAAATTGTAAGGTAATGTTGGAAAAAAGGATGTGATGGATTCATCAATGCGAATCTCATATATAGTAATAACTAGTGTGAATTTAAAGTCATTGTAAAAACATTACTTTCCAGATTAAATGGTTTAATGTGATATTTTGCAGATACACAAAATGATTCAATGCTTAGTATTAACCTCGTCAGGTTACTTGTTATAAAATAATAAAAAATGTACAATTTGTCATTATATTATTTTCTATCTTTTTATCTTTTTTTTAACTGTTGTTCTTGCTTTAAAAAAAAAACGAATTTTGGTTTTAGCATCTCCATCAAATCAAACAGTGGAACCGAAGTAAAGACGGCAGCAGCTGAACATGTCAAAGGTCGAATAGATCAAATGGCCAATTGGTCGATGTGCCTTATCGATTTGCACTATTTGCTTATCAAAGAGCACCATTCAGTGAATTATGATCAAAGAATCATTTCCATTTTAACAACTCGTTCACAGAGAATATTTAAGGAAATATTTAATTTTGTGGGGATGAAAGCATCTCTGAAGGCAAAACACAGGTAAGTTTATCATCTAAATAGTTCTTTAGTGGAAGTGTGTTCCGCTTAGTGATTGGTTGGCCACTAATGCACTGTACATGTCCCGCCTTCAAACGCAGAGTTGCTATGATTGGCTCCAGCTCTCCATGACACAGAAATGGTAAAGAAGATATCTAATTTAACATTTGTAATAATTTCCAACCATAAACCAATCACAATATCGCTGTCATTGTTTTTATAAATTACCGCCACACAACGCAAAATTCCCAAAAACGTGAAATCCTGGATGAAACTGAGGGAAGAAGTTGAAGATACTACCAAAGTGAGTCAGTGAGAACAAAACCAATGGCGAGAGATGGTTTAAATTGACGGAGAGAGATGTGTGATGGTACAGCGCCTGTATGTGCCAGGGTCACAGGAGTGTTAACGCGCACATTCTGCACCCTTGAAAGGACGG
Source organism: Paedocypris sp. Pulau Singkep (assembly GCA_017309775.1). Classification (NCBI taxonomy): domain Eukaryota; kingdom Metazoa; phylum Chordata; class Actinopteri; order Cypriniformes; genus Paedocypris; species Paedocypris sp. Pulau Singkep. The sequence goes on along the minus strand of MU204326.1, from coordinate 6,179,354 downwards.
GTATTTTCTTCAGTCTGACGTTCTAAGTAAACAGGGGCGTCGGGTCAGAACCGATAGCCTGCAGTCATGGAGGACAGTTACCAGTAAAGGGCAAACGGAGACGTCCCTTATTTAACTCACCTTGCTGCTAAAACACATGTACACACGGGACCGCTCAAGATGAGGTTTTCCCAGCCAATCAATTTGCAAGCAGGTAATGATTTACTGCCCATGACCTCTAGCAGTTCCTGTGAAACTAGACGAGGGGTAAAAACGAGAGAGATGTATGGAGGGAGGGTTACGGAAAGAATAGATAACAAAGCATCTTGTCAAGGACCAAAAGATGCTAAATGACTTAGCATGAACGCTAAAATGTAAAATGCCATTAAACTTCTAATAGAAAAACATGGCGGTCTAATTTTCATCTCTTCCGTCAGGTGGCGTTCTATCAGAGGTTTTACGATATATTAAAAAAAAATTGTAAATTGTAAAATAAGTAAAACGTTGCCTCGAAGTAAGGAGAATGTTGGGTTTCATCTCACGGTCCAAAAACATGCATTCAGTTGAAATACATTCTGGACAATCATTGGCTCATAGGTTGGAGTGAGCGTGTGATGTGATGCTCTGTGATTGGTTGGGTGTGTAGGCCCGCCCACCTGCCCTGGGTTTCGGGGATTGGCTACAGCTCCCTTCGACCAGGAAATGCAAATGCGACATTAAAATGAATGCTTCCTCTTACTGAAATCTCACATCAATAAAATGATTTAAAAAATTACAATGCACATCTTTAATAATTATAAATTCCCTCATCTTTTTTATCCGCATATGAGACGCTTTTTTTCCAAATACTGTGGTGCACAGTCAATTTTTACATTTTATTTTAAGGATTTTATGTGCACATTAAAAATCCGTAAACATAATGTGAATAAATTTGGCCACACTGTATCTTAAAGTGATTGGTTAAATCATCAAGCTGCTTCTATGCCGCCAGCAGCGTCACGCAATCGTCAAACGGACATCCTGCTAATTTTCGCAGCTATTTAGCATCGACACGGTCAGTTAGGTATGATGAATTTGACTTTTACGATAAAACTTGAAGCGCTAACCAGCGGGTCAATATCACCGCCTTCCCATGCTTCAATGTTCCTGTCTCCAATGCAGAAGCTAAATAAGTGTGGTTATGTCAATCTTTTAGTCAATACTTAGATTTAGCTAACAAGAGCATCAATCATTCATTACAACTGAGACCGAAGTCTGGCCTTGACAAAGCCAAAGAGCGTCTTACATTAGTAAAGCTGGACGTGTATTTATCTTTCCCAGATCATTCAGCCTGAGTTGGAGAAGCTGGCGATGAAACAGTCCAGCACATCCCTACTGCGTCACCAAGCTGAGCCTTGCTGTGGAGTCATACGTCTCTTTCCGGAACTGCGGACAGGTCCATAAACACGTCCGTGTCCTTCCTTTTACCATGATAGAATTGATGTGCTCAGTCATTCCAAACCTGAACACTTTCAAGGACCCATCCTTGTGGCCTACGCTCGACCTTTACAAACCCGGCTGCCTTTCTGTCCCCGCTTTGTCACTGAATAGAGGGAAGCGATCTCCGCCTATTGATCCAGGTCACGTGATCCATAGATCAATACTAGCTATACATCACCCCATAAGGTGTTCTGAAACCCTGTATGCGGCCAGGAATAAATCTGAGGAAACATACAAAGGCTAATTACATAGATCCTTTAGTGTAAGACGGATTCAATTAAAGGGAACGTTTTCTTATTGATTGATCAAACAGCGCCACACTGACACACAGTAACAGACAGGTTTGAAAAGAACATTGGGTTAATCAGTGTAAAATAAAAGAAAAAAAATGAATGTGTATGGTGTATATATATACAGACGTATGGTACATACACAGCTCAAATAGATTGAGTTGGAAAAAGATGATTGGCTGTGGCGACCCCTGATGAGGGAAAAGCCGAAAGAGATGAAGAGATATTTTATGAACAATCAAAAAAAGCAAAAGGTTCATGTGCATTGAATTGCAATCACTAAAAGTAAAAGTTACTTTTAATACTAAAAGAAAAAAAACACGTGTTTACATATTAAGTTGATTAAGAATAAAGAAAAAATGTTTTTTTTTTATTAAATTGATTACTGGTTTAAACTATGTACTTTTATGTTTGTCACTGTGAAACTCGACGAAGCCTGAAACGTCAATTTAAATGTTAAACGCATTTTAACCAATTCAACTGTTCCTCAGTTACAGGTACAATGAAGCAAAGCTGAGAGATTTAAGTAAGTGTGACCTAAAGAAAACGTAATTGCTTTAGTAAATTAAACCTGACACAATTTAGTTAAACAGAATTGAATAAAGGCAATGAATTTGCATAATTAGATTAAGTGAACAAATTAGATTTGACAATGTAAAGGAAAAAAAAACGAAATGCAATATATTAGATATATAATTTATGACTAAATCTTTATAGATTGCACTAATAAATATAATGTAAATAGAATCAGATAAGTTAGGCAAATCGTACTGATTTTATATTCCATTATATTGACCATAGACAATAATAATTTACTAATATTATTAAATAAAAAAAAAATCATACATAACAATAATAAATTGATTACTTTTTTTCATAATTAATTTTTTTTTTAAACCAAAGATTGAGCAAAAACATTGTATTTATCTCCGTATATATTCACACCCAACAAATAAAAATAGATAAATAAATATGAATATTTGAACATATAAACAAAACAAAAAAAAAACATTCCTCGCTAACCATCGAATTCTTTTTAGTGATGATTTAAACAGTCCAACATTCGGCACATCTATTCGCTCGTGACAGTTTCTGACCGCGTACTGACCGGACCCCACATGAGTGGCAATAATGAGGCAGCACAAGACACCGTCTTCGTACGTCTGTTATGCACACACCAAGCCAACCATCCATTACTGCCAGCAGAAAAAGAATATCTGTCGGATAAGCCGCACATTATAGGACAGACGGCTACACTCCGTAATTCCTTCCGAGTAGCTGTAAGCCTGTCGTTATCAGGCAGTGCGTTCATTTTAATTGTGTCTGCTTTAAACACATTAGCCTGGCGCCCTGATGTGAAGCCAGTCACAGCCTAGCATCACGGCTAGCAGCTAATTGATGTCACTCTAATTAAATAGCACAAAAGGAAGCACTTTATTTTCACCATCCACATCTTGGGCGTGATGAAAAATCCCACCTAGAACGTAGCTGATGCAGGTCTTCAGTCTGTTTTATCCTGAAAAGCTGTGGAGTCCAGAATGGTGTGAGTAGCGAGGGATGGAACAAGGCGAGGAGCACGGATGCTGCTGTTGACACGGGCACACGATTTCCCTCTTGATGCTATGAATAAGTCATGGATGAGACGTTGGTGCAGGTAAACACTCTCCTTGAGGAGCGACGGGCTCAATGGCCACACTCCGTGTTTGCCCGGGTCAATTGCTCATAAATAGCCAAGCCGCCATCCCAAGGACGACAGTCACACAACAACTCACACCAACACGGCCCGTGATGCTCAATGATTGAAGGATGAGTTCACGCTAAATATTACTATTCAATCTAAGTTTCACAAACTAGTTTGCTTAATCTCTCTATTTGTAAGTAACAGAAGCAGAAAATAAAGTATGACCATATATAACATTATTAACAACAACAAGGAAAGAGGAAGAAAAAGAAAAAGATGAAGACGAAGAAGAAGAAGAAGAAGGAACGAAAGAAAATTGCAAAAGCGAGACAGAAAATAAAAGTGATGAAATATAATTTATTATTCATAAATGGTGAAAAATGTTACTTTTGAACCACTATTAATCATAGGCCAATCAGGGTAATAGGGATTAGGGTATTAGGGATTTCTTTATCTTAAAATATTCAATCATTAGTTATAAGGAAAAACAAGAACATTTCCATAAAGTTACAAGGCAGATAAATTATGCATACGTATTTGTGTACATGTACTTTCCCACTTAAAGTTGCACGACAATAACTACAACATCAACAATAATAATTTTAAAATGAATGTGAACATATGATATTATTTTAGTGTATATTATATAACATAAACTTGATTTTAATGAAGATCAAAGTCTAGTTGGGGTCTTTCTGCGGGGAGTTTGCATGTTTGTTTGGGTTCCCTCTTAAAAATTGACTACAGCTATAGGTGTGAGTATGTTTGTGAATGGATGGATGTTTGAACAGACATTAATTTTTTGTTGGCTTAATATAAACAAGATGTTTTGAACACCAGAATTTGTGGGTTCGATTCCCAGGGAAAGCAGATAAAGCAAGAAAAGCTCTGTTAAATGCTTTCCCTGTGAAAGCCACAACTCAAAAAGCTGCTTATTTTTGTGCTGTCCAAATCCGTTTCCCTTTGAGCGGCGACGCGACTCCATCTCGCTTTCTGATTCAGTGTTGTTTGGCTCATGTTAGCCTCCAAACGTAACATCTTGTGGATGCCACCGTTTATTTTACATCGTATTTCTGCATTTGTCGGACGCTTTTATTACCTTAACATCAGAATGATGCAACAATTCACACATAAGATTCCCAATCATCCTTTTTTAACGAGTTAAAGTTTAGTTGTCATTCTGAGCTGATTCAATTACAGTTAGCGTGTTTTATGACAAACATTGCGACGCTGTTGTTAAATGACATTACACAAAGTGTCTTCCGGATTATGGCACATCCTTCAAACACAATCAGCTAATGTGAGAAAGAAAAAGACATCTAAGATAATCATCTCAAAAATAGTTCAAGTCAAACTAGTTTAATATGATGGCGAGGTGTGATGGAAATTATATTTCATCTTGCTAGCTGTCGATCATCGTGCCGCTAATCTGTAGAAAACTGCGATTAAGAAACACAACTTCTTCTGCTAATTTCCTTAAGCAATGATCATGTCTACAATGCTCATTTTTAATGATCAGAATAAGTGTATACGGCTTTTTAGCACAGTAGTCATCAACTTATGTATGCATTCTGGCATATTTTTTCCCTAATTCCGCATAGCCACTTTGCGTTGGTCTGGAACTAAAAAAAAGCGCTATATAAACAAACTTGAACTATTTTACGAGATGTTCAAGATTTATTTCAGAATTTATTTGTTAAGCTTGTCACGATTAACGCAAATTTTGAAGTTTTTGACTTGTAGAAGACTGTCTGGAAATTGCTTTAAAACGATTCAAACTATTGAAATGCTATTAACAAGGAAGATCGTTCTTTACGGTTCTTGCTAATATTCCAGAAGGCGCTATCGCTAACGTCATATTGCTAGCGTTGTGCTTTGCTCTATTACCACGTCGTTTTGCTCGTGATGATTTTACAATAAAACTCACTGAGACATGTGAAACAAATGACACTTAGGCGTGGCCAATCTTAAGTAGGCACCGCCCAGTTAAGTACGCACACTCCTCCCAACTTTCCATTTGCATACCTAATCTGAAAGCTACTTTAGTTGACTTTGACTTTGCTCTACGGTTCAGTGTTGGCACGAGTCATATTAAAAGATACACAACCGTAAATAAAAGCACTAGTCAAACACTAGTGGCCCAAACGGCAGAACTGATCAGATGGAAGGTAGTAGCTATTTGCTGAAGCAGCAGACTTGCTTTTCTTTCTCCCAGCACTCGGCATCATGACACCAGGAATTTAATTGCCTCATTAGCACAGACGCCGTTGAAGAGCTGAACCCACCACATTGTTCAATGTCAAAAGAGCGTTGGAGAGGAAAGGTTAACCGCGGAAGAGATCACATGCCCTTTCACATCGCGCTATGTTGGTTTTTCATAATCAAGGCAGAAAGCCACGAGCACATTTTATCGAGGTAAACAAAGCCTCGGCAGTCAGATGTCAATCCCTGAGCTAGGCAATAGAAGCTCAAAGAAAATTATGTCCCATATGTTGCCGTAAATCATAACTCTGATTGAGTGTTTATGGAAGCTGTAAAAATTGTTCAAGGTCTGCTGGAGTCTACGTTCAGCTTTTTAATTATTCTGAAAGCCATTTTACAAACGGAACCCCCACCCCATCACCTCCAGAAGCAACAAACCCACTCTGCAATATCTCACAGAAAACAAACTGATTTATTGTCAAAATGCAATTTCACCAGAAGTTCCAAAAAAGGATTTAAAACCTGGGAAAACCTGCAAATCAATTTGGACAAAAACAAAAATATAAATCCACTCCAGGATTATAACTCTGGCTGGCACAACAAGCACCCGCTCGAGACTCAAGTTAGGGGCCTGGTCCGGACTTTTTATGTGGTTTTCTTCCAGGTCTCCGGTTTCTTCCCACTGTCCAGAATCGTGTTCAGGACCATTGGACTTTGTCATTTTTTCCAGGTGTGAGTGCGAGTGTGAATGTGTGTGTGTCCTGCTCTGTGATTGGTTGGCCACCAATTGAGTGGGAATATTTATATCAATATACAGCATGTAAAAATTACATTTATACTCAGTAAGGTGACTGCACCCTTTAACCAGTGGACCCTTTAAACAGTAGACTGTACATGGTCTGTACATAATAAAGACTGTATATAATATACATACGTATATAGGGGAAATCCCAAAGTCCAAATCATATCTCACAATGCGATTTTTTTTCTCCACATTCTTAGGTTGGATTAAACAAAATTTTGGTCCAACTAAGCGAATATTGTTCCATTTTACGTTTTGAAAAAGTTTGCCAGTCTTTACAATTCGGTCCAAATAAGCGGCTGCCAATTAACAGGAAGCAACTGTATCACAATCTCAATCAGTTTCAGAAATCATCAATAATTGAACTCAAAAATGTAAAAAAAAAAATATTGGGCGGACAAAATCGTCTCAGGCTCTTTAGAGATTGTATAGTAAGTGCAGAACTCTTCCACACCAACGTCATCTCCATGTTCTAGACAACACCTAGTTCCAGAATCCTTTTCACTAAACTCTTCCAGCTAAAGCGACCATTGAGACAGCCATCCTATGTGGAAATCATAAATAATCATGTGGAAAGACGCACAAGGGAAGGCACAAATGACTAAACAATTAAGCATGTGCGGAAGAATATGTCTGGAGGCTGGGATTCAGGAAAAGGAACGGCTTTAATGTTTGTTCCCTGAGGTCCGCTAAGCTTGTTATGCCGTACACAGACCGAGTCTCAAGGTCTCATTGAAAGAGTGTGTGCACGTTATAGCCAAGCAGATGAACATCCAGACCATTTGGCAGCATCACCAAAGAAATCTCCAACGGTAGAGTCGTATATGTCTTCGCTCAGTACAGTATTTAGGCCATTTTCTTTATTTATGGAGCTCCACGCCACATTCCTGATCGGAAGGAGCCGGGTTTGTTTAATCGTAAAGTTAGACATCTGCATGCAAGGCAGAGGAAGGATTCCATTTCATCAGTGAATCAAATCTAACGACTCATAAAAAAAAAAATAAAAGCGAAGCTGGTCTGCCATCTGTTCTGGAAGAGTTTGTGAAAAATCGAAAGACAAAGGATGAACAGGAAGCGAATCAGATCTCAGAGTACGTTTTCATTCAAGGTGAAAACACCTGAACGAAGAACTTAATCTTTCACGCGGACCTGCACTCGCGGCATAGAGCGGCCTGGTGTTTAAAAGGTTAAAGCACTTAGTTAAACCGGCATGTAGGAGATTGGTGTAATCAGGCGCATTAGGAAGTTAATTGCAGACAGCCATGCAATTGATCAGCGATACTTCTTTATGCGTTTGGCTTTGGTACGAATAGCACAAATTCCGTCAGCGAATAATTATCGGTTAGTCATTCTTCCGCCAAGCCATTACGTTGCAAAGAGTTCTCCGAAAAACCTTCAGAAAGAATATTTTTATTCACCAGAAGCTTGGTCATTAACCTCCCTGATGTTTGACTCGTATTGAGGCTGCCCACTATGCTGCCCCTAGTGGTTATGTTAAGAAAAGCTTACAAGTGCTCTGAATTTGAACTTTTTTATTCAATGTGTTGTCCTCTACTGCAGGGTTCCTACACTTTCCGAAAGACAAAATTCAAGCACTTTTCAAGCACTTTCAAGGTTCATGTTCAAGTTTTTCCAGCACCACACAGTTGTGGTAAAATTTATATTTAATGAAACATTACCATTTGGAGGAAAGTTTTTTCTAAATACAAACATCACGTTTTAGTGGTTACTAAGTTTCTAAGTTTTACATAAAGCAGTAGAACTTTCTTTGTTTAAAGTATAAACAAGAAAATATATTCAAGTCTGAGTTTAAAAAGGTGTCTGACATTTTAAAAGAAAAAAAAACGAATGAAGATTTTTGATATAAAAAACAAATTTAAGTAAGAGAGAAAGGAGTCAAGAGACCATCGCAAAGCCTTTTGGCGTTCATCCTAGCCAAAATTTGGCAAAAAAAAACACCAACCCTGACAGAAAACGCAAACGAAAGAACACTCAAAAAGATTTGCTTTGATGATTGAAATACAGTCTATGGTTGTAGTAGTTAAAGTCGTGAGGGTGTAGTCATCCACGTGATTCGTCTAATACGGAAATCGTAAGTCCGGGTCCGGTCCAAAGGACGTGCACTTATCCGGATTTCAAGGCTTTAGAAAACACATTGTTGAAATGAATTTTCAAGAATTTTCAAGAATTTCAAGAACCTGTAACCACACGACTTTTTCCGATCACAATTAAATATCTGCTTATTACCGATTACAGAGAAATATTCACGCAAAGACCTGGCTTTTGTATTAGAGGATTTAAAGAAGTCGGTCCATGACAAATAAAGTGTGTTGTGGGGTATTTTCAGCGAGACGAGGTGAGATGAAGTGAGACGCTGGAACAAGGCGGTTAGAAGCATCGGCTGTGAGCGCTAATAGACTGTTTCGGATGGAAAGAAACAGCGGGTGTCTGAATGGAGTGACGTGGAACGCTTTCCCTCCCGTTTTGGCCGCAGCTCTTCCAGAACAAAGAGGAAAAGACATAGTCAATAAAAAGCGACTTAAAGAGCTGCACTTTGCGTGTAGAAACTAGGAGTGCGGTGCGAGATATTCATCTATATAATCAATGCAATTCAATTACAGTTGCCTGTCAAGCGGATGGAAAGAAAGCCGGAGTCTCAAGCTAATGAATTCCTGGTTGGAGACAGAAGATGCTTTCCTGCCTGAGGACGTATCATCCTTTCCTGTTGTAATACAATCTTTTCCTTTGAGGCATTCTGTGCACTGGCGGTGAAAACATTACGCAATCAAAGGCTAAGCAACCTCTTCAGAAAGTCATGCTGCTTCACGTATGCAAACAGTCACATATTATATTTATGACCTTATGAATAATCTAACGGACATTGGTGGATTTCTTTAACACAAGGAGTAGTTGCAGAATTTATGACACCTGCATGCATTCAAAAGGCAAAATGTTTGAAAGTCCTTGGAAAAATGAACATTTATTCCCGAGCAATTAAAATGGTAAATATTTAAAACACTTATATAATAAAATGGCTATTGCTCTTACAGTTTAAAATGACACCATGACAAAATATTTAAATATGTTAAAATGTTTAAGGGAAGAATAAAAGTCATCAAAGCGAAACAGACATCATGACTGATGTACTTTTCACGTGATTACTAATATTAAAAAGGGTATTTTAGCATTCATTCCACTCCATCTATTTCTAGGTCAGGGAAAGCTGGAGCCAATCTCCGCATCTCTGACCCTGAAGGCGGAGCATACTCTGGATTGGAGGCCAACCAATCACAGACCTAGACACACATTCACACTCTCACTCACACCTACAGACTTCATTTCCACCACGAAGTTCCATCAACAAACCAGCCCTGATGGGTCATCGACAAAACCTTACTTCTCTGAAGAGCAAAACCTTATATTCTAATATTCTCTCTACCAACAAAACACACTTTTATATCCACAACCCTCATGCGTCCTTTTTTTAACAACTACAGAATTTTATGTGCTACATTTTCTGAATTGTTGCATTTATTGCTTGCTTCACTGACAGATCACAGATCTTCGCTGAATATAGAAGTGCACCTGCATCCATCAAAATAAAATAAAAAATGAAATAAAAATACACAGATGAAAGGCTGTTTGAGCATGGCTTAACTGCGATACGCCTGTAGGCTCACATTGAAATGATTCTGTCAATACGCGCCTGTGATGAAATCACTGCTAATGATATGACGCAAATGCTGAGAGTCTGTGCTCACTTATTTCATCTGGATCCAAACATTTTGACTTTATTTATTCTGTACAAACTATTGCTATAGTGTGGCACTTGTACCTGAGGCTTACTGGTGCAAACTGGCCTGCGAAGTGGGAGTTTACACACACTTTTTTTTTTTTTTTTTTTTACGTGGCAACAGACAATTTGACTTACAGATGAAAGTGATTCTTCTAAGGAGTCGCTTGACATTACCAAAAAAGATAAAAGATAGAGTCAAAAGAAGTAAATCTATTTTGAGCGCTATAAGAAATGGTGCATAAACAGGGAAAACAATCTCTTGCTAATCTAGTTCTTTCTTGAAATTTGGATACATGGTAACCAAAGTGTCTCAACATAACCTAGCATCGCAATGTACCTACTCACTACAAACTACAAGTATTTTTTAACTATACGGTGCATTTAAAAAAAAAAAATTAATAATAATAATAATAAAAAAAACATTTCAAAATTGAATGTGCGTCCTACAATTGAAAATATGGTGTATGAAAATATATATAATTAAATATATAATAAAAAAAAAATAGGAAATAGACTATATAATTTTTAATAATGGTGGGCCTTATAATTCAAAAAAATTGTAATATCCTTAACCCATTAATATTAAGTAATGCATCACAAGATGTTTACTCTTTCTACAGAAAACCAACTCAGGTATCATTAGTGAAATTCTACTTGAGAACCCAAATCTGAAAGTCAAAATCTGAAATTCCGAGCTACGTGAAGCGTGAAGCCGGCACATGACTAATGAATTATGCAAGCGAGCGGGAATTTGCTACTCCGCGATGCATCTGGATTGAATTATGGACAAACCGGTCCATTCATGAACATCTGTCAAAGGTTAGCTGTAAAGGAAAATAGGCAGTTCCTGTCGAGTGGTTCCAGAGTAATCTGGGAGTAATTTTGCCAAGGGACTCAAAAGAGTCTGAGATTTATAGTGCGAGAGCCATTCGAACGTGGCTTGGTTTATTTGTCTGAAGTTTATTTTCTGGAGATTACTTTCTTAGAGATTTTTTTTGCAACCATTTACTCTCCTTGTGCTTTTTCTCCCCTTGAAAGACCGACGTCTACCTATAGTCTGTGAATATCAAGCATCTAAGGACCTAGTTTGCAATGTTTGGAACTGTGCCACAGGTACATGCACACACAAGAGAGACGTTTCACAGAACATTCAGACATGCTCAGAGAAGTAAAATGGAAGTCATTACTAAAAAGTGTATGGAAAAAGCCGCGGAATAAAAGAATAATAGCCGACTGAGTCCAAGCATATATATCGCTTATGCTTCTCAAGGCCAGAGGATTGGAATAACACATCTGGAGAACTCTTCAAGCTGTTTGTCTGCGCTATGAGGAACAGTGTGGCACCACGGGGCAAATATTGGATTTCTGTGCAGAGTTGAGACAATGTCACCTCACATATGGTGCAGCGGGAGACAAGCACGCCGGCTTTCAGGATAAGGTTGTTTTAGTGGCACCGCAGTAGCTAACGAGAAGCTTGGAGCCGGTAATATGGAGGCCTGTCACATCACCCAATGTCAGAGAAACTTCCTGGACTGGAGGCTAAAAGAAAAGACGTCTTGTGCCTTAGTTTAGAGACAGAAGTGCCGACTTTTAATGTCGCCACTTGCGTAATCAAAATAAAAAGAAGAAAAAAAAAAAAAAACAACGCTTTGACATTGATAGAAGTGTACTTAAAAATTGGCTAGTTAAAAATAAATACATTTTCCATTTAGGGGTACTGTAACACAGAATTAATTTAAAATGATCGATAAATATGATTTAATAGAAAAATAAGAATTATAAAATACTTATACATATATAATTAAACATATATATTCAAAAAAAGAAAAAGAGAAAAAAGCTAGAGCCACATAGTTGTTGCTTGCAGCTGTATTTAAAAAAAATTCTACTGATCGTTTTTTGCAACCAAGGCATGTTAGAATTCAAATAAAGTGTAACGAAATGACATAACCTTGTTAGCATTGACTGTAGCACCAATTATGTTCTTTCGTGTTTGTAAAATGACTTTTTATAAGCATTTCGCTGTCGTTTTCTAACCTTTGTCCATGCCACCCTGTCAATTTCGGAAACGACAGATCTTCTTACCGCTTGTGGTTTTTGGCTAAACATAGCTCAGATGGGGAAAATGAGATACTTTTAACAGTCTGCTGTTACCGTAACTAATAGCAACATTCAGCGGATATTCAAAACCGCAGACCAGCTCTCGACTGATGGAAAAGCCACACTTCTGCCGGTCAGAGCGACATTGTGGAGTCTGAAGCGAAGGAGCGCTAAATAATCACCAACCAATGAGAAGGTTCCATTACATTTCTGACAAGTGAATCACAATCGGTTATTACCTCCCACTCTTCCCTTTAACGGTTTCAATTCCAGGCGCGCTACTAGTGATTTATCATCCATCTGCTTTGCCGTGAACTCTGCATGGGTCCCGAGTTGAAGGATTCCTAGCTCATTTCCTGAAAGTACCAGTTCGCAGAAGCTAATTTTTGCGATGAGGCTGTTAAATAAATGTTGCTGCTCTCCAGGGTCCTCGACTTAAGTAATGTTGGATCTTCAAAAGCATCAAATCAAATGAAATCGAAATTACCCCATTATGCACTATTGATTCAGCCTATCACTGCTAAAGAGGCTCAGAAATGAGATAAGCTCTACATACACACCAAATACACCCCTTTAAAGACCACCTCTCTAAAGGATTCATATAGAGTTCGCTAATAATCAGATTCAAGAAACAGGCCCTAATAGAGGAACACACACACACACACACACACACACACACACACACACGCTCACACACTTTCCATTGAATACTGAACACCTGGCACATTTGTTTACATTAAAAATGTGTGTTTAGGTTCAAATTTGAACAATTACATTTCTATGTTACGCACATACTATGAAAAGGTAATGGAAAAACCCCTAAAACATCAAAACGTTTATCCAAGTGTCCTTTTTTTCAGTGCCTTTATTATTCTCAAACATGAAGCCTGGTTATCACACATAATGCCAGTAATAAACTAAGCATTAGCTGACTGGCACACGGGCACCTGCACTAACCCGGCACCTCATTCTCTCACGCCTAAAAGACAAAAATGGCAGCAAGTGCACAGACCATGACCGAATTGTGTGAACTTGAATGGAAAACAGCATCCGCGTGCACGTGGCTGACGCGCTGGTCGGGCGCGTGAAGCAGCGTTGACCTTCTCCACGCGGAGAATGCGGGAGGAATTTTAATAGACTTCTAGAAATTTGAGAAACACGCAATGTGTGCTGCATCAATTCATCACGAGAGTCCGAATGAACAATTACTAGAAAGTTTGGCACGGTCGATTATGATAACGACGAGACGCGGGACAAACTCATTCTGAAGGCGGTTGCTACCCGATAGGACAATGAGCATCACGGATGATGCGACCCAGGGATGCGAAATTTACACATCATCCCGGTGTATGACCTCAGCTCAGCACGCGCAGACACGCTAGCTGGACCCACGCGCACACCGGACGTTTAACGTGGGGATTTAATTCTGCCTCCCAATGTCATAACACATCAACAGAGCCGGGTGACGTGCTCGCCTTTGTCTCCTTCCTCGGAACAATGTACAGTCACACGAAAAGCAACACCACGATGCATTTTAACACACAATCAACACAGTTGTTAAATCCACAAAACCGCAACTGCGAAATCTCTAATTCCGTTATTTTTTCGCCGAGTCAGACAATGAGTTTTAAACAAGTTCCTCCACCAAGTTTGAATCGCTGCCGTGTATGAGACAGTTTGGGCGTAATTTCAGTGAAGCAGAAGCCCAAAACGCAGAACCCCAAAACCCCAAAGCATCTGGATGGGATTTACAGGACTGGGTGGAGGGTCTCTGTAGTTCGTCATCTTTTGAATTCAAACCACATCACATAGTTTCAAATATTGCTCACTGTCCAAAAACTTATTCGGTTGTGGAAGAAACCCGCACTATTACTGATGCACGTTTTTAACCCATCACGGATGAAAATAGCGCGTTAAACTCGGTGGCGTAAAGATGAAAACGCGTCTTGAAAATAAAATAAACCGTTATACTCACCAAGGAATAAGGAGCGGCGTGTGTGAGCCATCACGAAACTGGTCCGTTATGATAACGAGAAGGGAAACGATGTGCTCCGCTTTGTTCCAGTGTTCCTCTACCGGACTTGAGTGTTCAATCACAAAAGGCGTATTAGCGCAGAAGTGTATGAAAAGAAAAAAAAAGAAACGGATCAGCAGCCTATGATGAGACGAACGCAAGGACAGCGTCGCCAGACACGCGGAAAGGCGAATCCATTCTTGAGGATTAGAAGATCATCTCCAGGCTTCCATCAGCTTCGCCGTCAAATCATCAAAGTTCCTGCGCTCTCGGACAGAGGACGCCAGTCTCCGCTCGCTCGCCTTGCGCCCTGTCCTCTGTCTCTCTGTCTGTGGCTGGTGCAGAAGAATGCACGGATCACACGTGTGAGGATGCTGAAGGATGGAGACCTCTAGAGTCTGAAGTACACTCACAAAGCTGTCTGGATGAAGAGGGGCGCTCAGACCATGTGCTGTGCGGTGCTTTAAGTGCTACTAGGTAAAATGCGCGTGTGTGCGTGTCAGTGCGCGTGCACGTGTGATCAATATGTACGAATTCATTTAGAATATACTGTACTGTTAATAAATACGATGGTTGTAACTAAATAGTTGATAACCCACTACTGGGATAAAATAATATTAATTATAATAGTAATGAAAATCATTAAAATTGAATGTAAAATACACGTAGAAATACAGTATGTTAATAATAAAAATCATATGTCTTTAAATACCGTAATCATTTAAAATAATTATTTAAAACTCTAAATAAAAAAAAGTCATCTCAAAGGAACATTTTTCCTATGCCTGATCCAATGCAGACATGGATTAATTGCAAAGTTGGGAAAATAAATCATAATTCTTTTTACACATTTTGGTTGGTTATGGTGGATTTTCGTAACCTCAATCTTGGTTCTTGCAGTGCATGATAAGAAAACGACAGCAAAATGTATCACTTTGATCTGTATTCTGCGCTTTACTCTGACAACTACAGTAATTTCCAACCATGCCAAACTAGAAATGTGAAAGATTTGAGAATTGAGAAAGAACAGATAAAACGGAGGAGAAACAAACTAAATCAATTTGTTTTAATGATAAAATATGTCACAATTTTTTTTCCAGCTCCAACTCTATTAGACTCAATCTCAACTTTAAAGAAATTACAGTGTACAGATATTCGACCAAAGTACACTAAAGGCAAAGCATTAACAAACTACATGGCGGACAAGAACAAGTCAAGATTACTTGAGAAAACTAGCCTTTAGCTTAGCATATAGCTTAGCTTTGGCCGGCCTACAGTGAAGTCTTCCATACCGTAACATAAGAAAACATGTTTAAGTAGGCAAGCATATAAAGGAGGTGATGAGATAAAGCTAACAATGCAAAATAATCAAGAGCGAAGAACAGAGACGTGCTAAACATGACTCTACACATATTATTGCTGTCAGAACACCAGTGATGATAGATTGCATCTTGCCGTGGGTTTTTGTGTATGCATAAACACGTAAACGCACAGTCATGCACGCCTATACAAATAACGCAAGGTTAATTTTGTCCTTGAATCACCGACTTGCTGATGATTGTTTTTCACGTGGTCATTATCAGCAGAATAACTGCTCGACGTCTCATCACAGGCCACAAAATCTATGTCGGCATCTTTCACAGAGTCATTTTTTTAACGTTAATTGAAAACCGTGGGCTATTTTAATCAGCTGTCCACAGGGACATTTTTGTTTAAGAAAAAAAAAGTCCTGTATAGGAAATTGTCTTTTGACTTAATTACAAAGCTTCTTAAGGGAGGAAAAGTATTCTATGATTTCTTTTTCTTCTTTTCAGAGCTTTAAGTAGCAGCTTGTTTCTGTCCCCTGCATTAAAGAACTACAGAGATACCATACTTTTTTTTTTACATGCTAACACATCCCAAGGGCGGCCGCTCATTAGCCATGAACTCATGACTGACTTCTACTGGTGCAAGTGTGAAGAGTTTTCTTAAAGGTCAATTCAACTTTTCCATTTTTAATGCGGGTTTTTCAACCGGTAATATGATGTCAGAGTCCAGCAGCCCTCTTCATAAATCTAGATCACATTCTTGCTACTCAAGGGCAGCCATGAAACCACCAAGTCTTGCATTATCTCTGGTGTTCCCCCAGCAACAGACACAACAAAAGAAATATAGCCGCAAGAAGCAATTGCTGGGATTCGGCCTCTTTATTTTTTTTTTATATTGTTTGTATTTTGTTAATAGTATTTTATTTATTAATGTTGTTGTGATTTTATTATTACATCACTAGAAACATGCAGCTGATGTAAATTGCTGTTATAGCGCCATCAATGGATTCATGGGAAATATACAGTGTTATGATATCCATATGAATCTGACTCACGTTTAATTGATACAGTATAAGCTTGTAAATGAACTGAAGATATTTAATAACATACCGTAATAACAAAATAGATTTTACCTCTAATATTTATATATGTGAATCAAAATAGCTTGGCCTAATAAAACTTTAGTAGATGAGCAAATTAATTTTACAATTAAAACAAAGAAAAAAAAGTCCAATATGTAATGTTATTGGCAGCTTAACAAACAACACAATAAAATGTACATATATTTACATCTCCAGTTTGAACTTAAAATTAGTTTTTTTTTTTTGTTTATCTTTAAATGAATACGTAACAGTAACTAGACACCATGAATCCCATATTAAATTATATTCAACAAAAATCCAGAGGCAAGTTCATGTTTTAACGCAAACTATACTGCAATGATCTCACAATGTTAATAAAAGAAATCATTACATTTAGTTTGTCTTAAAGCTTAAATTCTTAAGATTTAAACAACTTGACTGTAAAACCCACAGTTTAGCAGTTTAGTTCTTCAGTTTCAGTCATTTGGAATCATCTGAAAAAATTCAAAAGGATTGAAGTCAAAGCCCTTAAAATGACAGAGATAGAAGAGAGAAGAACATGGTGACCAGTGTGAAGGTGTAGGGTGGCTTGGTTTGGCCTTTGCACTTGATGTAGCATCAGAATGCAGATGGTCACACAGATGGTTGATATTTATATCGCAGGTCCTGAAAACTCAACCATGCGGGAAGAAACTCTTTAAAAATGATGGTTTAGAAAAAAGCGTGTCACGTTTTAGCACCAGTGAC
Source organism: Paedocypris sp. Pulau Singkep (assembly GCA_017309775.1). NCBI lineage: Eukaryota > Metazoa > Chordata > Actinopteri > Cypriniformes > Paedocypris > Paedocypris sp. Pulau Singkep. The sequence goes on along the minus strand of MU204326.1, from coordinate 6,161,875 downwards.
GCTATCTATAGCAGAGTGTTTTCAGCGCGGAGCTTAGAGTTCTGTTTCGACGTCTCACGCTCCGGCACTTTTGTTAATTTTGAGAAGAAAATGTCTTTGTACGTCAGAACACCAAGTCTTTTTGTGCATAAAAACATAATCTTCACTAAGTGCAAAGGGAATGATTTTTTAAAAGCCCCGGGCATCTATTTTAGTTTAGAGCCGGGTTTTTTTTTCCTCCCCCTAACATGCCAAAAGCAGCTTTGCAATGCTAATTCTTTAAAATGACCGTATAGCATCAGCATCCAGCCATGCTGCGAACATTCCCAGTCTCTGTGACATCTTCCATAGACGTGTAAGCATTTTTCTGACAAGACGACGGAAAGAGAAACATTTGCACTGAGGGAAGCCGAGCGCATGTCTGCGGTGACCTCTGGGACTCAGACAATGTTAAAAGGCTTCGGAAGAAACAATGCGGATGGAAAAGTCAAGAAGTCTATTTTTAGCCGCCACTGGGATCTTTCAGCCACAGAATTTCACGGCTCATGGATCTTTTATAATTTAATGAACGGGTGGTCTTCGGAGATTTATGGTCAGAGGCTCAAGGCCTCAGTGCCCACATGGCTTATTGATCCACATCATTTTGTTTGTTTATGGATCAACAAAATGCATAGTCATTCATTTTAATAGACAGCGTCTGGGTCACTGCTTTTTGCGTCAAGCATCGTCTCTCTCAATATAAAGTCTGTAGGTCCATGTCAAGCCGTCAATGCATGAGCCTGTCGCCCTCTTCAATTCTAGAGACAAACTCTGGCTGATATTTTCTGCTGTTATCAAAACGACGTTGTTGAGATTGAAAGAAAGGCCTTGTCTATGGCAGAATAACTTATAAACCCATCCAGAGCGGTGAAGAAAGTAATGTGGTCCTCGGTTGGTGCATCATTGACTTTAAATATGGCTGTGATGAAAAAGGGAGTGTAGTTTACAGATGTCAGATCTGTTTTGTGGAGTGGATATTGATATTAAGGGTCTTCCTTTAATATTCTTTCACTCAGGCCTCATTCCCATTACTATGACATGGAGGAAATCAAAGCAGGAGGCTGAAATTCATAATGAAACCACAGAAGGGAAATATGCCCTAGTAAATGAAGCATGAAACACAGACCAAAGCTATCAAATAGAAAATTGCCAATTAACACAGATAGTGTTGACAACGGTGTAGACCAGGTTTCCACTTTTGAGTTATTTATTCTGATCTATATTTTGTATTTTTTTCCTATTTTGGTCCATTTCCTTTCTTCTTGCCATGAGGATCATAATTGTCGGTGCTCTGCTGATGCCACAGGAAAGCTGTGGTGTGTAAACAAACTTTGTTACTTGAGTATTTTTTGGCTACTTTGTATTTGTACTAAATATTAAAAATATAAGAAACTTTAACACTCAACTTGACTACATTTTTGATTGGGTATATGTACTCTTTAATCAACTACATTTGAGTGGACACTTTACTACTACAGGTACACAACATTGTGGCTGTGTGCGACAAGTCGGCATATTTTTCTACCGCAGTTAATTTCTTGGCCGGATGAGGTGTTGCTGCCATCTGCAGGATGTTGAAGGTACTGTATTCTATTTATTGGTTAAATCACGTGAACTAGCAGTTGCTTCACTTTACCTTTTTGCTCATTGAGTTTGACTGAGAGTGACTTTTTGTTCTTTTTATCCATTTTTAAACATTGAGGTGTTAAATTTAATTTCTATATTAAAAAATTAAATCTCATAAATATAAAGTTTTTTGTTTTTCACATTTGTTGGCGTTTTGAGCCTAAATAAAGACTAATACGACTAAAATACTTGCTCTTTTAAGATTGCATAGTTTATGACATTACTCAAGTCTTCCTGGAATTGGTTAATTGAAACTTGTACTGTATTGGAGTAATTTTTACAGTAAGGTCTTTGTACATTTACTCACGTATGGTTTCCAGTATGGTCATCAACCCAATGCTGCTTTTTCCATGGATCCTGATGTTGAACAGACTTCTTAACCAGCCAGGAGTGGTTGAACTAATAAGTGGTTAAACACTAATTCGGTGCGATCAGATGAGACTTTGGCCAAATTGAGTTACAGCCTGAGTGAAAGACCCCCGACACCCACCCAGACCTCCAACCCTGAACAAATGCAAAGCTGTTTTTTTTCTTCCTGCCACTGGGGAAATTCTATTAGAGATTCAATCTCCTAAACCTCAATATCCCCAAAGTTAAACACTGCACAAACAATAATTCGATCATTAACTTTAGTTATTCATATTATTATTGAGCAGTGAGGACTATCAGCTCAGTGTATGAGCATCATTCCGGACTAAATGAATTAGCTGATTAGCCATGGATTTAGTGACAAATTAAAAGAATTGATTTCTTTTTGCTGTCGATAAGAAAAACAGTCGAGTAAATCCTCTTTTCACTAAAACGACACGTAACGGAAGGATTTGCGGAGCTTCTGAGATGAAAATTGTCTTGAAATCAACAATCCATCATCAGTGGTCAAACACTGACATAACCACTCCATTTGCAAGTCAGATCATTTAACCCTTTCATATTTTCCATCACAATAAGTGGTAAATGAAGCCCAGAAAGCTCAAGTTCCAACTTTAAATGTTCATAATAATTCAATCTTAAAAAAACAAATTATAAAATATTAGATATATTGTCAAACATCGACAACGTAAAAGCTTGGAATGGCTTTCCTAGAGTTACTGCTCACGTCCTTGAGCTTTTCTCTGGGGTCCCTGAAAAACCTGTCGTCCGTGTCTTTCTCGCTCAAATCAGAACTGAAAACACTTTTCTTTACCACTGTCTCTTAACCATCTGAGTCACCGAGTTGAAAGGTGAGATTGCATTTCTGAAAGCTTCCTCTTCATGCACAACGGCAGTGTGATGAGCCCAGCAAAACGCCCTGCTTTCAATTTATGGAACGAGAGAAAGGCCACTAGACTCATTTCTCAATGGCTCCTAGAAATTTAAAGACAACCAAAAGATTTGGGCTAGAGGAAGTGACATCATCTTCCATAATTTCAACTACCGATGCTTTGTTTAAAGTTCTGAATAGGGCATTTTATTGCAATCTATAAACAGATAGTATCTAAAGCATGATGTAGTATTTAAAAATTAAAGTTACATAAAATGCTTAATTGAATTATAAAAATTGGTAAAAAATATCTGATTCAACACAGAGCAACAAAACTTGCAAAAAAGTTAATTAAGTTAAACAAAAAAGATGTACAGAAGACAGAAACAGATCGAAAACTTTGAATGGATGAATGGATGAATGGATGGATGGATGGATGGATGGATGGATGGACGGATGGACGGATGGACAGATGGACAGATAGACAGACAGATAGTAGAATAATTTCCAACAGTTTACAAATTTAAGAAAAATAGGACTAAACAATAAAATGTAGTGCAAATCACTCAACAACGTAACAGAAATAGAAATATTTGATTCGGTTCTATACGTTTTATTTGTCTGTAATGCAGAACTCATCTACACTTTGATGTATTCTGTATTTCATAGTCATAAAACGCATACTTGAGAAAAAAATTGCCGAAAATGCAAAAAAATCAATGTGCCACTGAAACTAAATCAAACGACTTTGAAAAAAAAAGAGAGCAACTCTCAAAAAACATCTTTTTTTTTTCATCTGTTTTTATATTTTCCTAAAGACAAGCATGACGCGTCAAAACTCAACCGGATTATAAAACGGTAAATGTCCCGACACTGCAGGCTCTCGCTTGACAGGCCGCCAGCCATATGATACAGAAGATTAAATGATTTACATTCACCCATAATGAACGTACAGCCAGGCTGCTGTTTTACAATCCCTCTGTATGCCGAGCTTATTCTAGTGAAGTAACAGTGCCAGTGCCGAGCTAAAAATAGATTCCCTCTAGTCTGGGGTTCAAGGAGCCATGAATTTCTCCTCACAGTCTCTGGAAACGCAGCCAATGAACAATTAAAGGGGAAACATTGGCTTTTTTTCCACCCAGTACCACAGGTTGTTGGGTCTTTCCAGGTACAGAGGATTTTCAAGATTTCCTATTTAAGATGCTCAGCAGCCGAGGGAAGATTACGAGGAGAGTCCACAGAATCCCCACAGGGTTCTAGCACTAACACATTATACAAATAGAGCTAAAAAAAAAAAGTAAATCAATAAATCTACCCCCGCTCACAGACTTTCCTGAAGACTCAAATAAAGATTGCATCCTGAGATAAGGGGGCATATGAACAATTTGCGACACTTGAATGTGAATCAGTTGACGGATAATGTGCATGTAATTGGTTCTTTCAATGGCTTTGTGCCGGAAAATTTCTCAGACTGTATTATTTGATGTCGGTAGAATGATAATGAGTTTTTCTTGATCGCTGTATGAGTGTCATCTGCAGGATCTCTGATTTCTGTGATAGAGCAGCTTTAGTGGCAAAGAATGAGTTAGTGGAATTCTGATCGCAGGAAATGAGAAACAAAAGCCCATTCATCATGTTTCATATACGGAGATGCTTGGATTTACATTTTTCAAGTGTTGGTGACTCAAGAAGGCAAATCATAAATAGGTTTCTCGGATTGCAGGATGTTTCAGAGTATTGCTCTTGACGTGCGGAAGAATGGAAAGGTAAATTATGTCTTTACAGTACCAAACCTCTTTGATGCCACTTAAATGCCATCTTGATTCCTTTTCCCATCTATTACTGTACATTTCACATATCACATGTCTTTTTCAAAGCCTCTATCCTCTGTATCTACTGAACATTCCTCTGATCCCTCGTGAAGATTATTCACATTTCATATTTTACCTTTATATCTACTGTTCTATTCTTTATCTTCGTTTTATTGTACTTGTATTGAAACTTTTGCACATTTTATTGCATCTCCCCCATCTTTATGTTTAAATGCTGGAACGATCAAAATCAAAAACACATTTCACTACATGTTGTACCTCGTATAAAATGAATGTGACGAATAAAATTTGAATTTGAAATTGAAAACTTTGACAAAGTCGACTAGTCACAAATAAGTCAGCGGTTAAAGGCTAAAGTAGAAAGTGTCCGGCTAGTTTGAGTAGTTAGTTTGTCGCACATAGAGCTTTTCGCAATAAGTAACTAGATTTGGCTGGCCATTTTGATAAACGTCATGGGGCTATCAGAAATGTTTGAGCCGAAAAGAAAAAGAAGAACTAATTATTTTGCTTTCTACTGTAAGAAGGAAAGAAATGAGAGGGCTGGAGGGGTTTGATGCTTTAGGATGGACTGAATAAATTGAAGAAAAAGTCTCTTAAGACATGAGATGGGGAGAGGAACGCTTGGAGGCAAAACTCCAGCACTTATTTAAGTGGAGATATCCTGCTGGGATCTCAAAAGTGCTCTCTAAAGTCTCCAGCAGAGCTTCCTTTTTTCCCTTTCTCGCTTTTTGATGATTTTCCCTTTGAAAAGACATGAGACTAATGCGTGTTTAAAATCAATCCTTAGAGGTTAATCAACAACGCATTTGTATTATTTTTCTTTTATTTGTTTGTTCATCTTTTGCTGTATGAGAATAATAACAACTGCTCACCATAATTAATATAGTTGATTTGTACATTTATTATGCACTTTTATTCAAGACAATTTGTATTGTTTTTCAACCATATGATTTTTCTTGAGATTCAAACCCATGACCTCCAGTTGCACAGTTTGATTGAGCTACAGAAAAGATATATAATACATAAGGTGTTTAAAAAGTGTTGCCATTTCAGGATCACAAGGAGTAGGAACCAATCCTGGCAACTCTTTGTCTGAAGGCGGGATACACACACTGGATTAGTGGCCAACCAATCACAGAGCGGGACACACATTCTAACCTACGTACGGGCAATTCTTCAGACTTCGGTTTTACTGAACTGTGGTAAGAAACCAGAAATCCGGAAGAAACCCATGAAAACACTGGGAGAACATGAAAACTTCACACAAAACTTGATAAAAACTTGACAAAACTTGACTTTGCTTTGAGGTCACAGCACTATACATTACGCCATTTAAGACATTTCTAGTTAAAAGTTTTTCTTATTTCGGCTTTTTTGAACTTAACTATAAGACTTGATTGCCGGGGAGAGACAACAATGTAACCAATTTTAAATACATTATCTGTCATATTTTATGACTATCATTCTATAATATGAGTGACCCTGTGTTATAAAAGCAAAGTTATAGTTTCGAATGAATATCTGTATTTTTGGCAGCTCTCTTTCTTATACAAGTACATCATTTTCATACTCAGCCATAACTCACTGCAGACTTTCTTATTTAATATGGCCTCATGTTCACCTGGCACGCACGGACACACACACACACACGCACACACACACAAATGCTCCTAGGTGAGAAATGGCCCGGTGCCAGCATTGCAGTCTCTCACCAGCCTGGCTGTAGACTTCCTGCGCTATAATATGAGTGATTGCTGGCTTTAGGGGATTTCTATAGGAGAACATTTCATTTTGCCGATGAGACATCAGTGGTCACAGTTTTCTTGAGTGGCGAAGGATTTAAGACAGCTAAAGAAAATCATTAGTATTTCTGTGAGAGAAGCATAGGTGGCGGTTTCCAAGCCACTCTCTATGGAAGCTGAGCTGAAGACTTACGGGGGATTGGGGGATTGACAGCAGAGTGGTGGACGAAGTGAGATCTTTGTGAAGCGTGAGATACAAAACTATATACACATTGAGACTGAAAATGACTATATTTGCATTGCCCATACAAAGAGTGATAGTAAGTATGTATCGTAGAATATGGTGTGTCTAAATGGTGTGTCTGCTGGGATTAGCTCCAGCTCCATGTGACCTAGAAATAGAAAAAGTGTTCTGGAGGTTGGTTATTTGTGTTGATAATTTAGCATTATAGAGCTGATATATCTTCTTAAGTCTTTGAAACTTGATTATTACAGGCCTATACTTTTAAATAGTAGTATAAATAGTAGTACTAACCGTGTGCTATAATTTGTGCATGTGAAAAAGATTTAAGAAACAGGATTTGTTCATGGTTATGCCTCATTACATCATAAACTATTAAATAATCAAAATGAAGAAATAATGTGGAATCTCAGAAAATAAAAATAATAAATAGTAGGTGAACATAAATAAATACAATTATAAAAGTAGGTGAAATAATGTGGATGAAAGCCAGCACTAAAATAAAAACAGACATAACAACAACAGCAATAATAATAATAATAATAATAATAATAATAATAATAATAATAATAATAATGATAATAAAAAATAATAGTAACAACAATAATAATAATCCCCAGCAACAAAAATGAAACCTATGAAGAAAAAAATTAAGATAAAATCAGCAGATGAACGTTGATATCGAGTTTATCGAGAAAACAAAGAATCTCTTAAAGCCTGATATGGGGAAAAAAAACACCTAAGGAAACCAACTTCCTGCATTACCACTGCAAAGTCAGGAGCACCATATATCACTGACTGTATGAATGGATTAGTTTTGTGTAGGTCTTGTAAGAAGCTATTTAAAGTCTCGGCAGCAGCATTCATTTACTTTGCGAACCTCAGCCTAAATCAGGCAGATAAAGCAGAAGTCTTAAAATAGCTCCAGGCACAAAGCAGTGATTTACAGCTTCAGACTTTCTTCGCCACATTTATGCAAATGTACTAGGTAAAACAAAAGCGTCACTGCCTGTGTTGACCTATTATCTTTTTTCATCCCTTTTAAAAGGAACTAAACCCTTTAGGAGACTTGAGCAGATCAATAAAATATACGAAAACGATCAAATACACCTAATCTGTTAAGAAAAGTGTTTAGACTTTTATGAGAATTGTGAAAAAAAATCAGCAAGTGAACAACGACTGTGAAGCCTTTTTTTTTTATCTAAAATAATAATGAAAAAAAAATGTTAATTTGAATTACATTTTGTGTCATGATCATTTTTACGATTTTTTTTTCATTGCTATGAAAAAAACAAACAAAAAGAAACAAATTAAAAAACAATTGACGTACGTATTTTGAATCTATGAATTGTGAGTTAGAAACTCTGAATTGTGACGTAATGTCCCTGAGGGAAATGTCCCTGAGGGTTTTTTTTAGGTAGGTACAAACTTTTTTATGACTTTTTGTTCTCAAAAATCAGATTTTTGTTCTTGAAATTGCAAGTTACAAAGTCAGAATGGCATGTTTTTTCATCTCAGAAAATCTCAGATGGACAGAAGGATGGATGGATGGATGATTGTGTTGATGGATGAGTGGATGGATGGATGGATGGATGGGTGGGGGGGTGGACAAGGAAGAGTTTTGCACCACCCCCGAGGCAACACAAGGTGATCCCCACATGGTCTCGCGTGGGCAGAAACTGGACAGAAGCTCGGCACAGAGAGACCAGTAAAAATAGCCGCCCTCCCCGGCCTTTCTTTCTTCTGCCTCCAGCAGTTCCACTAATATTAGTAAAAACACAAAGCTCAAGGCCAGAGCAAACACACAGCGGACACACTCCAGCCCACGGCTCGATCACACAACACCAGCATCTCCAGCTTTTAACAAGGCCTCTGCTGAATCTCCCAACACTTTAATGAATAAAGAGGGACCGTCCAAGAGAAGTTCAGCCTGAGCGGGGAATCGAAAGAACTTTGTGTCTGCAAATTTATACAATTGTCTGCTGTGAATGTCCAAGTCTGACTCACCTTGAGCTGTCGGCCATCACGACTGTCCCACTGCGCAGGTATTCTGGGTTAAAGGAATCCTTCACCTGGATGTGAGAAGAAAATTAGGTTTATTCTTTCATTTCTTTGAGTTTAAAATATTGTATTCCCTCATACGGTTGAGTTAACTTCAAGTTAACTCGAATCAAACTCACGTTAACCTACTTACTCAAAAGCTGCAGCGCGGTGATTTTCAACAGAACGCAATTAGTTCAGATGAAAGCGAGAAAAACAACGTCGGTTGAAAATTAAAATGCGCGCGCACAGCTTTTCTTTGTATTTGGAACTATTTTCATGAATATATTATTCAAATGACATCGAGAAGTTGAGAGAAAACGAGAAGTTGCTGGTAAAAGCACAAGTAAAGTCCAAGAATCAAACAAACAAAAGAAAAACAAACACACAGACAAACTAAAAAAAAATGCATGTGTGTGTGTGTGTTTTTTTAAATAAAGTTGTAATAACAGAGCAACATAGTTTGAATGTTGAAGTACTAAAAATATAAAATGTGAAATATTAGGCACTTCCTGTCTTTCTCACTGGATGTTATAAAAAGAGCGTAACTCCAGAGAGCACGGCCCATTCCGACGGCTACTGATAAGATTTTTAAATTGAATTGTCAAGAAGAGACAATATTTCTATGAAACTGTAAGACAAGAGAAACAATGCAACAGCACATTGCAAAGGCAAATCCATAATTTACAGTAGAGATGTTTTTTTCCCCACAGTTATCCGGGACAGTGGTATACTAACACTATAATTTATTATAAACACCATAAAAACATAGATTGCTATACAAATTGTAAGGATTTATTATTATATTAATTTACTAGTAATTATATTTAGCAATTTATAAACAGCGTATATTCTACAGCATCTCAAAAGACAGAAAAATAATAAATTGTTCTTGGAGAGAAACTACACTAGCTGTTAGTTCTAGACTTATAACAATGTCACTGATAACAATGTCTAAACACAATTCATTTCCTTCAATACCTTCAATGAAATTATTATAATAAAAATAATCATAGCTTGGTTAAGAGCAAAATTATAGCAGATAGAAAAGGATAAAATGGAGAAAATTCACTTACTTGTGTTTTCCTGTGGATCAACTAGTACAGTTGAATAAAATACATATACTCATTAATGTTCATTATTAAGGTTTTTAGAGGATTTAGAAATGTACTGATTTAATTCTGTTCTATGAGCTTTATTAAAAATTATAACAGGAATAATTGCTTAATGAAGGTTTTGCAAAAGATATAATGGGAATAAAAACAAGCTGATTTTATTATGTAAATGTTACCTACAAATATTTGTTGGTAATTTCTTCCCCTAAATAAAAAAAAAAAACCTAACTGGGCAAAAAGGACAATAAAATAGAATGATTTTTTAAAATAGTTATGATTTTAGCATGCCTCCCTTATGCAATAATATTCTTATTAATATCCCATTCTTCCATTTATGAGAAAAATAAACATGTGGTATTATACACACATTGCTCTTCATGCTTGTAAAAAATATTTGATGTTAATCTCCCCAGAAAAAAGCAGGACATAATTGTTGAGCGGCCAGTATTGACCAGTGGACACAGCACAGAAGTCAAACATGACCAGAGCCAGAAAGGTGGTCGGTCCATCAGCTGTTGTAGACATAGTTGAAGGAGGCAAACACTTTAAAATAACACTTCTTGACCCAAATATGTCTTAAAAATAGCCACACCAACACCAAATCCACCGTGAATCATGACAGCCAGAAACCTAAATAAGCACTCACATCACTACAGTGAAAGCTAAATCTAAAGTATTACAGCAAGCCTAATATAGTAGCAGCTTTGAACTTGTAAACTTTTTGAATTACACAAATTGGAAGAGAAAAACCAAAAACCCTTTTTAATAAACAGTTTGGTTCTGTTTGATTTGCAGTTTGATTATAATGAAAGACAAATGCTACATTTACACACACTACAATGTTTGACAATTTGTCTGTGGCTGTAAATTATAAAGAAAAGTTTATTAAAGCAATTGAATTCAAACAGAAAAATAATCGTTCTAAATCGCCGATTAGAAATGTGTTGTAAAAATGTTTTATCACTTGTAATTCCAACTTTACAGTATGTAATACTGCGCTTTATTATTACAATATTACCGGATTGGAATCATCACACTTTAAGATGATCAATCCATTGCTTTTCTTATGAAATCCTAGATCCTTTGATAGTGTTATTAAATATGCAAATACGTTTTGAACAGAATTACCATAGATCCATTTCCCACCAACTAATTAAAACATTTTTTTAATTATTTTATCATTTTTATTAATATATTTTGTTAAATGTTTGCTATAAATGTGAAACATATCCAATCTTCTATATGTAACACAATTACAGTTCACTTTCATTTTTCAACAATGCAATTCACTCTTATGGACTAAAATGCATACAAACTGTTGACTTTGCAATGTATCCAAAATCAAGCATTTAAGAAAAAATGCATTCACAGTTGATGCAATCCTCTAACATTACTCCTGATTTTAGCATCTTTGAAAAATACAACAATACGTACATAACCTTACATTTATGAGACAAATTTCTGTGGTATTATACACAAATTGCTGATTCCCCATCTCATCCTAATCCCAGCTTTTTTAAAGCACCACAGGCTTGCTGTCATTTGCTTGTCACGACAGCTTATTCTCTCAGGACATTTTTCTTTAATTAGAGAGAAAAGCTCGGCCAGGGTGCAAGATATCTCCTCCTGCATATCTCCAGCACATCACTGTGAAAGGCTCAGGGGACCGTGTGATTATCTTCAGTGGTATCTAATTGCACATGATTATATTTTCTGCATAATGTCTTATTCAGTGACCTAGAATCAAAGGTGCTAGGATTGAAGTGAAGTGCCTACTTTATTTCTTCATGCTGATTGAGAAAACCACCTCTGATTGGGACAATAAAAGCACTTTAAAAAAAAAAGTTCAACTAATGGGAAAAGACAATTATGTGTAGCATTTCACTTGTGAAGGAACCCTACAGTTTAGAGAAAAGGGTAAGATAATTAAAAAAAAATAAATAAACCAACAAAAATAAATCAAAAAATAATATTTACTTTTCTCCCTCTGGAACCTAATGCTAATTATTCTAGGTCTTACTGAAATATAATAGAATAATCTATTATGGTAATAAACTTTGAGATATATGAAGATTCAAATTGAGAAGAAAAAACAATCAAGCGCTTAACGTCTGAAAATTTAATTTTTTTCCTTTAGAATGTGTGTATAGCTCTTCTATAAAACTGAAAATGTTGTGATAGTGAATCAATAGGAGTATTAATGTTTCAATCTGTCAGATTTTTGTTTTTAATGTATACTGTATTTACTGTATTTGCAAAAATATTTGCAAATGCTCTAAATAGATAATAATAATAACAACAATAATAACAATAATAACAATAACAACAACAACAATAATAATAATAATAATAATAATAATAATAAAGATTTAAATGTTCACTAATAAAACACTTTCATTTTTGATAAAAAGTTTATTGTGAAAAATAATATAAATGTGGTCATAAATGAATCATTCAAAAAGAGTTTGAAAAGCAACAGTTTTAGTTGAATGCAACAATTACTGGACAACTAGGAAAATGTTGGTACTGTATTAAAATGTTCAAAATAATTTTTATTTACATATGAGATTTTCAACAACAGATTTTCATTAGCAGTGAAACTAAAGAAATGTTTCCTAACTTCAATATATCACCCATCCTTAAATGCAATAACTTTATGCCTATAACTTTCATACTTATAAATGTGCAGACACTATTAGGTTTTGCCCAGTCTAAAAGCTCAGAATCCAGAGCTTTATTTAATTCTAGAAGACCGAATCATGGGAAAGTAAACCAAAGGTCTTACGGTGGAACATCCAAATTGGACACCTGATGGTGTGAGCTTGAGCTCGTGCTATTCCAGGACTTCTCCTCTGAAGACGGCAGGAATGACCTATATAGTAACTGATTATCCTTTCATTCGTCCCTCCCTCACTCTCCTTTCCTCCTTCCTTCTATTCTACCGGGGCTGATGGGAGCAGAGGGCAGCTTCTCCAGTTCCTCTGAACGGGGCAGATAACAGACCGTCTCAAATGAATCTTCTCGGCCAACACACACATACACAGAGGCTCTTCATCTACAGACTACTCCGGTTCTTCTAGGCGATCTTGGCTTGTCTCACATCACAACTTTATCTTTTTCCTCTTTCAAAATGTGTCTCACACTCCTTCAATCACCCATAAGAGGGATTAAGTTCTAGTGCTTTCCATCATTCTCATCCTCTCTCTCTCTCTCTCTCTCTCTCTCTCTCTCTCTC
>MU204326.1:6136004-6148686 GCA_017309775.1 Paedocypris sp. Pulau Singkep | reverse complement strand
CTCTCTCTCTCTCGTCTTCCCCAAACCTTTTCATTCTACACTGTAAGCCCCATTTTCTTATTTATTTGTCCTAATTACATTTTTTCAAACCTTTTTACAGCCCTGGGTTTCTAACTTCCTTTTTTAGCTTTACATCTACTGGCTGCTTGAAAATCTGTTGAGCAGCGAGTCAGGTCGGCTGGCCTCTTTTCCAACTCCTGTTGTCTGATTTCTATAAATAACTTTTTTTATCGTGCATTATGCGAGTCGACCACTCTGCACTCGGGGAGATAAAAACTTTATTTCCTGCACATGGTGAGAGAATAACACGCTTACCCATCCAGGAGTGACATCACAGTTAAACCTTGTATTTTAGCTTTGATTTTGTAATCTACTATGACCTATGTTGCAGTAAGATGTTTTACTTTGATAGAAAATGTGCTATTTTTTTTTTGTTCGTTTATTGTCACTTTCCACAAACCGAGTTTAAGTCAGGGCTCTGGCTTAGCCAATCAAGAACAGCCACAGTTCGTATATAAATCCACTCGTCGTTATTTTAGCCATGTGCTTAGGGTCCTTGGATTGATGAATGGAAAACCTTTGGCTCAGTCAGAGGTTCTGGGCACTATGGAGGAGGTATTTGTCCAGGATATAACTGTACTTGGCCACATTGGTCCTTGTTGGTTGCAACTAGTCGATCTCTCACAGCAGCTGATAAACACCCCCACAGCATGAGGCGGCCACCACCATGCTTCACTGTTGGGACGGTACTGGACCAGCAATGAGCAGTGTCTGACTATTTTCACACATACCGCATAGAATAAAGACCAAAAGTTCTATCTTGGTCTCACAAGATCAATCTTTTTCTCTCCTTCAGAAAATGTAATGCGTCTTGCCAATATCTAGATTGACCTAGGGCTTGAGCTAAGTGTATTGTTAACCCCTAGCGTAGCGTCAACTGACACAAAGGAAAACAAAAGGAGCAAGACACATGTTCAGCCGTCACCTGTAAGAACAGGCCAACAGTGTTATTTTTAGTGAATGTAGAACAAGACAAAACCTGGAGAAGCTTTGACTTAATGGCTATGTACAATTGCTTAATAGCGCACATAGCAAGCCTCTTCAGCTAAAACAAGACATTGTGACTCATTGTAAAAAATGCATAGATATGTGCCGAGTTGATTTTAATTCATCTCCCTCTCTCCCTCTGACTCGTCGGCAGCGTTTGTTCCTTTTTTTTTTTTTGAAAAGTGATGAACAGTGGATTCTGTAGCACTGGGTTATTACATTTATTTTTAAATTCAAGTTTCTAAAAATGGAAACGTTTCAGCAGGAACTACAAGCGTGGTGTTAAGATATCTTTATGCGACTTTCATAAGCATGAATGAAATTGCTGATGGGTCCAGAATTAATGCTATTAGTCTGCACTACCAATAGAACATCTTACTCTTCAGGAAATTATTGCCTTTCATACAATCTTGCAATCTGCATTGCACCCTGACAATGTGCAAAAAATGTATAAAAAGTCGACTTACATTTCTGAAATTAAGGCTAGAATTTAAAAGTGTCTCAGATTGAGTAAACTGATTTTCACACTGATCTGACTGACCATCTATCCATCCATCCATTCATCCATGCTGCATCAAAGTGCTGTACGTTCCGAGGCAATAACACTTCAGTTCATGTGTTTCTAAAAATCGTAACAGCTACTAAACATAATTCATCCGCACAGCTAGAATTCAAGGCAAGAATAAAAATAGTTAAACTAAACTAGAATAACTAAAATAGTTAAAAACATGAAAAAATTTCTAAATGAAATGAAAAAAAAATACCATCAGCATCATATAATAATATTTAAAGAAAAGGCAAAACCAAGAAAAAATGTCAGGGTCTTTAACTAATATAATGCAAAAAAAAAAAAAAAAAAAAACAATGCTTACAATTATCACTTTGTTATGTCATTTAGGAAAACAATAAATTAATCGTTAAAAATAGTTTTTATTACTGATGCCATCTCAAAATTCAGTTTACTTAAAAGAGAAACAAAACTATATGTACGACTTAATATAAAACATATTCAAGCATTTTCAGGAAAAAATATGACGTAGTGTTCATATTTACGGAAGCTAATCTGCTCCGTTTTCAGTGTGTATGAGGAACTTTTGTACCCAGAGGCAAGTTCATCCATCTATGGCAAGTGTATTTGCTGAAGGACAACCAAGTCGAGTCAATTCAGATTTCTGTCCATGAACTAACATGATGAATCTAGGAACTGACTGTGTGAGCCTTGTAAAGCTGAAATCAATCGGTTTTGTTTATAATTGGAAAACTGTTAAAATAAAAAGAAATAAAAACAAAAAGATTTTAGTGAGCTTGAAAACAAATTTTGCATTTAATACTGTGAAAAGCAGTAAAGACATTCATGGTATTCTCATAAACGCCTTACTAAAACGAATGACCTTGGTTTTTTTTTTCCAAGGTTAAAATGGATAAGCTTGATTGCTCAAAACACAATTTGTGTTGTTTCCTATTTCCTAATCACTGCTGTTTATTTTTAAATGTATTTTTAATGAACAAACAACACAAATCAAGAAGCCTTGGTTTAGCTTTTGGGAAATGCCACTAAACTGTTGTGTTGTGAAGCAGTTACAGTATATTATAAAACAGCATTAAAAATGCATCAGGTATGAATGTTTTATTCCATTAAAACTCCGACAGAGTGTTAAAAATACACAAAGCCTATTCACTGTGTCCATCTCTCTGGTCTTTCACCTTTCTATCGATTCCCTCTTGTTACCTGAGACTTCCTGTGCCCCTCCCCAACATCCAATACATCCCGAGCATTTCTTTCTACTCTCGCTACGTGCGGATTCCAAGTAACAATAAAGCCCGATCGATTTTCTCCTTTCCTCTCCTCTGAAGGACAAACAAAGGACATGTGCCATGCAGCAAGAGCATCAATCCCGCTCCATCCCTTTAAGCAGGTGTCAATCAGTCTAACCTTATGTGCTTTTCATTTAGCGGCAGAGAAACTCCATTACGATAGTGACAGAATTAGCTGTTCTTATCAGAGGTACAGAAGTGGCTAACAAGCTTAGGGACACATGGTTTGTTTACTGTTTCCACTGTCTCATTTTTCTAGAAGAGCACTGTTTACACGGTATACACAATTAGTAAACATCCGCAGCTATCCCTCAGGCAGTGTCGGCTGGAACAGGTGAAAAATAACAGTTGGTAATACGCTGCCTTTCTTCTGAAGCTGACTTCAGCCCGGATAGACATTAACACTCATTAAGCTGATGTATTATAAAGAACGCTTCGGTATCTCTATGCAACGTGTCAGTGATTGATGGGGAAACATTGTGTCAATTACCGCACAACAGATGTACAAGAGATTCATACCGAACAGCTCTTTCTGTCATTTCCATCCTTTGCCCGCAAAATACATGCAATGGAGTTCTGTCATAATACAATTTTTAAGAAAAAAAAAAACAGCTGATAAAAACCTGGTTTACGTTGAAGTCTATGGGGAAATTTTACTAAGTTTACAATGATCTTCAATTTGATTTTCCATTGCTGGAGCTGGAACCAATACCAGCAAACACTGAAGGCGGGACACGCCCTTCCCAAATCACCAGCCAATCACAGAGTGGGACACACAGACACATATTTATACACGTAGCCATTTTTTCCATACTCCTATTTTCTTGAAAATACTTTTTCGTTATACCTTTACATTAATTGCCCACAAACTTTGTAACATTAAAGAAATTTCCAAGTCATAATACTTCTGACTAATCTAGTTCACTTCTTAGGGCACAAATGACGAGTGTTCTAGCAGGGTTGTCAAACCTTAGTTTGCTTGTTGGTCTAACATAAATCTTTTGAAGTGTTGTCAGCTTATGAGAACCCACATAACTCCAATAATGAAGAATTAAACTGTCCAAGTGAATAAAGAAAAATAACATAAAAATGTGGAAACACGGGCTGCGGCTACGTAGTCGAAAGGCATTGTGGGAAATTTATTTTTTGGTTTTTATGTTTAGACACTCAAAACTTTTAAGCTCTGGCTTGCCACATAAAATGACATGGTGGGCCACATCCGGCCCCCGGGCCTTGAATTTGACACATCATGCATTCTAGATCTACGGACCAGGATTTACAGAATACAGGTACAGTAGAAACCCCAACTCATCATACTCACAGGAGCCAAATCTGCTAATGGCGCCTGACTACAATTGTGAAATATGCACATACCAAACAAGGCTAACAACCAAGTCACACTAATGAGTGTACGAGTGCCACTTGAGCACAACACGACACCCAAAGACCCCTACAGACCTCTTGATTCTACGAGCAGAGGACCCTCACAGCGAGTAAAGGGCACAGGAAAAACAATCTGACCTCTTTGTGATAGAAGCCTTTCAATTAGTGGCTTATCTTCGAAGGAACCTTCACATCTGCTTGTAATTAATTACATCAGAACGAAACATGGTCTCTTATGAAAGGTAGACGCCTGGGAGAACCTTCTGCTGGTCGGGAGTGTTTAAACATTTACAGCTTGAAGACTAGCTGGTTGTCACCTGTCATGACATGTGAATGGCCTGTATACTTTCTACATTGTTGAACCAGCGCAAGGCTAAAGGGTATTTTTGGACATGGGTTGAGGATTTAAGCTAACGTCCTTGACATGAAGCCCTGCTCTAGACTGGAGTTCAGGCCTGCAGCATTCTCCACACAGACAGCAGGCAAAACGTAATGAAAAATGACACATTCGCTCTGTTTGAACGAAGAAAGGGATGCAAATTAACCTTGACGTGAACTCACCGCGTTCACAAACAAAATCACCAAATTCTTTCGGGGTGAACTGGTAATAGGTTATGGCGCACATCATTGCACACATTATTGGAAGAAAAAACGTTCTGGAGCAGAAGAAATGGTCGTACTTTTGTCAACTGAAACAAAGACACGGTGGCGTTCGGTTTCGAATGAGAAAGGCACAAATTGGAATGTGAATCAATGGTCGTTTCATTTGAGAGAAAAATTAAGTTTGGAAGAATGTAAGATTATACGTGCGTTCTCATTGATCAGTTTCTAATGAGATGATACTGTACGTGCAGTAAAAATGATATAAAAAAACAATGAGGATGGAGGATTATAGTATATCTATATGAGAAAAATTAACCTTCACATAAATTATGATTTATTCGTAGAGTAATTGACAAATGTGTAGCTTTCCTATAAGTTGGTTTATTTCATGTCTTATTGTTTGTAACATTACCATTGTGAGTTATTTTGTAGCACCGTTTTACCTATTTATCAGTTTTAATTTACGACTATAACGGTGGTGTAGTGGTTAACACGATGGAGCCCTCTGCAAGGGTAGTGTGAATGTATGTGTTCTGCTTTGTGATTGGTTGGTCACTAACACAGGGTTTATGTCCCGCCTTCAGGTCCAGAGGAGCCGGGATTGGCTCTAGCTCCCAGAGACCCAAAAATAGAAAATGATGGATGTGTAACATTAAACGAAAAAAAGTCACACACATACTTGCATTAACACTTTTGACAAGACTATATATAGCTACATATAATCGTTTAAATAAATCATGCAAATGAAGCTATTTGCAGGCATTTAGCATAAAAACCAAATTGCAACAGTAAAGAGGCCATTAATGCTTGCACACTATTTTTGTAGAATGACAACACCAGTAAACACCGTAAAGAGGATTCAGCAGGAAGAAACAAGACATGATCATTTATCTTGAAGTGACCCGAAGCCAGAGTGCTAATTGTAGGTTCCACTGGAGGATGTGAGGAGCATAAAACACTCAACAGCCCAACAATAGTGTAGACAGTCCTACACGTACTGACTAGTTCATCAACTTAACTAGAAGTCAACCAGTTGGATCATTTTTATGTGTATACTATAAACTGAATTACATTTATACGGTATAAAGTATGAGGTAACAGCGTGCACCACTGCAACAAAACTCGTCCACTAAAATTTGTCTTACCAAGGCTAGACAGAAGATTGATTCTCTTAAGGGAGACCATCAGTCAATGTGTTAACTAATTCAAACAAGTTACACATAGCAGCAATGCCGTACAGATTTGCTTGAACAAAGAAATGTCAGCAAGCACAAGTCTTGTCTGCACACACAAGAAAAAGTGCTGTTTATATCCCAATGGCATCTGGCTCTTTTCTTAGCACTTACATCCATTCTTTCTGATGTTTCTTCTACATATAATTCTGGTGTGTTTGGGTCTGGAAACCATCATGTATAGTCAATTTCTGTTTTAAAAAATTATAGTTTTACCTTTATAGAACACAAGAGTCTTCCATTTTGAGGTCACGAGTAGCTAAGGTTAATCTTAGTGTCCCTCAATCTTGAAGATACCCCCATAACAAAGGTCAAGGGTAAGGGTCGACCAATCACATTGTGGGACATGTAGAAAAACTCACGTCTACATTACATTGCAACACTACATTTAATGTGCGTTGGTAAAAACTACCCAGATCAGTCTCACAAGAACGTCAAGAAAACTTAAAATTTATATATCCCATTCCAAAAACACAAAGAAAAAATTGACATCCGCCAAGTATAAATTCAGATATTCTTGGGCCTTCAGAGAAGTCGTTGAAGGCCACAGGAGCCCGTCACTTTTTAATTTATTTCCAGTACTTTTTGTATTAAAGGTCTATCAAATGCTAAATCTCTGATCATGTGCTCATCATCCTAGTTAATTCAAGAAACCGTTCACTTTATAGTCCAACACAGATACACTGTTGAAAATTTAAGAGTCAAAGCACACGTAACCGGACAAATCTATAAGTAATTGCTTAGAAGATTGGCAAATGGGAAAATCGATTCCTTGCTTCAGGTTCGAAAATTATAAAATCAACAAAGGTGAACGTAGATACTACAAGAGCTGTACACAGACTTAAAGCATAACGACACCCCATCTATGGAGGAACACTGATCTAAGCCAAGATCCACCCACCTTGGATTTCTTCTAAACAAGTCGTGCTGACTTGCACACTCAGCAAGGGTCTATCCCAGTCCTGGCACTATTCCAAAACCAGTGAGAAAAGAAAGTTGAAAGGAAAGAGAATCCTTTACACCGTGTTTCAATTCAATTCATTTGTTTATTTATGGTTTATACAATATTTTTTTCTTGTGTTACTGCTGGAAAACATGTTCAGGTTCAGCTTCAATAGTTTTATGAGGTCTAAAAAGACAATAGATGATAAAACGTATCAATACATTTGACCATTGATTGGGTAAAAAAAAAATATCGACATTATGGATTTTTTAATGGATTTTTGTACATTTTGCCCTCTCTGATCGGTTTAGTGCCTAGTGGTGCTATGTCAAGATATCTACATGTTGCTGCTCTCTATGACCATCTGTTGTGGAGGTGAGCTCCAATTTTTCTCAGTTCAGCCAGAAAAAAAAAAAATCAATCTCAAATGCCTGGTACACAAGATGCTGCAAAAGGCACACATGCAAATTGAAAACCGAAAATTCATAGGGCGAAAGGATTTTCTCAAGACTCCTCTTTCAATCGGGAAACACAGACCTTACAGATTCTTTCCAACCGATTACCACCAACTGCCTGTTATTTACTTAACATGGTCCCAACAGAGAGCAGTGCTGAGAAAGGCTGAAAGTGCTGCTAAAAAGCTAGGTCAGAACACACGGAAGCGATCAACACTCAAAGAATCCAACGACATTTGAACTGAGGAGATAACGTGTATGAAAAAATATGAGGCCAATATCTAATTTTAATACTTTTCAATCGCCTGTCTAGACTATTCAAGCCTAACACAAGGGTTTTGTGATGCAAGGAACCGCATTGGAAAAAAACAGACCATCTCTTTGTCCTTTCCTCTTCCGCTGTCTCCTGGAAAAATAAAAGAGAAAACAGTCTGCTAACTGACAACCTGTCTTTTTGTGTTTGCATGCCCTTAAATAATTTATAAAGCCCATGGTTCCCCCAGAGCCACAGACATGTTTGACGTCTTTAATGCTTCTTCTCTCATACTAAGACTTACCGATGAAAATAGAAAGAGCTAACTAGAAATTCTGCTTTTATATGACAAAATATTACCCAAAATATTTCAAAATAATGGCGACCAATACAGTCGATTCAGTCATCTACAACAAAAATTGTGGTTTAAACATGGATCACAGGATCTATAAAAAAGATCCTATGTAAAATAACACTAAAAAAAATTGTGTTAACACTAAATGTGTTAATAATTAATACAAAAGAACACTCAAACGAAATGCAACATAAAAAAAAAAAAAGAAATTGGAATTAAATCAGTGAACCCGACAATCTTTCATCTAGAAACACCCTGGCGTGACTCATACCGTCATCATTTCAGATCATCATCTAAAATCATCCTCAGTCAAAACAACTAGCATTAAAAACTGGTGAACCATAACCACACGGTTCAAACTGGATAAACAGTCTAATATATTTGGACAATTACGGCAGGAACTAAAGGGCAAAGCGCAGAAGTTCTGTGAAGACCAGGGCTTTTGTTTCCCTCACGATCTAGTCACCCATTTTAACTTCGACATTATTACGTAACTGAATCACGTAATAATTACGAGACATCAAATCTCTATTTAATGACACGGAAAGCTAAACTGGATCTAAAAGAAACCGACAATTTTAGGAAACAATAGAAATTTATGGGGCTACCTGTTCATAATCATAGCACAGATCAAGTACCAACCACTAACTATCATGAAACAAAGAAGCATAAATTCAAAACCGCTGAACACAAAGCGCGATGCATGTATTTATGTAGTGGCTTGTCTTGGCTTATGCAAGTCCTTCGGCTGCAGGCTAATCACGTCACGCGTGTCGTCCTCGGAATCCATATTGATTGAATTTGAGAGAAGAGAACACGTAGGGCCCTACTGGTTTGACAGGTGTCCTTGGTGAAGGCCTGTTTTAGCTGCAAGCGGCCAAAAGATTTGATGGATGGGTCGGTCGATACCGCGAGTTCTGGGGATGACAAAGGTGAACGGCAGGGACAAACTATGTGGTGCCCACCTGCCAAGATGCTCAGCCGTTGTGGGTTTAATGCGTGCGCTAAGGTTTGTTTAACATACATGGCAACCCTAAGAGTTCAGTTTTAGTGAGCAACTGTTTGTGAGTTACTGTGCAATCTGGAAGGGAATGTCACAATTTTTAAAACTAATTTGACAGTATTGTAGGCTTTTCACAAACTTGCAAATTTCGTATATAAGGCTAATGTTATTTTCTCTAGCTAGGATTTGTCATAATTAATGAGACTTGTGATGTACACTGTAAAATCTGCAAAAATGTAAAGAAAAATATTTTGAGACCTAGTGAGGTTGCAGTTGCTTTATCTACTTCTACTTTTTATTGCAGACATTTTTACTAAAGCATGAGCAGATATAGTTCAGTGTCTTGTTCAAGAACAAGTCCTCCCGTGTAGAACCTGCCAGATGGAAAACAAATGTTCTAACACTGTAGCTTTCTTCACAACAAGAGCGGAAGACTAAAGTTTCAACTGTGGAGTTAGCATGATCCCGGCATCTTTTCTCATGCTTACGTTTGTTTTTTTCCGGGTCCGTCTGTTGGTTTCGTCTTACAGTGCAAAACTACTAAATTAGAAAATTGCTCTTAGTTGTTAGAGTGTGAATGGGTGTGCCTGTGTATGTCCTCTGTGATTGATTGATTGATTGATTGATTGTGAGAATATGTTTGTGTGTCTTCTTTGTGATTGGTTTAGAGTGAAAGTGTGTCTGTGTGTCATCTTTCTGATTGGTTGGCTACTAATCGAGAGTGGGACGCCTTCAAAGTTTGGAGATGCTGGGATTGGCTGTAGCTTCCATATGAGTAGATGTATATTCTGCAACCCCGGCATCAAAATCGTTCAGCTCTCCCACACACTTTTTCTACAGGAATTGCGTTGTGCGGTGTATTCAATAAAATCACAGTCTTGTTAAATCGTGCTCAAATTACGATTTGTTTTGCACGACCTGGCTGGCGAGGCACAGTGGAGACGGCACGGCCTGCAGAACTGCGATACCGGGTCTGAACGTGTTGATTATGATGCATTCCACCACTCTCTTTATTACTAGGATATGCTGCAATGATGCTAGCCAGTCTTCCGTGAAATTGAAGAACTGACACACTGTGTTTACCCTCTTCATTTTCACCTCTTCCTCTCACAGTCTGTGTTTGAGTTCAATATCAAGAAGGAAGATGGTCATCGGTATCTGTTTCTTTTTTCAAAGCCCATTTTGATGGGCATTCGGCTTATCGACTCTTGAGTCTTGACTGCCCTTTCTCAGAATCAATCTAACCTTTAGACAGTCGGGTCTTTATGGCCGGCCAGCTGGAGAGAGATGCGCTGTGCTATTGTACAAGTAGAAAGAAACACTTCTTTTGACAAGACAGGGAATCTCTCTAGCAGCAGGAGACAGAGGAACAACCGTCTCCATATACAAGAAGGAAACAGGCACTAGTCGACTAAGTTGGTTCAAGAGCAAAACAAAGAGTTATACAAGGAACTTCTGAAGTTTTTGTGAATACAATGATGAAAAAGCAAATATCGTTCCTATTCCATCCATTCATTTCCCACGCTATTTCCGGGTCACAGGGAGCTAGAGCCAATCCTAGAAACTCTGGGACAAAAAAACTATTCAGCAAAATCTTTAGTGAAAAACTTATATCTCTTTGGAAATGTTCTTGCTTCAAACAACCTCATAAGTAAGTCTATCTTTTTCCTGCTTCGCTTTTCCATTTCTGGGTCATAGGGAGCTAAAACCAATCCCAGCAAATCTGGGCAGGAAGGCAGGATACTCCCTTTGGTTTATTGGTCAACCAATCATAGAGCAGGAAACACGGACACAGACTTTTACAATCTCACTCACTCCACAGGAAACTCCAGTTCTTCGAACGTATGTTTTTGGATCAATGGAGAAAATCGGAGTGCAAAAGGAAGTCCACCAAGCATGGGATAAACAAGGTCTATACTATTAAAGCGATTTCTTTACACGCTTCCAGACACCAACAATGACTTCACGAAAGCAACACTACACAATTTCTCCAATTGAAGCAATTGACAGCAGTGGCTTCATACAATATTAAGGCGCGGGTTGTGTTCAGCCATGCCTGTCAGAAACATTTGGGACAAGAAGTTGCACGGCAACACATGTTCTTCTGATGCAATGGAAAATTCTGCCCAGAAAGATTAGTTTAGAAGAAACTGTTGATTCCTTATTACTGTAAAGCTATTAAACTCGCGGAAATGCCTGTTATTTTTTTTCTCAAATGTTTAGTCACAATGACCAAGCTAAAAGTCAGGAAAAAGCTACGATGACCTTTACAAACGCCCTCATTCTTTAACCAACATGTGACACACACTGACAGCGATCTGCTCCTGGCAGTTTTTGTCCATGTCTCTTAAGTGATCACTTACATGCTCTTTGTGCAGAGAAGCATTAAGGTGTGACTGAATCTTTTGCCCTTAGCAGATCAGGCAAGGGTCTTACGGCTTTTACGGCTACTGAAGACCTCGGTCCAGCACGCTTGATATGCCTGTGAAGCTCGCCAAAATAGTTAAGTAGTCCTCAAGCCTGACTCATTCAGTTATGTTTCCTCATTTTCTCCTTTTTCATCTTTCTCCATGCACTCTGTTTGTCCACGTTGTCAGTTCTCATCAGTGTAGAGATGATGGAACGCTCTTCCAGGGG
Organism: Paedocypris sp. Pulau Singkep; assembly: GCA_017309775.1. Lineage (NCBI taxonomy): Eukaryota > Metazoa > Chordata > Actinopteri > Cypriniformes > Paedocypris > Paedocypris sp. Pulau Singkep. The sequence continues at coordinate 6,136,960 of MU204326.1, read as the reverse complement.
TGTCCATCCCTTTGTACTTCTTTTTATCTAGCCTGTCCCATTTTTCCTCCATTAGATTAAATTCCCCTACGGATGTGAAACAAGACTTTAGGATTCTGTCTTGTTAACTTTTTTTCTTTCTCAAACAATTCATGTGTACAGAAAACAGGCCACTGCCCTTGATACGTAGTGATACCCTTATTTTTAAAATGCTCATCCATTCTGCTTTTACCCAAACCTAATGAGGTACGTATAGGGTAAAATATAAATTAGATTTTAGCACCTCAATATGTCTATGGAAAGTGTGAATACCATGTTAAACATGTATATATAGTTGAATAATATATACTGTATTTTGATATTGGCAAAAATGTGTTTTGCAATTCCAAAAAGAACTGAATCATATGCAACAGTAAATAAAATAACAACAGTTTATTTAAATATCCAATCTGCAACAAGTTGTATTAATAGTATAATAACAATTTAATAATAATAATAATAATAATAATAATAATAATAATAATAATAATATACCGGTAATACATTTTTACATAACAAAAATAAAATAGAAATAAAATGAATACAATTTGTACTGAACATAAAATGTATAATATTAGTATTAATAATAATAATAATAACATTGGTGGCACGCGAATGCGCAGCGGCTCTCTCTCGTAATATCGTTACAATGTTGTACCCCAATGCTGTAATGACAATAAACTTCATTCATTCATTCATTCATTAATTCATAATAACAATAACAATATTATTATAATTATTATTAATAATAAAAATGATCATATATATCTTATTAGATAAACTTTTTACAGTAGCAAACATATATACATAACATACATAACAACATAGCCACAAAACTGAAAAATAAAAAGCTCAAAAGTGAAACGCAACAAAAAAAAAAAAAGGAAAATGATGTAAAATACAGCATTTACTAAAAAAAAAAAAAAAAAAAAAAAAAA
>MU204326.1:6115637-6135904 GCA_017309775.1 Paedocypris sp. Pulau Singkep | reverse complement strand
GGTGAAGAGAGAATGGAGCAGTGACATGTAAACACTCCATCCAGGGCTGGAGATGGTCGGCTGGCTGATCAGGAGTATGAGACATGAAAGGGGCTCACGCTCTTCTCATTGACTGTCTGTGCGTGTGAGATACAATGTGACAGCTGAGCGGAGCTGGAAGGCCAGAGATGAATTCACAAACGCTGGCCTCCAGGATGATAACAGGGTTAGGGGATGAATGGGTGGGGCGTAAAAGACATGGTTGCCGGGTGCTTACGAGGTGAGAAAAAAAAGGGGGTTGTGTCTTTTTCTTCCAGAAGCTGCTATTTTCTCAACATCAAAACATACTGTGTGTGTGTGTGTGTGTGTGTGTGTGTGTGTGTGTGATGCTTCTTTTTGGAGGTTTGCATTGGCACTAATTCATTTCTAAAGGTCAAAAACTGGCAATTGAGTTTTACTGATTTAATTAAAGTGAATTAATTGTTACATTTTGTCCAAAAACAAACCATACACAATATTTTTTATGAAAAAATATGAACAATAAACACTAGAAATGAATAGGACACAAAAATAATTCAATAAATACATAAAATAATATTCATCATTAAAATTACATTGTTACATTAATGGTACAACTGTTTTTCATTCCAGTTCTTATTTTATATTTTAATTTTATTTTTACATCTATGTGTTACTAATATTGGTATACTGATCTAATTTAAGGTCTGTAGTGCTGGTGCCACCTAAAATGCATGTTTAATTTCCAAGTAAATCAATAAATGTTTAGCTTATAAAGATGTTTCAGATACAAAAATGTAAAAATTCAAAAAAATTTAATTTGATGTACTGTTACATTTATTTTTACATTTTTTCTTGATCTACATGGATTAATTGATCAGAACAAAATCCTGCCGGCAAAAACTCACAAGCCCAAATTACAGAAGTCTAAATACAAAGACCCAGAAGTAAAAAAACTACATAATCACACCTTAACTGCACATTTAAATTAGTTGATCATCAGAAAAAATACTTGACTTCATATCATTATTCGAGCTGAAACGGGAAACTTGGAAAGTGTGCACATCTAGCTGTGCAAAAAACTAAATAAAATGAATTATGCAAGGCACCCAAACACACCCATAACGGAAAAATGCAAACACGAACTGTAAATAAACAAACAAATTAAGACATGCAGATTTGCAGGTGAGCAGACTAAATCATGAAACCAAAGCAAAGCATGAAACACCTGGTAGAACGTAAACAAGGAAGTGATGTCACGGTAACCATGACATTACATACTTTCATAAAATGTTTGACTCTTATTTTAGATGAAACCATGTGACCTCTCCACCACCATCCTTCCCAGATTGCTTCTCATCCCAGATATATTCCTTCCTGCAGTGGGTTTTGACGTTCTGACACATGTTCATTAGGAGTCATGGGCATCTGAACCCCACGGCTCCGAAGAGGAATCTGTAGAAATTGCTTTGACAGATGATGAGATTCCATCGGAAAGATCTCAATGCATTACATCAGTGTTTGGCTTTCTGTAGCGCCAGTGATTTTAATAAAAAAAGTTTCGTTCTCAGTTTGACTCGAACTCATAAGATAAGCCCAGCAGAAGCTGTGTGCATCCATGAGAAGTTGTTTTCCTCCTGAGCTGGATGTAAACAGGGTAGAGAGTATTATTATCACTCTCTCGTTTCACTCCTGCGAAGAAACGCAGCAACCCACATTTGCCTGTTAAAAATACCCACAACCCACTGCAGGGACAAACCTATATACAGCATCTGTGCCCTGATGCGGAGTTCTCATGTGTCTCATTTAAATCCCACTTTGCCACTGCGAGATGGCACACTGCATCCCTTCTCTGCCCCAGTGTCTCAAAGCAATGGCTTGATTTATCAAAGCATTGGACGCTCTTGTTATATTCTTGAACTCAAAACATCTCTCATCAGAAAGCACGTGAAAGAAAACGTGATTTGGAAAGAAATTGCAGCGCACTTACAAAAGATGGTGGGACTGGTATTCTGACACTTCCCAGTCAGTGTGTTTGACCTTTCTGTTGATTTCTCCAATATTTAAAATGTTTTATTAGTTCATTCTGTTCATTTTCATATTTCATAATGAATATAGAGATCTACTGTAGTTTTATTTTTTTCTTTTGTTTCCCTCAATTTTTTCTCTGTTGAGCTAAAGCTAAAGCTAACTATTGGTGTAAAGGTTCCGGTTCCCATCAAGTTTGAGTCCTGCAATTTTTTTTGGAATAATAAATTCTGAATCTTTTTGTGATGCGGTTTATCTTATGGAGTATCGTAGTGCATGTTATTCATTGTTTTTGTTTTTATGAAATCGTAAGGGTTTTTTTTTGAGCCATTTATTTCTTTACACAAAAATAATACAATAATGTGTTATTTTTATTTTATTTTTGAGAACATGTTATTTAAAGGCATAGCAGTAAACAATTGTATTAATTATTGATATGCTGTATGATATCAATTGGTTTCATTAATAAGAATTCAGCCTATTATTTAATATGCTTTTTGGATTCTGCAAAAAAATCTGCCCTTTAAATGAACACGAATTTCTTTTGTTATACTGTGTTGTACGGCCTTAACAGCAAAAGCAGGAAACAAGAGAAATTGAAAAGAGAATGAAAGCGAAATCGCAAGGGGAAATTTTAAATAGCTTCGCAAAGGAGGACAGCGCAGCTACATTAATTACAGAAAGCCGAGACGCTACAGCTGATGGCGTGGGAATCCCACTCTTATTCAACCAAGCAAACTATCACAGAGGGAACTAATCTGCACCAAGTTAGATTAGATGAGGGGGTGATTTATGGCGAGTCATGGGGATTGACGTCGAGGGAAGCCTTAGTCTGACACTCTTAGAAGGAAATGGATTATTCTAGAAGCACCAAACTTTTTTAAACCAGGATGGCGAGTCCAGACACAATCCGCCGTTCTCACTCTCACATTCGCCGCTGACGAACACTTTAACGCCTGTCTCGTTGATTCATCGGTTTTATTCCGTTCCGATTGGGAAACTGGATGTGCAATTTGCTGGCATCTTCAGTCTTAAGGACCTTGCTGTGTGACCTCGGGAGATCTGGCACTGCTATAACAGAAGTTTCAATGGTGTCAGACTGGTTAATGGTATTCAGACTGCCACTTTACCTTGAACGGAGAGTAGCGAGGTGTGTGGCATGTGAGGAAGCCTTTAAAAATACATCGGGAAAGAGCTTTTAACCGGCCCCGGTACTAAAGCAGCGCCGCATCAATCGCAGAAAACAACAAGCTCTCCGTCGCTGACAAGAGTCGCTTTTCTGATGCCGCCTGGTGTCTTTATATTTAATTCAGGCGGTATTTGTGTGCAGGATCTTGTAAAATTCCGAGTGCACTTTATTTCGACAGAGCTGCATACTGATTGGTGAAGTTGTTGAATTTCCCTGTAAATTGCCTTTGGATTGTAAACTGTGGCGAGAACCAGTGCGGTGAGGGAGTGGGAGACGTGATTACCTCAGTTGAGAATTGACTCAGCGGATGTGGCAGATTGTGCAAATAATGTGCAAATCGATTTCTTGCAGGTCAAAGTTTGGATGACTTGTACTGTTACTACACCGTACTGTAAGTGATACATGCTCATTTAAAAAGATCACAATGTAACCAGTGTCCATCCAAATGAAGTGGAGTAAAGAGTACAAAACTCTCGCAAATGTTTTTAAGTAGAAAGTAAAAGATGCTAATGTTTTTGATACTTTTTGCTAAGTACATTACACCACTGCACCTACACACACACACACACACACACACACACACACACACACTCTCTCTCTCTCTCTCTCTCTCTCTAAGACAACAAATGCTCCATGTTTCAAATCTCCTGAATGTTTTAGATTGTAATAATAAAGTGAAGACCTGGAGGAAACACACGCTAGCACGATTGAGAACATAAAACTCAATCTTGATTTTCTAACAGATTCTCCACTAAACACCCATAAGTGTTTGCACAATCTGGACAATTTGCAAATGTTCAGCCACAAAGAATGCTTAATTCCAGATTTTAAATCCTAAATTATTTTTCAAAAACTTGCTCTTCAGAGCAGCGCTTCAAATCCCATTAAAAAATTAGCCCCTCTAGGATTGGTGGGGCTTCACTGACTTAATTTGAATTTCAAATCTAATATTGTAAATTACCCTTGAAATGTTTTATGTTAAAAAGAGCAGAGTATTTGCCAAACTAAAATATGGAAATTATAGGAAAACCAGGTACTGAATAGGATTTGTAAACAATATGTTTATCTCACTGTGTGTATTTTACCTTTGATTTGTACAAACACTGTTCAGCGTCTCCATCCTGTCTAGTAGTGTGGAACTATGTGTAGCGTAGTATCTAGGAGTAACAGTTCTGATTGCAATGGCAACTGTTTTTTATGATCAGTTATGGATTTCTCTCTGTGATAGTCGCAAATGCAATTAGTCAAATTCCTAATAAATTAATACGTCTAAAAGTCCAACAAAATGTATGGTTTTGCTGTATTCTAGTAGTGAGCTGCAAGGAGATTGGGTTCACCATATAGTGTGTCTATAAAGAAGAAAATAAAAAGCTAGTTTCAGACATACTAAAATAGCATACTGACACTTTTAGAATACACTAATGGGACCAAAAACGTGTGACTCGGGGCTAATTACGCTCTCTGTTCATTAGCAGGCCTTGCTAGAAAAGGTCTAAAGCAACAGTGTGTGTGTGTGCGTGCGCGCGTGTGTGTGTGTAGGTGTGTGTGCATGCGTGTGTGTGTGTGTGTGTGTGTATAGGTGTGTGTGCATGTATGTGTGTGTGTGTGTGGGTGTGTGTGTGTGCGTATTAACAGTGGTATAGCATCAGAATCTAAACCACTTTCAGAGTCTGAGAAATCCTAAAAGATAAAGAATCTTTCCAATCGGCCAGTTTGTATTAAATTTGGATTTATTTTATCTGCCCTTATCTTAGATCGCCAAATGTACAATTATAACTGGTGTGCTAGCCTAGAGGTTAAAAAAAAACATCAAAAGGTAAATCTTTGGTATCCAGACGCAATAATTAGTGGAATATCTGCTAAGTCATGTAGCGTTTACAAGTAAAATGAATAGAAAAATAAAAATGGAGGGAAATATTGCATTAACATTTAACAAGCGCAAAACAGAGAAGCGGAAACAACAGCACCCTAGGCTAAAAACTAAATCAGACCTAATTAAGATGCCAGAAATGATGAATATAAATTAATGTGAAGGCCTTTGGGACAGATACAAGCACATGAAGACATTTGTCCAAACAAATATGAGCAGGTTCACCTGAAATTAAAAGTGACCTGTCAAGGTGCTGTTAATGAAGCTCAGCCTTAAGGTTAATGAAAATAAGAGGTTTAGAGCCTAAAGTGTCTTTGTATTTCTCTCATTCTCTCTCTCTCATCCACCGTTCCATCTGTACCACTTTTTTTCATTTCTGGGTCACACAAAGCTGGAACGAATCACAAGAACTCTGAGCCAGGGAGGAGACCCTTGGTGCCTAACCAATCACAGAGCGGGAGACATACACACACTTACACTCATCTATGAAGAATTTAGTCATTAAAAGTTAATTATTACTGTAAGTACTTTTTTGAGTGTTTATTTTATAAATACAGCATATTAGGCCTGTATATATAATACTAACATCATATCATCTAAATAATCATTTAAATATATATATTTTTATATTTTATTAAAATAATAAATTCTTTTTTATTTCAAGTATTTCTATCTCAATTTACCATATTTTTTGTTTATCTATTGAAATATATAAATGACTGAAGTAACATGGCAGCACAATATCCAACAAGAGATTTATGAATTCATCAGCTCCCTCTTCCCAATCCTAAAAAGCAACGGAGGTCTAATTACTTTTCGCTATCTCCTGTTTCTACTCCTCTGCACATGCCTTGCTTCAATTGATGCGCATTATTTATTTTCCGTCATATTTTATAACTGTAATAAAATTGAAATTAAATGCAAAAAAAAAAAACAGTGCTGCACAAACACTATCACTTTGAATCCAAGCAAACATAAATATGCTAATTCCAAGTGCGATTCTTTTATTTTATAATACATGATACTAGCTTGGAAATGGTTGACTCTCTATCCCACTTTATAATGCAAGGTATAGGCATCATATGCAAAGTTTAGGTTGAATATGCAAATATAAACCTGCAAAGTGTGTGATTAATATTCTTAAAGGCGTCATTATCTGAAATAATCCGGCTCAGAGAAGTCAGGAAGCATGACTAGTGCTGACAGGATTGGCAAACTGGCAAATACATGCACTAAACAGTCCAAAAGCATGACTGAGTTCAATACATATTCAATTGCACTACTTTTGCATATTAGACTGGCGGGCTAATGAGCGCAGCGAGTGTTTTTAACGCCCGAGGCAGCATCCAACTCTCATTTTTGGGGACAGCACCTCCCATAATACAGAAATTAATATTTCACAGGGCCACAACACTCATCAGACAAATCCATGTGGACGCGCCGTCAATACGTGACCGAACGGATTGATGAACTATGATGGCCAGACCATGCAGGTTGTGCGCGGGCGTTGATATGCGATCTATTTTTGGGTGGGTTTTCTCTATTTGAGCTGGAAGCCAGACTGATCAGGGAGGGCACTGTGCGTCATGGTTGCCTGGTAAGCGATGCCTTTGGCTGCAGTGCTGTTGACTTTTTGACTCAGTCTGTAAGAGTGTGTGAGTGTCAGTTACAACTCTAAGCCTTGGGAGTCTTGGTGAAATGTATTTTAAGGAACCAACAAAAACACACAATAAATATATTTATGCCTAAACAGGATAAAGCGGGTTGCTAGTGCAGTTGTCGCAAACCGCAAGGTTGCAGGTTTGAATGGTCGGTCTCAGAACTAAAGTGTCGTGGAGAAAGATGCTGATTGCGATCTGCCCCCAGATGCCACGTCTTAATGCGGTCCAGCATGTGTGTTTACTGTATGTGTTTACAGTGTGTTTACTGTATCAACAAATATTATACTACTATAATAATATTATATTAATTATAATAAAAATTGAATGCATATTATATTGATAATATTAACCGTACCTAGCCACTTTATTTTCCTTACTCTCATATCAATTTCTTTACCAGTTTCCATACTCCTGTTTTTTCTTTTTTTTTTCTTCGTCATTACACTCTGAAATACTAAAAAGAAAAAGAAACATATTGATTTCAGTTTAAATGTATATAATGGTTTACAACAGAGTTTTTTAAATCTAGATTATCTCACTGTAATCTTGAAAATAATCAAGATTACTGCCACTAAAAAAATTTTAAGTATTGTCAATAGAATTGCTAAGTTTTTTCATAGAATTAGCGAGTCATGACACACACACACACACACAAATACACACAAATACATATATATATAACTGAAAAATTCACAAGTATTAATTGCACGTCACAATCTGAACTGCTTTTCAACCGCTGATTGCCACATCATCACAAATGATTAGCAAGCCCCTTCAGCTAAAATTAGCATGGCGATGTGTACAATTAATTAACAGTCTATTAGCTCGAAATGTCATTACACACTTCATGTACTCTTTCCTGGTGCTGATGAAGCCGTTTCGGAATTTACCAACACACATTTCAAAGCAGATGGATGCTCCGTAATTAACAAGCCCAGAGACAAACTCATTTCAGATTGTAAAAATGTCTCACGTAGCAGTAATCTCAAACTTGCATGGCTGCACTTCCTTCCTTATCTCTCGCAGGATAGGAAAAGGTGAAACGGCTGAATGAGAGCGGAATCCAGGACGGCCTCCAGAGAGCTCACTTCTTATTTGAAGGTCCGTGTTGTAATTTTATGTCGGTGGAAGTCGGCTACTCATTTCAATTCACCCAGGAAGCTTCTGTCGGCAATTATTTTACATTTCAAGGGAGGCCAATAAGATCGAGGTTAATTTGACCTTCTTTTACATTTTATAAAATATATATGATTGTTTTGAACCAACCCACATTTTCACTCAAACTTTTTAGTAGCAGCAATAGCTCTAAAATTGTATAAACTACAAAACGACAATAAGGGTGTACTCATACTAGGCGATCCGTGCTTGGGTACGATTGTTGTTAAATAATCGGCAGTTGCCGGTAGATGATAGATAGGTAGGAACGATAGATGGGTAGGATAGAGAGACAGGTGGGATAGATGGATGGACGGACAGACAGACAGACAGATAGATAGGTATATTTGAAATCGGCAATTGTAAGCATCCCTTCAAGTTTTGAGCATCGGAAATTCAAAAAAAGGGGTGCTTATATTTGCGTAAATATGATACGTTGTATGGTACGTCAACAAAAAAAGAAAAGAAAGATAAAAGAAAAAAAAATTCACAACGTTAGTTACAAATTGAAATAAGATATAGTATCTTAGGTTACATTTATGTCTATGTGTCTTCCTATAAAATGCTTAATCAAATGTATTTTGGATTTTCATGACAGTTCATTACCATTCAACTTTCAGAGAAACTTCAAAGTCACAACTAATTTGCTAAAACCTTGAGACTAAATTCACCATAGAGCCACTCGAAGCTGTTGGGAAAATTATACACAGTTTTACACTCAATGACGTAGCCTGGGGAACTTGGGGATAGAGTTTTGATTAAATTGTTCTCTAGTGGATTAATGGCAAAAAAAATTAGCGAGAGAAAAAAAAAAAAAAAGAAAATAGACTACTCATTTGGAGCGTATCATTGATCTAGTCTCTGTGTATGCGTGTATGCATGTGTACAATGATCTCCTTAATGCTTTTCTGTTAATTATTGCTGTAGGCAAGCAACTAATACAACCAGCCTTCATTCAATAAGGTGTGTTGGATCTCTGTCCTTTAGCTATCATTCTACAAGGACGATAGAAGAGAACAAGCGCATTAAAGGCTAATGGACAAAGTTCTGCGAGTTTCAAACTTTTCGATTCTAGAAGCCAGAGCCTGCGAGCTTTCTCCCCAGAATACTAAAGCGACTCTGTCAGAATCCGAGCTGTGATGGAGCAGTCAAACTCTGATTTTTGTGAAAGCTTCTTGCCAGCGTGACACCGTGACATGACGCAATTGTTCCTGAGGCTGGTGTGACAGTAATTGTGCTTCTAGTCAAATTGAAATTTAACAATGCTGTAGTGCAAAGTGTTCAATGCAGACGAGGAATTCTGCAGTCGGCTCGGGGACTTTTACAACCAGTGACCCAGACACTGACATTGGTTGCAGTTCCTAGATTCATTTAGAATTTTTAGATCTTCATAAGGTTTTAGGATGATACGACTAGAAGCAGGTTTAGACAAACAGACATACATCAGGGCAGACAAACATGTTTCCAGAAGGATGAATAGATGGATGAATATTGCTGTAACAGCTCAGAGAGGATGTCAGAGAATTTAAAGCATTTAAGTAATTAAATTTAAATTTTACATTTGTGTTTGATTATTTGTACTCTTTACTCCACTACATTTTCAATGGACACTTACCGTTACTTGTTACCAGAGGTGGAACAAAGTCATTGTTTGGCAATTCACAAGTACAAGTCTCAATTTATTCATATTCGTTTTGAGTCATTCATTCATTTCATTAAAGACATTTAAGAGGAATTTACAGTCTCGTTGATATAAACATGCAGGTAGTAAGTTTTTTAGACGTTAAGCTAGTCGACTTTTATTCAAAAGTTACCTTTGTGCAGCTTCAGGTGTCGAACAAAGTTGGAAGTTGTGGCGTCTCCGTCTGCAATCTTCTACTGGCATGTCTTACATACTGCAACTCTTTTTTGCCCACCACCTCGTAATTTTTATAGCCAAACAAAACTATCTTTGGTATCATTTTAAAAATTCCGCGTTCATGTTGTTTCTTGTTCCGGTTGGACGCTGTCGAATCAAAACACTTTCCGGGACTTTGATTGGACGTTGTGCCGACTGTGCGCATGCTCTCTGTCACACACGCGCGCGCGCACAAAAACAGAAACAGAGAAGTCCGTGCTGACGTAGTATTTAACTTTGGGGTTTTTAATCGAAGTAGCACGTACAAGTCAATAGGAGCAAGTCACAATGAAAGTCCAAGTTATTTATATTATTGTCCAAGTCCAGTCGCAAGTGGTGGTAGGTTGTATTTAAATGTACTGTACTTGCTTTAGTTTAGCTCACTTGGTTTTTTGGGGTAAGTCTCTTAATAATAAGATAATAAGGATCTCTTTTTTAACAGGGGAGGCCCGCCTTCACGTTTCTTTTTCTCTTAGGTTTCTCTTTTTTTTCAACCTTGTTATATCATATAAAAAAAAATAAAGTAATATATATCTATATCTATATCTAGAGAGAGAGAGATGTATATATATTAATTGCTTATAAGTGGAATATTTTACTTCAAAAACTAGAGATAAAAAGTTATCAAAGCACAACTCAAACAGTTTCAAGGACACAACTTGTTGCTTTTGGCTTGTGGGAATTTATATCAATGTTTCAGTCTGATGTATGACAAGACTTTTGCTTGCCAAATGCATACAAGCTAGACTCACGCTTGTGTGTGTTTGCGTGTGTGTGTGTGTGTGTGTGTGTGTGTGTGTGTTCTGTCTTTTCACGTTCCTTCTGCTCTTAAATCAAGAATCTGGCAGTCGTTTCACAGCTCTGCGTAGTCGTTGTCTGTTCTAATCTAGACTTTAAATAGACGACTGCATAGTTGAGGATCCTGGATTTTAATATCCCTTTCATGTACATGCCTATCCGTGCACTCTGCAGAACCATCAATAATTACAGCCATTTACTTACTATGCAGCGGAGGGCAGAAGCATCGCCTGGCCATTGCATTAAGCAAGATTGATCTTTGTGCTGCCTGTGGCACCTCAGGGGCATTTAAACAGTGATCTCTCCCCAGCGAAGAGGACAGAGAGGCAGGGTGCAAACTCCGTTCTTCTGCCATGAAGACATAACCCATTACGTTCTCTCTGCTAACAGGACACCGGCATTCAACCGAGGCGAGAGTGCCAGCGGCCGACGTGACTAAGGTTTCATCCTACAAATATTCATGCGCACTTAATGATCCTACACTTCATTCCACATGAATTATGGACATGAGAAGTCTAAAAGAAAACCAGAGCAGGACGGGATGGGGGGAATTTGGGACGTGGGTTAAGGCCACCGGCACATAATGGTGGTCATAGTGGTACGTTTCACCAAGGTTAACCATGGGAGAGAATGCGGCAAGTGACGTAACACCTTGACTTGGCCTGGATCTGGAAGTTTGGTTCCTCAATGGTTCATCGATGCCAACCAAGCCCAAAGCAATACACCCCCATGTTCTGGTTCTGCTGAAACACAAATATAGATGGATGGATGGATGGTTGGATGGATGGATGGATGGATGGATGGATGGATGGATAGATAGATAAATAGATAGGTAGGTAGGTAGGTAGATAGATAGATAGATAGATAGATAGATAGATAGATAGATAGATGAGTGGATAGATGTATGGGCAATGATTAAACAAATACATTAAAATATGGACAAACTGAGAGATAAAGGAAAGATTGATGGATGGAGGAAATGATGGATGGATTAAAACCGGAAATGGATAAATAAGATACATGAATGCATAGAAGGAGATAAAATGAATGTGTGGATGGATTGATGAATTAAACAAATGGTGAAATGATGGGGAGAAATAATGTACGTGCAGATTGATAAGTACAGTAGCGTAACACCTTGACTTGGCCTGGATCTGGAAGCCTCCACACGGCTGCTTCGGTTCCTCAAAGGTTCATGGATGCCAACCAAGCCCAAAGCAATAAAGCCTCATGTTGTGGTGGCGCTGAGAATGATGGCGGCCTCTAATATGATAGAGATGCAGATGCCAGAGTGCATGTCTTAATCATGTTAAGTGTAACGCTTGACATTTCAGTCTGCCTTGAGCTGCCTTGGACACATTTTAATCAAGAATTCAATACGCTTAAGTGCCTCCTTAATATAAACAAACTCGAAGCGTTCCATCGGTGAACGCGGAGCTGCTGAGCTCGATAGGAATTTATCCAACTGTTGTGATTAGCCGCGACTTAGCGTGAAGTCTGCAGCGACGCCATTCCTCGACATGCTGCATATTGCATCTTCAATCCACTGCGGTGGCGATGATTAGCGTCACACTGAGACGTGTTTTTGAGCTCAGACTTGAAAAACGGTCGACAGGCGTTAGTTCGAAACACTGAAAGGAAAGAACGATAGCGCGCAGGATGAATAAACATGACTGAGTCGACTCTTTGGGCAAAGACAATGCTAAACTTTCCATCTTAGCGCATTGACGTGATGCAGCCATAATTAGTACTAGCGTTTCCCTGCGGTTTTCCCCGAGTCGTGACTGAGGAAGTGCCGAACACACACGAGCGTGAAATACCAATATAAAGGGCCTTTAAGGATTGCTGGCTGTCAGATTGTGTGATGTGGGATGCCGTTCCACACTGGGAGATTTCTGCTGTCGTTAGCCTCAAACTATAAGATGATCCAGACACTGGAAAGTCGTCACATGTTCAACTGCATCGAGAATCGTTTGCCCTGAGATGTAAAATGCTGGACAGGAATGGAAAACTTATGTTTGTTGTTGTTTGACTTTTTAACTTGAGTTTGTTTATATAGCGTATTTATGCGAATATAAGCATCCCCCTGATTTTTCAGGCACTAAAGAAAAAAATTTGGATGGATGGATTTTTTTTTTTTTACATTTTGGGTCAAATTGTGTTTTTTTTCCTTCAAAGTGCTATTTTTTCATTGTTAAACAAGCGTAACTTGTGACTGTATCACGTCAATGTCGTTAATTCGTTGGAAAAATAATGATATACATATTCAATTGTATTTTTAAAAATAGTTTACCATAAAAATGTTTAAATAATACTCAAAAATAATTTTTGTCGGATGTTTTTCTGCCTTTCAACTCAGAATCTTGCGTTTTTAAAACGCAACAATTGTCTATACAACAAAACTATTAAAAGGTAACGGGATATAAATTGTTTTGTGGGGAAACACTGACGCCTGGTGGTCATTTGTTGAAAACGCAGTTTATAAGTGTAGCCGCAAAACTCACATCTGGTGAATGTTTATTTTAATGCAATTCAATTCTAAAATTAAATTAACATTGATATATGAGCGTATATATTTGTTTCTGAAATTATCACAGTTAATTTTTTAAGAATAAATTAAGGAATCAAAAAAGACGAATAAACAGATTTAAGACCGTTTTTGATTTTATAAATTTGACATGAAGACTATTTAAATAAAATAAATACATAAATAAATATTTTAATTAATTAACCATTAATAAATAACATACATACTTTTTGATTTTATGTTATTCAATATTTCTTTAAACATTGCAGACAAAAAATACATCAAAGAGTCACACACACAGCTTTAACATTAGGGGTAAAAAATAAAACGGGCAAAGGAAAGTTGTTATTGTAATTTTTACAATAATAAATATGATTATTGTAATAGGGATTACAATAAGGATTCGTGAGGATTCGTGTCTAATCTGTTCAGATTACCCATTAACATTAATTCTCATTCTGTCTTATATGAATTAAGAAATAATAAATCAATCAGCCATGCACAACATCCATATCAAACATAATTAGACGTGTCAATCTTAGTCCTGTTTTGGATAAACAAATATGCTGCCTGCAACACATCCTACGCGATTTTAATGCATAAAAACCATTACCTTTTTACTGTTATAGTGTTTATAGTTCGTTTAACAAATGTAAGAAAAGTATTGTTTAGTGTTACACGTTTTTCTATACAGAATTTTTTGTGTGATTAGCGCCCCCTGTTGGCTATTAAATGCATTTAGCTGCGTCATGAAGCTACGACACATTTACGACATTCATTGTCCATAAACGGCAACCGCCCGTCGCAAATTGTTGGACGTGTTAGTGCTAATAATAAATACAAGAGAAAACACATTGCTTTTTGGATCTGCAAAGCAATATAGCAAAATGGGGATAGCCGACGATGCTGACCGGGCGTTGTTTGTCGGTAACCTGGACCCTAAAGTGACAGAAGAACATATATTTGAGTTATTTTTACAAGTGAGCGTTTTATAGTCATTGAATGCTAATGCTAATCAGGTGTCGCTAGTTTTTCATTCCTGTGTGTTTTTGACAAATCTAAATTTGATTATTGTTTTGTTATCTTAATATGTTGTTTTCACTTGTTTGCATTTTTTTAGTTTAAACAGATGGCTGTATGTGAAATTCCACCGTTGTGTTGAGCTCGTTTGAGATCACGTGACTCGTGCTCGTAGTTTCAACCTAATGTTTGCTGTTTTTTTTCTTTTTATTTCAACAGGCCGGACCTCTGATCAAAGTCAAAATTCCCAAAGACACGGACGGGAACTCCAAACAGTTCGCATTTGTAAACTTTAAGCATAGAATCTCCGTTCCATACGCGTTGAACTTGATGAACGGAATCCGACTTTTCGGACGGCAGCTCAACATCAAATACAAAACTGGTACGAGTCTCTGACTCCGACTATTATTGCGCTAAAATATACCTTGTGTGTGTGTGTAATTAATACAGTATGTGTGTGTTTGCTCCAACAGGCAGCAGTCACATGAACCAGGAAGGAAAAAGTCCAGCAAACTCTCCAAACAGTCCAGTAAATCTGCCGGGTTACCGTGGTGGAAGGTACTCTTTATAAAATGTTTTATTTTAGCTGCAAAAAAAAAACGATATTATTAGCCCATTCAGTGAAGTTACACACACACAAAGCTCCTGGGGGGCATGTGGGGGTCCGTGGACCACAACTACATATTTATTTTTACGTTGTTGTTTCACATGTTTTATTTATTGTTATGTTCATGCTTCGTATTATGTTACTTATTTTCATGTTATTTATTTTAAACGGTAGTTTGAGTAATTTTAACAAATCTATTTATTAATGACAAAAAAAACAAACCGCTTTATTGTAATGTACAATATTGTAATATAGCAATTTCATGATGTGCTATATTTATGGACAAAGGGGGAAAAATGTCGAACTACAATGAAAGCGGTTACGCTATGAAATGTGTTTCATTATTATGATGCAACCTAACCCATGATGTTTTTTATTAGATTTGGTTTTCACATTATTATGTTACATATGTTCTTATTAGTTATTTTCAAATTATAATGCAACTTGCTAATTGTTTTTTGATTCGCGTTTCAAATCATCATGTTTTCATGTATTATTAGATTCAGTATTTATATTATTATAATTCATGTTATTATTAAATTTATGTTTAAAATGGCGTATTGATGGTCTTTTTACCTATCTATTTATAAATTAAGACTTTTTCTTGGTAAAAAAAAAATTATAAAATGGTGCAATTCACGTTCAAACACACAAACTGTAAAGAAGCGTGTATTATGTCTTATGATAATAAAAATCCTTATTGACTTAGCAGTTTTCATGCAGTTTTTCTTTATATTAGTCTTAGTTAAAGAAATGTTCAGTTCATCTGATTTTTGTCACAAGTAAATAAAACTGACGTCTGTAGCTCAAAAGGTCACACTGTCTTTATTTGTATATATTGCTCAGTGTTTGTTGGTTTTCTTTGGTTTGAAAATCATGCAGAATATTATTATTTTTGCGTAATTTAATTTAAAATGTTATTTTAATGCTACACCTCCCACTCTTAATGTGTATAGCAGGAGACCGTTTTATCACTGTACGAACTTTGTCGTTTTGCATTTTATTCCATAGAACATTCCTTTTGCAACGTGGAATTGTTCTCCAAATTATTCTGTCAGCATCACACGGTTTCTCTGGAAATTATAGTATTATTCCAACTGTATTATCAGCTTGTCAAATTTTCTGTCGACTCGACAATCTGACTGATCTGATTGGTCATGCTTAACCCTTTTACTCTGATCTGCTTTTTAGTAGTTGCTGATAACGATACTAAAAATAATGGTTAAATACTTTGTCTCCTCCGACACTAAACAATTAAGTTAGAGTCTGTACTCCCTAGGTTTTAGTCATCTCTCTTTCCTATCTGAAAAGGTTTTAACTTGTTTGTGTTTCTTAAATGTGAACAAACTCAACGTAACGGAGGCATTGTAGTGTTGAAATATGTCTTACAGTATATGGTGTTGTAAAGCATCACCACTTACTTTACGGAAAGTTGTGAGCAGAGATGGTTGTTTTTCTTCTTGATGGTTGATTGAAGACAGTCGCATCGTCCAATCAATTTGGCTGCTGTTGCCCCCTTTTGACCCTTTGTTTTGTAACTAGTTACAATTGGCTGATTAATTTCCTTTTTGTTTAAAGCAATTCACTTGCTTTATTGCATTTATATTTAGAATAGTTTATCCACATCACCTTGAGGATTGGAAAAAAAATAAATTCAAATTTAATTGATAAGAAAAAAGAAGAATTTTGATCTAACCAAATATACAAGTGTGCTAGTTTTCAGCTTTGCTCAAGTCTAGAAGTCTTGCTTGGTGTTTATTATTGTTTTGTTGTTGTTTTTTTTTTTAATTATTATGAGTTTATAATTATATGGATGTTTTGTGGACAATTTCCAAGAATTTCAAGAAATTAGTTTTTTTAGCTTGTGTTTTCTGTGTTACAGGGATCAGTCGGGCAGTGCTTCTGATTCTCCACCTCGACACATGCAGAGAGCGTTTCCTTCACCTGACAGTCTGCAGAGGCGAGCAATGGTGAGGAGGACACGCGTGATCTTCTGAAGCCTCAGATCTAACAGACGTGTGCGTGTTGTAGATGAACAACAGCTGGCAGGCGCAGCAGATGAACGGAGCTTTTCAACTGGCCATGCAGCAGCTCAGCGGAGGCCGACACCAGGACTGGTCTCCCCAGCACGGCCATCATCACTCCCACCAGGAGAACCTCAACCGCCACTGCCGAGACCAGAGCAACAACGGACACGCTCACGACAACCATCGCCGTGATTTTCATCACGATGACGACCGCAGCGGGCGCAACCGAAACTACCCGCCTGAGAGGAGGAGAGACTCCAAAGAAGGCAGATGGAAGCGGTTTTAAACTTGTTTTTTTTTTTTAATTATTATTATTATTTTTGATCTGTATATAATTTTTGTTTTATTGATGGTTTTTATTATCTTTTGTTTTAGCTTTTTAATGTCATGATTTATTTTCTTGTAAAAAAAAACGTCTGGGTACAATTATGGAGGAAATACGTTTTGGTGCAGGTGTTTATTCCGAAATGTTTTGTGGAATAAGAGCTTCCGACGCTTTCTATGCTGTTTTTAAAAGGAATTTTTAATTTTAGTTTGAAAAACACTCAAAACAATGTGCAAAGCTGAGCACAGTTTTTTCTTGATGTTTACTTGATGTTTTCTTACAGTTTTAGAAAAGAAAAAGTTGTGTTTGCTTTGTATACAGTTTTAATGCTTATGACAATTGATTGGCAAAGGTTTTTGAGTTGAGTTCGTAAATTCTTAAACGATTTAAAAATCCTTTGACAGCAATCAATTGTATTTAATTTTTTGGAATTTGTATTTTCGTCTTTGTAAAGATCATGTGATTTGTATAGCAAACTTTATACTTCAAAAACTGTTTGTTTTTAATTAAATGCTGTTTTGACACCTGAAGACTCAAGGTATCGCAGTGGTCTACAGGTGGCGCAATAAACCGTTAAACGTGCCATGAGGCTATTGTTATTTATTTGCGATTTATATTGCAATTTGAAACATTAAATTAGATCAAGCTTTTTCATGGACTAAAGGATAAAAGTATTCTTAAAAAGTAAGCATGAATCAGTTCGGACAAATAAAATCACCCTCTGGCTGATTTACCTAACGTTTTTTTTGTCCTTCTGCAATTTAGCAGCATACTGATAAATGCATGCCACAAATCGGAGTTCGATAGCCGTGAAATCGATTTTCGATCTGTCAGTGATCGTGTTTGAATCTTTTAATGTCCGAACTCTAAGGTCATAATCTGCCTTTCCGAAAGCGCTTTAGTCGCTAATAGCAGCTCCCGGAGCGCCTGAGTCCGAACATCCCTACAAAGCTCCTCGATCCAGAAACAGAGAGCCGGTGCCTCCATTAATCTCTGCAGGATTGGTTTCTCTAATGAAGCTTCTGTACTGGGGAAACGCGTTATTGAAGAGCTCAGACTTTCGCCATCACTGGATGATTGCTTGAGCTGTTTGGCGTCTCCAAGAAGACAGTGCCTAGTTTTACATTTTGAGGTTTTTTTGCGGCTTGGGGAAAAACTACTAAATATCATTATTATCCTATTATTAAAACCCGAATTTGCTTTGTAATTAAAGTTTGGATTAATTAAAAGCTGTTGAATGATCACTGCAGCGAATCGAGACCAATTGCTTTAACAGAACCAGACCGATTTCGTTTATAATTAGGCAGTCAGATCTAAAAAGTTTATGAATATTTCTAATTTCACAAGGTCTATAAGTTTGTGTATGTAATAACCTTGTGAGAAACATTTTTTTTGTGCTGATTAATGCATATGATTTTAATCAAATAGACAGACACAGACTGATATTGTTGTTTCTGTATTTTCGATGTATTGCTATTATGATTGTTTAATAATTGGTCAAGTGTTTTTATTATTATTGTTGTTGTTATCATTCATATTATTATTTCAATAATTCTTTTTTATTTACAATTTAAAAATATATTTAGTAGTAGTATAGCATATTCTTATATTCTCGTTTGAATATAAAACGAAATGCGGAAATCTCCGCATTTAAAGCAACTGGTTGGTTTTGCCAGACTTTGACAATGTTTTAATGAAAAAGGCAAACAAATTGGATAGAATAGTACGATCACGTAACGCAGATTCGGAACCGTCTGTCTTCAGCTCAGCAGTTGTTCTTGTTTCTTCTCTTTGATCAAGGTCTCAACCAGAAGAGCTCAACGCTTTTCCAGTGCAGATCTTTGTATTTCCTTTGCATAATCCCTCACACTTTGAACGCGGCGGCTGTTATCTGGGATCTTCAGTGAAGTTATATTTACTCTCATACTTGGGAAAATGATAATCATTTGGACAGCGGACACACGGCTCTAAAAACTAGAAACCCGACACTGGTAGCGCAGAAACGGTGCAGGACCATCAAAGCCCCGATCCATCTGTAATAAGCATCATCATGTCAAACAACACTGCCGCTGTCTAGAAGGAGTCGTGTTTTTCTCACTTGTTCTCCGACAAACCCAAACGTGAGCAGACACCTCAATCTTTCGCGATTAAACCTGTCTGATTTTGCAGACAATGCTTAAAGAAACACCTGCTGAGTTATTGTACAGAGAGCAAAGGAAACAGCCTGGTAGTTTAAATAATCACAATTTAAATAATAACAATAATAATAATAATAATAATAATAATAACAACAACAATAATAAAAACAACAACAATAATATATAGAATTTTTAGCATTAAAGGCGAGGCCAACACTTGTTGGATTTGTTTAAAATCGACTGGATTGCTTTTAAATGTAATAATCAAATAAACAAACAAATAATTAAAATAAACACGAGACTATAACGGATTTATTACTGTTTTTTTTTTTGTAAAAATAAAAAAGAATGCAAACCCTTGAAATATTCTGGTTAAGCAATATAGATGTGAAACAATTAAACGTGTTTCAAAGAAGAAAGAAAGAAACAAAGAAACAAAGAACGAAAAAGAAGGACAACGAATTTATTTTAAGTTCACCCTGATTAAGTTACAATTATGAAGTGATAAAGTGAGCACATACAAAGAACAGACTTTGTCTTGCAGGAATGAACGAATAATGGGCGAATCTTCTAGCAAACGATTTGTGTGACAAGTAAGTTTCCTTCTCAAACTGGTGAATGCTTACTTGTCTTATTGAATTTTTTTAACTCTTATTAACTTGTCACGAATTAGTAAATTGTTTTTGAACGCTTCAAGAAAAATAAACAATTATGGGGAAATATATTACTGCAGAAGATGTCATTACCTCAATTAAATTACAATTTATAAGAATACAGCTTTAATAAAAACTTATAATAATCTCCTACTTCGAAATTAAAATTAATTAAACCAATGAAAATTATACAGACATTGCTACTTGTAATAATATTTAGAATACAAAAACATTAGAATTCACAAGCACTGATGTAAGATCTCAGTCGTTTAAAGAAAAAGAGAGAGAGAGAGAGAGAGAGAGAGAGAGAGAGAGAGAGAGAGAGAGAGAGAGAGAGAGAGAGAGAGAGAGAGAGAGAGAGAGAGAGAGAGAGAG
>MU204326.1:6095378-6115537 GCA_017309775.1 Paedocypris sp. Pulau Singkep | reverse complement strand
TGTGTGTGCGTGTGTGTGTGTGTGTTTGTGTGTGTGTGTGTGTGTGTGTGTGTGTGTGTGTGTGTAATGCTTCTTATTGGAGGTTTGCACTGGCACTAATTCATTTCTAAAGGTCAAAAACTGGCAATTGAATTTTACTGATTTAATTAAATTGAATTAATTGTTACTTAATTGTTACTTGTTAAATTGTTAATTTTGTCCAAAAACAAACCATACACAATATTTTTATGAAATAATATGAACAATAAACACTAGAAATGAATAGGACACAAAAATAATTCAATAAATACATTAAATAATATTCATCATTAAAATTACATTGTTGCAAACAGTTCATTAATGGTACAACTGTTTTTCATTCCAGTTCTTATTTTATATTTTAATTTTATTATTACATCTACGCGTTACTAATATTGGTATACTGATCTAATTTAAGGTCTGTAGTGCTGGTGCCACAAAAAATGCATGTTTAATTTCCAAGTAAATCAATAAATGTTTAGCTTATAAAGATGTTTCAGATACAAAAATGTAAAAATTCAAGAAAATTTTATTTGATGTACTGTTACATTTATTTTTACATTTTTTATTGATCTACATGGATTAATTGATCAGAACAAAATCCTGCCACTAGGGGCAAAAACTCACAAGCCCAAATTACAGAAGTCTAAATACAAAGACCCAAAAGTAAAAAAAAAAACTACATAAACACACCTTAACTGCAAATTATTTAAATTAGTTGATCATCAGAAAAAATACTTGACTCCATATCATTATTCGAGCTGAAACGGGAAACTAGAAATTGCACACATCTAGCTGTGCAAAAAACTAAATAAAATGAATTATGCAAGGCACCCAAACACACCCATAACGGAAAAATGCAAACACGAAGTGTAAATAAACAAACAAATTAAGACATGCAGATTTGCAGGTGAGCGGACTAAATCATGAAACCAAAGCAAAGCATGAAACACCTACGTAGAACGTAAACAAGGAAGTGATGTCACGGTAACCATGACATCACATACTTTCTTTCATAAAATGTTTGACTCTTATTTTAGATGAAACCATGTGACCTCTCCACCACCATCCTTCCCAGATTGCTTCTCATCCCAGATATATTCCTTCCTGCAGTGGGTTTTGACGTTCTGACACATGTTCATTAGGAGTCATGGGCATCTGAACCCCACGGCTCCGAAGAGGAATCTGTAGAAATTGCTTTGACAGATGATGAGATTCCATCGGAAAGATCTCAATGCATTACATCAGTGTTTGGCTTTCTGTAGCGCCAGTGATTTTATTAAAAAAAAGTTCCATTCTCAGTTTGACTCGAACTCATAAGATAAGCCCAGCAGAAGCTGTGTGCATCCATGAGAAGTTATTTTCCTCCTGAGCTGGATGTAAACAGGGTAGAGAGTATTATTATCACTCTCTCGTTTCACTCCTGCGAAGAAACGCAGCAACCCACATTTGCCTGTTAAAAATACCCACAACCCACTGCAGGGACAAACCTATATACAGCATCTGTGCCCTGATGCGGAGTTCTCATGTGTCTCATTTAAATCCCACTTTGCCACTGCGAGATGGCACACTGCATCCCTTCTCTGCCCCAGTGTCTCAAAGCAATGGCTTGATTTATCAAAGCATTGGACGCTCTTGTTATATTCTTGAACTCAAAACATCTCTCATCAGAAAGCACGTGAAAGAAAACGTGATTTGGAAAGAAATTGCAGCGCACTTACAAAAGATGGTGGGACTGGTATTCTGACACTTCCCAGTCAGTGTGTTTGACCTTTCTGTTGATTTCTCCAATATTTAAAATGTTTTATTAGTTCATTCTGTTCATTTTCATATTTCATAATGAATATAGAGATCTTGTTTCCCTCAATTTTTTCTCTGTTGAGCTAAAGCTAAAGCTAACTATTGGTGTAAAGGTTCCGGTTCCCATCAAGTTTGAGTCCTGCAATTTTTTTTGGAATAATAAATTCTGAATCTTTTTGTGATGCGGTTTATCTTATGGAGTATCGTAGTGTATGTTATTCATTGTTTTTGTTTTTATGAAATCGTAAGGGTTTTTTTTTGAGCCATTTATTTCTTTACACAAAAATAATACAATAATGTGTTATTTTTATTTTATTTTTGAGAACATGTTATTTAAAGGCATAGCAGTAAACAATTGTATTAATTATTGATATGCTGTATGATATCAATTGGTTTCATTAATAAGAATTCAGCCTATTATTTAATATGCTTTTTGGATTCTGCACAAAAATCTGCCCTTTAAATGAACACGAATTTCTTTTGTTATACTGTGTTGTACGGCCTTAACAGCAAAAGCAGGAAACAAGAGAAATTGAAAACAGAATGAAAGCGAAATCGCAAGGGGAAATTTTAAATAGCTTCGCAAAGGAGGACAGCGCAGCTACATTAATTACAGAAAGCCGAGACGCTACAGCTGATGGCGTGGGAATCCCACTCTTATTCAACCAAGCAAACTATCACAGAGGGAACTAATCTGCACCAAGTTAGATTAGATGAGGGGGTGATTTATGGCGAGTCATGGGGATTGACGTCGAGGGAACCCTTAGTCTGACACTCTTAGAAGGAAATGGATTATTCTAGAAGCACCAAACTTTTTTAAACCAGGATGGCGAGTCCAGACACAATCCGCCGTTCTCACTCTCACATTCGCCGCTGACGAACACTTTAACGCCCGTCTCGTTGATTCATCGGTTTTATTCCGTTCCGATTGGGAAACTGGATGTGCAATTTGCTGGCATCTTCAGTCTTAAGGACCTTGCTGTGTAACCTCGGGAGATCTGGCACTGCTATAACAGAAGTTTCAATGGTGTCAGACTGGTTAATGGTATTCAGACTGCCACTTTACCTTGAACGGAGAGTAGCGAGGTGTGTGGCATGTGAGGAAGCCTTTAAAAATACATCGGGAAAGAGCTTTTAACCGGCCCCGGTACTAAAGCAGCGCCGCATCAATCGCAGAAAACAACAAGCTCTCCGTCGCTGACAAGAGTCGCTTTTCTGATGCCGCCTGGTGTCTTTATATTTAATTCAGGCGGTATTTGTGTGCAGGATCTTGTAAAATTCCGAGTGCACTTTATTTCGACAGAGCTGCATACTGATTGGTGAAGTTGTTGAATTTCCCTGTAAATTGCCTTTGGATTGTAAACTGTGGCGAGAACCAGTGCGGTGAGGGAGTGGGAGACGTGATTACCTCAGTTGAGAATTGACTCAGCGGATGTGGCAGATTGTGCAAATAATGTGCAAATCGATTTCTTGCAGGTCAAAGTTTGGATGACTTGTACTGTTACTACACCGTACTGTAAGTGATACATGCTCATTTAAAAAGATCACAATGTAACCAGTGTCCATCCAAATGAAGTGGAGTAAAGAGTACAAAACTCTCGCAAATGTTTTTAAGTAGAAAGTAAAAGATGCTAATGTTTTTGATACTTTTTGCTAAGTACATTACACCACTGCACCTACACACACACACACACACTCTCTCTCTCTCTCTCTCTCTCTCTCTCTCTCTAAGACAACAAATGCTCCATGTTCCAAATCTCCTGAATGTTTTAGATTGTAATAATAAAGTGAAGACCTGGAGGAAACACACACTAGCACGATTGAGAACATAAAACTCAATCTTGATTTTCTAACAGATTCTCCACTAAACACCCATAAGTGTTTGCACAATCTGGACAATTTGCAAATGTTCAGCCACAAAGAATGCTTAATTCCAGATTTTAAATCCTAAATTATTTTTCAAAAACTTGCTCTTCAGAGCAGCGCTTCAAATCCCATTAAAAAATTAGCCCCTCTAGGATTGGTGGGGCTTCACTGACTTAATTTGAATTTCAAATCTAATATTGTAAATTACCCTTGAAATGTTTTATGTTAAAAAGAGCAGAGTATTTGCCAAACTAAAATATGGAAATTATAGGAAAACCAGGTACTGAATAGGATTTGTAAACAATATGTTTATCTCACTGTGTGTATTTTACCTTTGATTTGTACAAACACTGTTCAGCGTCTCCATCCTGTCTAGTAGTGTGGAACTATGTGTAGCGTAGTATCTAGGAGTAACAGTTCTGATTGCAATGGCAACTGTTTTTTATGATCAGTTATGGATTTCTCTCTGTGATAGTCGCAAATGCAATTAGTCAAATTCCTAATAAATTAATACGTCTAAAAGTCCAACAAAACGTATGGTTTTGCTGTATTCTAGTAGTGAGCTGCAAGGAGATTGGGTTCACCATATAGTGTGTCTATAAAGAAGAAAATAAAAAGCTAGTTTCAGACATACTAAAATAGCATACTGACACTTTTAGAATACACTAATGGGACCAAAAACGTGTGACTCGGGGCTAATTACGCTCTCTGTTCATTAGCAGGCCTTGCTAGAAAAGGTCTAAAGCAACAGTGTGTGTGTGTGCGTGCGCGCGTGTGTGTGTGTAGGTGTGTGTGCATGCGTGTGTGTGTGTATAGGTGTGTGTGCATGTATGTGTGTGTGTGTGTGGGTGTGTGTGTGTGCGTGTTAACAGTGGTATAGCATCAGAATCTAAACCACTTTCAGAGTCTGAGAAATCCTAAAAGATAAAGAACCTTTCCAATCGGCCAGTTTGTATTAAATTTGGATTTATTTTATCTGCCCTTATCTTAGATCGCCAAATGTACAATTATAACTGGTGTGCTAGCCTAGAGGTTAAAAAAAACCTTCAAAAGGTAAATCTTTGGTATCCAAACGCAATAATTAGTGGAATATCTGCTAAGTCATGTAGCATTTTCAAGTAAAATGAATAGAAAAATAAAAATGGAGGGAAATATTGCATTAACATTTAACAAGCGCAAAACAGAGAAGCGGAAACAACAGCACCCTAGGCTAAAAACTAAATCAGACCTAATTAAGATGCCAGAAATGATGAATATAAATTAATGTGAAGGCCTTTGGGACAGATACAAGCACATGAAGACATTTGTCCAAACAAATATGAGCAGGTTCACCTGAAATTAAAAGTGACCTGTCAAGGTGCTGTTAATGAAGCTCAGCCTTAAGGTTAATGAAAATAAGAGGTTTGGAGCCTAAAGTGTCTTTGTATTTCTCTCATTCTCTCTCTCTCATCCACCGTTCCATCTGTACCACTTTTTTTCATTTCTGGGTCACACAAAGCTGGAACGAATCACAAGAACTCTGAGCCAGGGAGGAGACCCTTGGTGCCCAACCAATCACAGAGCGGGAGACATACACACATTTACACTCATCTATGAAGAATTTAGTAATAAAAAGTTAATTATTACTGTAAGTACTTTTTTGAGTGTTTATTTTATAATTACAGCATATTAGGCCTGTATATATAATACTAACATCATATCATCTAAATAATCATTTAAATATATATATATTTTTATATTTTATTAAAATAATAAATTCTTTTTTATTCCAAGTATTTCTATCTCAATTTACCATATTTTTTGTTTATCAATTGAAATATATAAATGACTGCATTAACATGGCAGCACAATATCCAACAAGAGATTTATGAATTCATCAGCTCCCTCTTCCCAATCCTAAAAAGCAACGGAGGTCTAATTACTTTTCGCTATCTCCTGTTTCTACTCCTCTGCACATGCCTTGCTTCAATTGATGCGCATTATTTATTTTCCGTCATATTTTATAACTGTAATAAAATTGAAATTAAATGCAAAAAAAAAAAACAGTGCTGCACAAACACTATCACTTTGAATCCAAGCAAACATAAATATGCTAATTCCAAGTGCGATTCTTTTATTTTATAATACAGGATACTAGCTTGGAAATGGTAGTGGTTGACTCTCTATCCCACTTTATAATGCAAGGTATAGGCATCATATGCAAAGTTTAGGTTGAATATGCAAATATAAACCTGCAAAGTGTGTGATTAATATTCTTAAAGGCGTCATTATCTGAAATAATCCGGCTCAGAGAAGTCAGGAAGCATGACTAGTGCTGACAGGATTGGCAAACTGGCAAATACATGCACTAAACAGTCCAAAAGCATGACTGAGTTCAATACATATTCAATTGCACTACTTTTGCATATTAGACTGGCGGGCTAATGAGCGCAGCGAGTGTTTTTAACGCCCGAGGCAGCATCCAACTCTCATTTTTGGGGACAGCACCTCCCATAATACAGAAATTAATATTTCACAGGGCCACAACACTCATCAGACAAATCCATGTGGACGCGCCGTCAATACATGACCGAACAGATTGATGAACTATGATGGCCAGACCATGCAGGTTGTGCGCGGGCGTTGATATGCGATCTATTTTCGGGTGGGTTTTCTCTATTTGAGCTGGAAGCCAGACTGATCAGGGAGGGCACTGTGCGTCATGGTTGCCTGGTAAGTGATGCCTTTGGCTGCAGTGCTGTTGACTTTTTGACTCAGTCTGTAAGAGTGTGTGAGTGTCAGTTACAACTGTAAGCCTTGGGAGTCTTGGTGAAATGTATTTTAAGGAACCAACAAAAACACACAATAAATATATTTATGCCTAAACAGGATAAAGGGGGTTGCTAGTGCAGTTGTCGCAAACCACAAGATTGCAGGTTTGAATGGTCGGTTTCAGAACTAAAGTGTCGTGGAGAAAGATGCTGATTGCGATCTGCCCCCAGATGCCACGTCTTAATGCGGTCCAGCATGTGTGTTTACTGTATGTGTTTACAGTGTGTTTACTGTATCAACAAATATTATACTACTATAATAATATTATATTAATTATAATAAAAATTGAATGCATATTATATTGATGATATTAACCGTACCTAGCCAGTTTATTTTCCTTACTCTCATATCAATTTCTTTACCAGTTTCCATACTCCTGTTTTAGGGGCACTGTAATGTTTTTTATTGCTGTTTTGGGGTTGTTTTTTTTTCTTTGTCATTACACTCTGAAATACTAAAAAGAAAAAGAAACATTGATTTCAGTTTAAATGTATATAATGGTTTACAACAGAGTTTTTTAAATCTAGATTATCTCACTGTAATCTTGAAAATAATCAAGATTACTGCCACTGGTTACTGCCACTAAAAAGTATTGTCAATAGAATTGCTAAGTTTTTTCATAGAATTAGCGAGTCATGACACACACACACACACACACACACACACATATACATATACACACAAATACATATATATAACTGAAAAATTCACAAGTATTAATTGCACGTCACGATCTGAACTGCTTTTCAACCGCTGATTGCCACATCATCACAAATGATTAGCAAGCCCCTTCAGCTAAAATTAGCATGGCGATGTGTACAATTAATTAACAGTCTATTAGCTCGAAATGTCATTACACACTTCATGTACTCTTTCCTGGTGCTGATGAAGCCGTTTCGGAATTTACCAACACACATTTCAAAGCAGATGGATGCTCCGTAATTAACAAGCCCAGAGACAAACTCATTTCAGATTGTAAAAATGTCTCACGTAGCAGTAATCTCAAACTTGCATGGCTGCACTTCCTTCCTTATCTCTCGCAGGATAGGAAAAGGTGAAACGGCTGAATGAGAGCGGAATCCAGGACGGCCTCCAGAGAGCTCACTTCTTATTTGAAGGTCCGTGTTGTAATTTTATGTCGGTGGAAGTCGGCTACTCATTTCAATTCACCCAGGAAGCTTCTGTCGGCAATTATTTTACATTTCAAGGGAGGCCAATAAGATCGAGGTTAATTTGACCTTCTTTTACATTTTATAAAATATATATGATTGTTTTGAACCAACCCACATTTTCACTCAAACTTTTTAGTAGCAGCAATAGCTCTAAAATTGTATAAAGGACAAAACGACAATAAGGGTGTACTCATACTAGGCGATCCGTGCTTGGGTACGATTGTTGTTAAATAATCGGTAGTTGCCGGTAGATGATAGATAGGTAGGAACGATAGATGGGTAGGATAGATAGACAGGTGGGATAGATGGATGGACGGACAGACAGACAGACAGACAGACAGACAGACAGACAGATAGGTATATTTGAAATCGGCAATTGTAAGCATCCCCTCAAGTTTTGAGCATTGGAAATTCAAAAAAATGGGTGCTTATATTTGCATAAATATGATACGTTATATGGTACGTTAACAAAAAAAGAAAAGAAAGATAAAAGAAAAAAACTTCACAACGTTAGTTACAAATTGAAATAAGATATAGTATCTTAGGTTACATTTATGTCTATGTGTCTTCCTATAAAATGCTTAATCAAATGTATTTTGGATTTTCATGACAGTTCATTACCATTCAACTTTCAGAGAAACTTCAAAGTCACAACTAATTTGCTAAAACCTTGAGACTAAATTCACCATAGAGCCACTCGAAGCTGTTGGGAAAATTATACACAGTTTTACACTCAATGACGTAGCCTGGGGAACTTGGGGATAGAGTTTTGATTAAATTGTTCTCTAGTGGATTAATGGCAAAAAAAATTAGCGAGAGAAAAAAAAAAAAAAAAAAGAAAATAGACTACTCATTTGGAGCGTATCATTGATCTAGTCTCTGTGTATGCGTGTATGCATGTGTACAATGATCTCCTTAATGCTTTTCTGTTAATTATTGCTGTAGGCAAGCAACTAATACAACCAGCCTTCATTCAATAAGGTGTGTTGGATCTCTGTCCTTTAGCTATCATTGTACAAGAACGATAGAAGAGAACAAGCGCATTAAAGGCTAATGGACAAAGTTCTGCGAGTTTCAAACTTTTCGATTCTAGAAGCCAGAGCCTGCGAGCTTTCTCCCCAGAATACTAAAGCGACTCTGTCAGAATCCGAGCTGTGATGGAGCAGTCAAACTCTGATTTTTGTGAAAGCTTCTTGCCAGCGTGACACCGTGACATGACGCAATTGTTCCTGAGGCTGGTGTGACAGTAATTGTGCTTCTAGTCAAATTGAAATTTAACAATGCTGTAGTGCAAAGTGTTCAATGCAGACGAGGAATTCTGCAGTCGGCTCGGGGACTTTTACAACCAGTGACCCAGACACTGACATTGGTTGCAGTTCCTAGATTCATTTAGAATTTTTAGATCTTCATAAGGTTTTAGGATGATACGACTAGAAGCAGGTTTAGACAAACAGACATACATCAGGGCAGACAAACATGTTTCCAGAAGGATGAATAGATGGATGAATATTGCTGTAACAGCTCAGAGAGAATGTCAGAGAATTTAAAGCATTTAAGTAATTAAATTTAAATTTTACATTTGTGTTTGATTATTTGTACTCTTTACTCCACTACATTTTCAATGGACACTTACCGTTACTTGTTACCAGAGGTGGAACAAAGTCATTGTTTGGCAATTCACAAGTACAAGTCTCAATTTATTCATATTCGTTTTGAGTCATTCATTCATTTCATTAAAGACATTTAAGAGGAATTTACAGTCTCGTTGATATAAACATGCAGGTAGTAAGTTTTTTAGATGTTAAGCTAGTCGACTTTTATTCAAAAGTTACCTTTGTGCAGCTTCAGGTGTCGAACAAAGTTGGAAGTTGTGGCGTCTCCGTCTGCAATCTTCTACTGGCATGTCTTACATACTGCAACTCTTTTTTGCCCACCACCTCGTAATTTTTATAGCCAAACAAAACTATCTTTGGTATCATTTTAAAAATTCCGCGTTCATGTTGTTTCTTGTTCCGGTTGGACGCTGTCGAATCAAAACACTTTCCGGGACTTTGATTGGACGTTGTGCCGACTGTGCGCATGCTCTCTGTCACACACGCGCGCGCGCACAAAAACAGAAACAGAGAAGTCCGTGCTGACGTAGTATTTAACTTTGGGGTTTTTAATCGAAGTAGCACGTACAAGTCAATAGGAGCAAGTCACAATGAAAGTCCAAGTTATTTATATTAATGTCCAAGTCCAGTCGCAAGTGGTGGTAGGTTGTATTCAAATGTACTGTACGTGCTTTAGTTTAGCTCACTTGGTTTTTTGGGGTAAGTCTCTTAATAATAAGATAATAAGGATCTCTTTTTTAACAGGGGAGGCCCGCCTTCACGTTTCTTTTTCTCTTAGGTTTCTTTTTTTTTTCAACCTTGTTATCTCATATTAAAAAAATAAAGGAATATATATATATATATATATATATATATATATATATATGTGTGTGTGTGTGTGTGTGTGTGTGTGTGTATATCTAGAGAGAGAGATGTATATATATTGATTGCTTATAAGTGGAATATTTTACTTCAAAAACTAGAGATAAAAAGTTATCAAAGCACAACTCAAACAGTTTCAAGGACACAACTTGTTGCTTTGGGCTTGTGGGAATTTATATCAATGTTTCAGTCTGATGTATGACAAGACTTTTGCTTGCCAAATGCATACAAGCTAGACTCACGCTTGTGTGTGTTTGCGTGTGTGTGTGTGTGTGTGTGTTCTGTCTTTTCACGTTCCTTCTGCTCTTAAATCAAGAATCTGGCAGTCGTTTCACAGCTCTGCGTAGTCGTTGTCTGTTCTAATCTAGACTTTAAATAGACGACTGCATAGTTGAGGATCCTGGATTTTAATATCCCTTTCATGTACATGCCTATCCGTGCACTCTGCAGAACCATCAATAATTACAGCCATTTACTTACTATGCAGCGGAGGGCAGAAGCATCGCCTGGCCATTGCATTAAGCAAGATTGATCTTTGTGCTGCCTGTGGCACCTCAGGGGCATTTAAACAGTGATCTCTCCCCAGCGAAGAGGACAGAGAGGCAGGGTGCAAACTCCGTTCTTCTGCCATGAAGACATAACCCATTACGTTCTCTCTGCTAACAGGACACCGGCATTCAACCGAGGCGAGAGTGCCAGCGGCCGACGTGACTAAGGTTTCATCCTACAAATATTCATGCGCACTTAATGATCCTACACTTCATTCCACATGAATTATGGACATGAGAAGTCTAAAAGAAAACCAGAGCAGGACGG
This sequence comes from Paedocypris sp. Pulau Singkep, assembly GCA_017309775.1. Lineage (NCBI taxonomy): Eukaryota > Metazoa > Chordata > Actinopteri > Cypriniformes > Paedocypris > Paedocypris sp. Pulau Singkep. The sequence goes on along the minus strand of MU204326.1, from coordinate 6,104,580 downwards.
GATGGGGGGAATCTGGGACGTGGGTTAAGGCCACCGGCACATAATGGTGGTCATAGTGGTACGTTTCACCAAGGTTAACCATGGGAGAGAATACGGCAAGTGACGTAACACCTTCACTTGGCCTGGATCTGGAAGTCTGGTTCCTCAATGGTTCATCGATGCCAACCAAGCCCAAAGCAATAAACCCCCATGTTCTGGTTCTGCTGAAACACAAATATAGATGGATGGATGGATGGATGGATGGATGGATGTATAGATAGATAGATAGATAGATAGATAGATAGATAGATAGATAGATAGATAGATAGATAGATAGATAGATAGATAGATAGATAGATAGATAGATAGATAGATAGATAGATAGATGGATGAGTGGATGGATGTATGGACAATGATTAAACAAATACATTAAAATATGGACAAACTGAGAGATAAAGGAAAGATTGATGGATGGAGGAAATGATGGATGGATGACTAAACCGGAAATGGATAAATAAGATACATATGTGCATAGAAGGAGATAAATGAATGTGTGGATGGATTGATGAATTAAACAAATGGTGAAATGATGGGGAGAAATAATGTACGTGCAGATTGATAAGTACAGTAGCGTAACACCTTGACTTGGCCTGGATCTGGAAGCCTCCACACGGCTGCTTCGGTTCCTCAAAGGTTCATGGATGCCAACCAAGCCCAAAGCAATAAAGCCTCATGTTGTGGTGGCGCTGAGAATGATGGCGGCCTCTAATATGATAGAGATGCAGATGCCAGAGTGCATGTCTTAATCATGTTAAGTGTAACGCTTGACATTTCAGTCTGCCTTGAGCTGCCTTGGACACATTTTAATCAAGAATTCAATACGCTTAAGTGCCTCCTTAATATAAACAAACTCGAAGCGTTCCATCGGTGAACGCGGAGCTGCTGAGCTCGATAGGAATTTATCCAACTGTTGTGATTAGCCGCGACTTAGCGTGAAGTCTGCAGCGACGCCATTCCTCGACATGCTGCATATTGCATCTTCAATCCACTGCGGTGGCGATGATTAGCGTCACACTGAGACGTGTTTTTGAGCTCAGACTTGAAAAACGGTCGACAGGCGTTAGTTCGAAACACTGAAAGGAAAGAACGAGAGCGCGCAGGATGAATAAACATGACTGAGTCGACTCTTTGGGCAAAGACAATGCTAAACTTTCCATCTTAGCGCATTGACGTGATGCAGCCATAATTAGTACTAGCGTTTCCCTGCGGTTTTCTCCGAGTCGTGACTGAGGAAGTGCCGAACACACACGAGCGTGAAATACCAATATAAAGGGCCTTTAAGGATTGCTGGCTGTCGGATTGTGTGATGTGGGATGCCGTTCCACACTGGGAGATTTCTGCTGTCGTTAGCCTCAAACTATATGATGATCCAGACACTGGAAAGTCGTCACATGTTCAACTGCATCGAGAATCGTTTGCCCTGAGATGTAAAATGCTGGACAGGAATGGAAAACTTATGTTTGTTGTTGTTTGACTTTTTAACTTAAGTTTGTTTATATAGCGTATTTATGCGAATATAAGCATCCCCCTGATTTTTCAGGCACTAAAGAAAAAGATTTGGATGGATGGATTTTTTTTTTTTTACATTTTGGGTCAAATTGTGTTTTTTTTCCTTCAAAGTGCTATTTTTTCATTGTTAAACAAGCGTAACTTGTGACTGTATCACTTCAATGTCGTTAATTCGTTGGAAAAATAATGATATACATATTAAATTGTATTTTTAAAAATAGTTTACCATAAAAATGTTTAAATAATACTCAAAAATAATTTTTGTCGGATGTTTTTCTGCCTTTCAACTCAGAATCTTGCGTTTTTAAAACGCAACAATTGTCTATACAACAAAACTATTAAAAGGTAACAGGGATATAAATTGTTTTGTGGGGAAACACTGACGCCTGGTGGTCGATTGTTGAAAACGCAGTTTATAAGTGTAGCCGCAAAACTCACATCTGGTGAATGTTTATTTTAATGCAATTCAATTCTAAAATTAAATTAACTTCTTGATATATGAGCGTATATATTTGTTTCTGAAATTATCACAGATAATTTTTTAAGAATAAATTAAGGGAATCAAAAAAGACGAATAAACAGATTTCAGACCGTTTTTGATTTTATAAATTTGACACGCAGACTATTTAAATAAAATAAATACATAAATAAATAATTTAATTAATTAACCATTAATAAATAACATACATACTCGATTTAATGTTATTCAATATTTCTTTAAACATTGCAGACAAAAAATACATCAAAGAGTCACACACACAGCTTTAACATTGGGGGTAAAAAATAAAACGGGCAAAGGAACGTTGTTATTGTAATTTTTACAATAATAAATAATTAAAATTATTTTCCCAGTGACTGAGGATTCGTGTGTAATCTGTTCAGATTACCCATTAGCATTCATTCTCATTCTGTCTTATATGAATTAAGAAATAATAAATCAATCAGCCATGCACAACATCCATATCAAACATAATTAGACGTGTCAATCTTAGTCCTGTTTTGGATAAACAAATATGCTGCCTGCAACACATTCTACGCGATTTTAATGCATAAAAACCCTTACCTTTTACTGTTATAGTATATATAGTTCGTTTAACAAATGTAAGAAAAGTATTGTTTAGTGTTACACGTTTTTCTATACAGAATTTAGCGCCCCCTGATGGCTATTAAATGCATTTAGCCTGCGTCATGAAGCTACGACACATTTACGACATTCATTGTCCATAAACGGCAACCGCCCGTCGCAAATTGTTGGACGTGTTAGTGCTAATAATAAATACAAGAGAAAACACATTGCTTTTTGGATCTGCAAAGCAATATAGCAAAATGGGGATAGCCGACGATGCTGACCGGGCGTTGTTTGTCGGTAACCTGGACCCTAAAGTGACAGAAGAACATATATTTGAGTTATTTTTACAAGTGAGCGTTTTATAGTCATTGAATGCTAATGCTAATCAGGTGTCGCTAGTTTTTTCATTCCTGTGTGTTTTTGACAAATCTAAATTTGATTATTGTTTTGTTATCTTAATATGTTGTTTTCACTTGTTTGCATTTTTTTTTAGTTTAAACAGATGGCTGTATGTGAAATTCCACCGTTCGGTGGTGTTGAGCTAATGTGAGATCACGTGACTCGTGCTCGTAGTTTCAACCTAATGTTTGCTGTTTTTTCCTCTTTATTTCAACAGGCCGGACCTCTGATCAAAGTCAAAATTCCCAAAGACACGGACGGGAACTCCAAACAGTTCGCATTTGTAAACTTTAAGCATAGAATCTCCGTTCCATACGCGTTGAACTTGATGAACGGAATCCGACTTTTCGGACGGCAGCTCAACATCAAATACAAAACCGGTACGAGTCTCTGACTCCGACTATTATTGCGCTAAAATATACCTTGTGTGTGTGTGTTTGTAATTAATACAGTATGTGTGTGTTTGCTCCAACAGGCAGCAGTCACGTGAACCAGGAAGGAAAAAGTCCAGCAAACTCTCCAAACAGTCCAGTAAATCTGCCGGGTTACCGTGGTGGAAGGTACTCTTTATAAAATGTTTTATTTTAGCTGCAAAAAAAACGATATTATTAGCCCATTCAGTGAAGTTACACACACACACACACACTAATCTGGAGCAGTGGGCAGCCTTAAGCTCCTGGGGGGCATGTGGGGGTCCGCGTCTTGGGTTGGGAAACCCACCGGACTGGGATTTGAACCTGTAACGCAAGGGTGGCCGGTCCACTCCATACAGCTGGACCACAACTACATATTATTTATTTTTACGTTGTTGTTTCACATGTTTTATTTATTGTTATGTTCATGCTTCGTATTATGTTACTTATTTTCATGTTATTTATTTGAAACGGTAGTTTGAGTAATTTTAACAAATCTATTTATTAATGACAAAAAAAACAAACCGCTTTATTGTAATGTACAATATTGTAATATAGCAATTTCATGATGTGCTATATTTATGGACAAAGGGGGGAAAATGTCGAACTACAATGAAAGCGGTTACGCTATGAAATGTGTTTCATTATTATGATGCAACCTAACCCATGATGTTTTTTATTAGATTTGGTTTTCACATTATTATGTTACATATGTTCTTATTAGTTATTTTCAAATTATAATGCAACTTGTTAATTGTTTTTTGATTCGCGTTTCAAATCATCATGTTTTCATGTATTATTAGATTCAGTATTTATATTATTATAATTCATGTTATTATTAAATTTATGTTTAAAATGGCGTATTGATGGTCTTTTTACCTATCTATTTATAAATTAAGACTTTTTCTTGGTAAAAAAAATTATAAAATGGTGCAATTCACGTTCAAACACACAAACTGTAAAGAAGCGTGTATTATGTCTTATGATAATAAAAATCCTTATTGACTTAGCAGTTTTCATGCAGTTTTTCTTTATATTAGTCTTAGTTAAAGAAATGTTCAGTTCATCTGATTTTTGTCACAAGTAAATAAAACTGATGTCTGTAGCTCAAAAGGTCACACTGTCTTTATTTGTATATATTGCTCAGTGTTTGTTGGTTTTCTTTGGTTTGAAAATCATGCAGAATATTATTATTTTTGCGTAATTTAATTTAAAATGTTATTTTAATGCTACACTTCCCACTCTTAATGTGTATAGCAGGAGAGCGTTTTATCACTGTACGAACTTTGTCGTTTTGCATTTTATTCCATAGAACATTCCTTTGCAACGTGGAATTGTGTTCTGCAAATTATTCTGTCAGCATCACACGGTTTCTCTGGAAATTATAGTATTATTCCAACTGTATTATCAGCTTGTCAAATGCTGCTGCTATTTTCTGTCGACTCGACAATCTGACTGATCTGATTGGTCATGCTTAACCCATTTACTCTGATCTGCTTTTTAGTAGTTGCTGATAACGATACTAAAAATAATGGTTAAATACTTTAACTTAATTGTTTAGTGTCGGAGGAGACAGAGTCTGTACTCCCTAGGTTTTCGTCATCTCTCTTTCCTATCTGAAAAGGTTTTAACTTGTTTGTGTTTCTTAAATGTGAACAAACTCAACGTAACGGAGGCATTGTAGTGTTGAAATATGTATTACAGTATATGGTGTTGTAAAGCATCACCACTTACTTTACGGAAAGTTGTGAGCAGAGATGGTTGTTTTTCTTCTTGATGGTTGATTGACAGTCGCATCGTCCAATCAATTTGGCTGCTGTTGCCCCCTTTTGACCCTTTGTTTTGTAACTAGTTACAATTGGCTGATTAATTTCCTTTTTGTTTAAAGCAATTCACTTGCTTTATTGCATTTATATTTAGAATAGTTTATCCACATCACCTTGAGGATTGGAAAAAAATAAATTCAAATTTAATTGATAAGACAAAAGAAGAATTTTGATTTAACCAAATGTACAAGTGTGCTAGTTTTCAGCTTTGCTCAAGTCTAGAAGTCTTGCTTGGTGTTTATTATTGTTTTTTTTTTTTTTTTATTATGAGTTTATAATTATATGGATGTTTTGTGGGCAATTTCCAAGAATGTCAAGAAATTAGTTTTTTTAGCTTGTGTTTTCTGTGTTACAGGGATCAGTCGGGCAGCGCTTCTGATTCTCCACCTCGACACATGCAGAGAGCGTTTCCTTCACCTGACAGTCTGCAGAGGCGAGCAATGGTGAGGAGGACACGTGAGATCTTCTGAAGCCTCAGATCTAACAGACGTGTGTGTGTTGTAGATGAACAACAGCTGGCAGGCGCAGCAGATGAACGGAGCTTTTCAACTGGCCATGCAGCAGCTCAGCGGAGGCCGACACCAGGACTGGTCTCCCCAGCACGGCCATCATCACTCCCACCAGGAGAATCTCAACCGCCACTGCCGAGACCAGAGCAACAACGGACACGCTCACGACAACCATCGCCGTGATTTTCATCACGATGACGACCGCAGCGGGCGCAACCGAAACTACCCGCCTGAGAGGAGGAGAGACTCCAAAGAAGGCAGATGGAAGCGGTTTTAAACTTGTTTTTTTTTTAATTATTATTATTATTGATCTGTATATAATTTTCGTTTTATTGATGGTTTTTATTATCTTTTGTTTTAGCTTTTTAATGTCATGATTTATTTTCTTGTAAAAAAAAACGTCTGGGTACAATTATGGAGGAAATACGTTTTGGTGCAGGTGTTTATTCCGAAATGTTTTGTGGAATAAGAGCTTCCGACGCTTTCTATGCTGTTTTTAAAAGGAATTTTTAATTTTAGTTTGAAAAACACTCAAAACAATGTGCAAAGCTGAGCACATTTTTTTCTTGATGTTTACTTGATGTTTTCTTACAGTTTTAGAAAAGAAACAGTTGTGTTTGCTTTGTATACAGTTTTAATGCTTTCTTATGACAATTGATTGGCAAAGGTTTTTGAGTTGAGTTTGTAAATTCTTAAACGATTTAAAAATACTTTGACAGCAATCAATTGTATTTAATTTTTTGTAATTTGTATTTTCGTCTTTGTAAAGATCATGTGATTTGTATAGCAAACTTTATACTTCAAAAACTGTTTGTTTTTAATTAAAAACTGTTTTGACACCTGAAGACTCAAGGTATCGCAGTGGTCTACAGGTGGCGCAATAAACCGTTAAACGTGCCATGGGGCTATTGTCATTTATTTGCGATTTATATTGCAATTTGAAACATTAAATTAGATCAAGCTTTTTCATGGACTATAGGATAAAAGTATTTTTAGAAAGTAACCATGAATCAGTTCGGGCAAATAAAATCACCCTCTGGCTGATTTACCTAACGTTTTTTTTTTTGTCCTTCTGCAATTTAGCAGCATACTGATAAATGCCATAAATCCGAGTTCGATAGCCGTGAAATCGATTTTCGATCTGTCAGTGATCGTGTTTGAATCTTTTAATGTCCGAACTCTAAGGTCATAATCTGCCCTTCCGAAAGCGCTTTAGTCGCTAATAGCAGCTCCCCGAGCGCCTGAGTCCGAACATCCCTACAAAGCTCCTCGATCCAGAAACAGAGAGCCGGTGCCTCCATTAATCTCTGCAGGATTGGTTTCTCTAATGAAGCTTCTGTACTGGGGAAACGCGTTATTGAAGAGCTCAGACTTTCGCCATCACTGGATGATTGCTTGAGCTGTTTGGCGTCTCCAAGAAGACAGTGCCTAGTTTTACATTTTGAGGTTTTTTTGCGGTTTGGGGAAAAACTACTAAATATCATTATTATCCTATTATTAAAACCCGAATTTGCTTTGTAATTAAATAGTTTGGATTAATTAAAAGCTGTTGAATGGTCACTGCAGCGAATCGAGACCAATTGCTTTAACAGAACCAGACCGATTTCGTTTATAATTAGGCAGTCAGATCTAAAAAGTTTATGAATATTTCTAATTTCACAAGGTCTATAAGTTTGTGTATGTAATAACCTTGTGAGAAACATTTTTTTTGTGCTGATTAATGCATATGATTTTAATCAAATAGACAGACACAGACAGATTGTTGTTTCTGTATTTTCGATGTATTGCTATTATGATTGTTTAATAATTGGTCAAGTGTTTTTATTATTATTGTTGTTGTTATCATTCATATTATTATTTCAATAATTCTTTTTTATTTACAATTTAAAAATATATTTAGTAGTAGTATAGCATATTCTTATATTCTCGTTTGAATATAAAACGAAATGCGGAAATCTCCGCATGTAAAGCAACTGGTTGGTTTTGCCAGACTTTGACAATGTTTTAATGAAGGAGGCAAACACATTGGATAGAATAGTACGATCACGTAACGCAGATTCGGAACCGTCTGTCTTCAGCTCAGCAGTTGTTCTTGTTTCTTCTCTTTGATCAAGGTCTCAACCAGAAGAGCTCAACGCTTTTCCAGTGCAGATCTTTGTATTTCCTTTGCATAATCCCTCACACTTTGAACGCGGCGGCTGTTATCTGGGATCTTCAGTGAAGTTATATTTACTCTCATACTTGGGAAAATGATAATCATTTGGACAGCGGACACACGGCTCTAAAAACTAGAAACCCGACACTGGTAGCGCAGAAACGGTGCAGGACCATCAAAGCCCCGATCCATCTGTAATAAGCATCATCATGTCAAACAACACTGCCGCTGTCTAGAAAGAGCCGTGTTTTTCTCACTTGTTCTCCGACAAACCCAAACGTGAGCAGACACCTCAATCTTTCGCGATTAAACCTGTCTGATTTTGCAGACAATGCTTAAAGAAACACCTGCTGAGTTATTGTACAGAGAGCAAAGGAAACAGCCTGGTAGTTTAAATAATCACAATTTAAATAATAATAATAATAATAATAATAATAATAATAATAACAACAACAATAATAAAAACAACAACAATAATATATAGAATTTTTAGCATTAAAGGCGAGGCCAACACTTGTTGGATTTGTTTAAAATCGACTGGATTGCTTTTAAATGTAATAATCAAATAAACAAACAAATAATTAAAATAAACACGAGACTATAACGGATTTATTACTGTTTTTTTTTTTTGTAAAAAGAAAAAAGAATGCAAACCCTTGAAATATTCTGGTTAAGCAATATAGATGTGAAACAATTAAACGTGTTTCAAAGAAGAAAGAAAGAAACAAAGAAACAAAGAACGAAAAAGAAGGACAACGAATTTATTTTAAGTTTACCCTGATTAAGTTACAATTATGAAGTGATAAAGTGAGCACATACAAAGAACAGACTTTGTCTTGCAGGAATGAACGAATAATGGGCGAATCTTCTAGCAAACGATTTGTGTGACAAGTAAGTTTCCTTCTCAAACTGGTGAATGCTTACTTGTCTTATTGAATTTTTTAACTCTTATTAACTTGTCACGAATTAGTAAATTGTTTTTGAACGCTTCAAGAAAAATAAACAATTATGGCGAAATATATTACTGCAGAAGATGTCATTACCTCAATTAAATTACAATTTATAAGAATACAGCTTTAATAAAAACTTATAATAATCTCCTACTTCGAAATGAAAATTAATTAAACCAATGAAAATTATACAGACATTGCTACTTGTAATAATATTTAGAATACAAAAACATTAGAATTCACAAGCACTGATGTAAGATCTCAGTCGTTTAAAGAAAAAGAGAGAGAGAGAGAGAGAGAGAGAGAGAGAGAGAGAGAGAGAGAGAGAGAGAG
>MU204326.1:6072860-6095278 GCA_017309775.1 Paedocypris sp. Pulau Singkep | reverse complement strand
AGAGAGAGAGAGAGAGAGAGAGAGAGAGAGAGAGAGAGAGAGAGAGATTGACGTGAAGTGTGCCGGCTGTTGAAGGCAGTGCAGTTGGTTTATATAGCGGTGATTGAGAGCGCGGCGCGCACTTCTGCATTAATGAGCGCGCGGAACACACACACACACACACACACCGAAACCTCGAGCAAGTGGAGCGACATGCGTCTGTAGATTCAGATCACGCGTAGAAAGAGTTAACTAGGTTTTAACCGAAGCGAATCTGAAACTTTTGGTCATCCCAGACGCGCGGCGCGTGTGTCCCGGGACGCGATGCATTGTCAAGCGGAGCTGCGCCTCGCCAGCAGCGCACAGCTGAAAGCCACTCGAAGACGCTACAAGACTTTCATGATCGACGAGATCCTCTCCAAAGAGACGTGTGATTACTTCGAGAAGCTTTCACTTTACTCGGTGTGTCCTTCACTGGTCGTCCGCCCCAAACCTCTCCATTCCTGCTCCGGTAAGTGATACCAGTCGATTTGTTTCACGTTCATTTTCGTTAGACACACTGTGTAACACACTGCGTTTGAACTTGTTAAGTTAGTTTAGTCGTAAAGTCTTTATTTTAACCCATTAAGCTGCTGTTAGTACCGAATTGGAACGTGTTCATAATTGCGTCGTGAACACGTGCAGCGGTCAAGCGTCAACTTTATGTTAATACAGTATTGTACTTCAACTTCAACACTTGAAAACACACGTGTAATGTTTTAGGACATTCAGAACCGTTTGTGATTAAAGTAAAAATATGTAAACAATATAAATTATGGATTCCATTTGATTTGCAGAGTTTTGCATATGCGCGACACGAATCAGAGCATTTAGACTAATTGTACATTTGAGAAAAGAAAAAAAAAACGACTTGATGCTGCATTAGTTGTTTTACACTACGTGCATGCTTCTTTTTGAGTCGAGATTACTGCATTTAATCTTTACTTCTGTCTCATGAATGCACATTAACTTGTTTTCTGGTTTTAAATACTATTTAAACACATTGTAATGCTATGTAATTTATAAAATAAATAACATATTATAAATAAATAAATTGCCTGTATCGAATTTAAACAGATTTTATTCTGGGGTTCTTGCAATGGACTTAGTTATATTACATAATTCGTTATAGTTATACAACAACAACAACAACAACAACAACAAAATCATAAAAACAACAACAACAACAACAATAATAATAATAATAATAAGAAGAAATAGAATTATTCTTATTATTCTTCGTCTTCCTCTTCTTCTTCTTCTTCTTCTTATTATTATTATTATTAATAACAACAATAATATTTTTGCATTATATGCGTCCTCGTATTTTTTTCCATTTAGAAAAACCTGTTCGTTTTTTAAGTGAATTTTAAGTGTTAAAGGGAGAATATCTTGCTGGAGGAACGCACTTTTCAAACCGCAGGAGATGCAGCTTGTCTATTTCCAGCAATGTTTCCGCAGTCAGGTATAATATCCTGAAGCAACAGGTGCAGCGCCATTCCACCATAATGAGAAGCATTGTGTTAAGTTCACAAGAAGGTTCAAAATGCTCCTGGCATCTTATTAATCCGCCCAGTAATACACCAGGCAGCACTGGATCCCTGCGATTCTCCATCCGAGCATTCATTTACTTATTTATTCTGACCCTCACAATGACAGCTCGTCTGCCTCGTGCTGGTGACGTCACGGTAGCAGCTCCCGTTTTTTAGGTTTTAGGATAATATGAATTCTGGAAAATAATGGATAAGCCTTTTTGAAGGAAGAGAAGGAACTCAGAAGATGCAAAACTATGTTGAAACATTTGTCAGCGTTATGTTGAGATCTCACGCAGTGGCTTTTCAATTATTTAAATAGTAAATATTTTACTTATATTATTTTTAAATGGCTTGAGAAATGTTCACTCCGAACCTTACTGTTTCCAATGTGAACTTTGTGAATTTTCCGATGTGAAGTTGTTTTTTATTCACGTGTCAATGACGAAATATATTCAATACGTATTGCTTAATATGATAAAGTGTTATGTTCAGTCATAGCGGTCAACTTTTGATTTCTTTTTCAAATGTCTCGGAAAAAACCCAAGTTATTGCGCGCGAACAAAACCCAAATACTTGATTGTTTTACTTTGAATTGAAGAAAGGTTCATAGGGCCTTCGCTTGTGTTGTATAGTAATCAATTAAAACACAAAGATTCCATGAAACTAAATTGCGCATATACTTTTTTGACATCCACTATAATTTATATTTCAGATTTCATTTTATTATGATTAAAGACACTGTTATGCTAATATTGCTTGTTCACAAATCACACAACTAATTCGTTCAGCCACGCATCATCCAGTGCGTATGAAATCGATTTCATTATACAAAATAAAAGTCCTATTGACAAGCTCTGTCTTCTTTGCGGCTTTTTGCTGGACGTCATAAATTTGCTTCCGGGTGTGTTACTGCAAACTCGCTTTATTTGTGCAAAACACTCCACATACTTACAAACTTAAACACGTCTGCTTATGATGCATGCACGCGTGAACGCGCAGTCGCACTTACGCACGCGCACAGCTTCCTGCAGGTTGAACTTCCAGATGTGAGCTGCAGACCAGAGGTGGAGATAGAATGTCCAGCCCAAATATCAGAACTGTGGGCACACTGTGTATTTTCAACGGCGAGGGGTGTGAGACATTCTATATCTCTGCACATCCGTGAATGGTACTTCTTAATATAGATACTAGCTGGCATTTGGACAGGCACATATTAAAAGTTCACGGGACCCAGTCTCTCTCACAAAGAGTCGGTCCAAAAATCACTATCGAATTGTACAGTTATTACCGCTAGGGGCCGCTGTAAGACACGGCGAACTACAATTATAGAGGAATTATTGCAAAATACATTTTTCATAATAAAACTCTCTCTCTCTCTCTCTCTCTCTCTCTCTCTCTCTCTCTCTCTCTCTCTCTCTCTCTCTCTCTCTCTCTCTCATTGTGTGTAAAAGTGTATATTGTTAAGCAGTTTAGAAGTAAGTGTGCACCTGAGAGAAGTGTAATAGCAGGTTGTGTTTCGTTTGGAGACACATCTCTCATCAAAAGTCAGAGGAAGCTTTTAGAAGCATATTTTGCAAAGAGAAGATTGATTCTGCGATAGAGTCATCATCCATGACAGCACGCTGAAATACGCCACAAAGCGATTCCATTGTGCAGAGACCAAGCACTGCCATTACTTCTCTAAACCATTTTAGAACAATCATAACAAAACAAGCTTTTGTGGTAAAATGGTTTTTGATTAATCTGTTTTTGTTTCTTTGCTTACATTATATTTATTTTGTTTATGATATGAATGTCATTATTTTGACATCCCTCATCCACAAAGGATAACATTTAGCTTTTTTTAGACACACACACACACACACACACACACACACACACACACACACACACACGCGTGCGCACGCACATACACACAATATACAGAAAAAACACACTTTTGTGACACAAAACAGTGTATCACTTTATCTGAAATTTGTATGGAACAACAAAATAAAATAAGATAATTGTTATGCATAGATCGTTGTATGACTTGACATTTGTCAAAGAGTGAATTAACTTTATGAAAATTTGTCCAAGTTCTAACTAACGCCCAAAGAGACAGATTGGCTCCAGCTCCATGTGACACAGAAATTAAAGAAGCAGTGTAATAATAATAATATATAATATGAAAACTAATTATAATAGAAACAGAACCTCCTGACATCAACTCCATTGCGATTCCATCCATCAAAAGCAACTCTACATGAACAGAATGAATCAACCATTTGTGTTTGTTTGTTTTTATCTAGGAATCTAGGAAAAGAAAACCTATTAGTTGTTTTATTTTTGTTTGTTTAATATAATTGCAAATAGAGAGTGTGGATGTTTAAAACTGTGATTCTGCTTGCTGGCAATAAAACGTTGTTGTTCACATTTCTCCAACTATTCTGAGAGGCAAACTGGATTTTGAGAAATGAAAAAAAAGAAGTCAAAGAGAAGGATGAAGCATTAAACCTGTCACCACATGGAAAACCAAAAACACTGTGTTCCATGTTTCGGAGAGTTCATACGTGTAGCCAGAGCCGAATGAAATCATCTCGCTGGAATCCGATCAATCAAGGGGCAGAAGAACCAAAAAGTGTGTTCACGGTGTCGAACGCATGCTACTGTAAAACCTCCAGCTTTAGTGGGAAAAACACTTGATTGACACAGAAATAAGACTGACAACACATGTCAAAACAAGGAAATCCGAACTCAAATTGCTGACATTATTTTGTATTATTACAGAGCAACTCCCAGACAGTCAGAAGAATATTGAGAAACATTAAAAATTGACAATATATGGAAAATGGACGCACACACATTTGCAAATATATCAAAGTGGGATTTCAAGATTACATTTCTACACAATAACAATAACCTTACCAACACATTTTAATCAAAACTCTAAAGCCTCAAACATGCCCGAACTAGGGTCCCCACAAGTGCTCGTAGGTCCCCACTTTAGCACACACACCTAGTTTTAAAGGACTACTTGTATAATTATTGTCAAAACACACACACACACACACACACACAGGACCTTGCAGAAATATCACAGTGGGGTCTCACCTTTGACATAAAACATTCCCTACCGTCCTACACTAATCTTAACCATCACAACTAAAGACCGAGGTGTAATTCTCGCTCTAAGTCGAAACTAATCTCAATTGGTACTTCATCCCTAAAATCCCATCCTGCCCCTTCAAAATCTTTCAAAAGTTGTGCCCAAAAATCCCCACAGGTGCTCAAAGGTCCCCACTTTACTATACAGTTTTGACACACACACACACACACACACACCAACACGCACACACAAACACGTCTCTTTCAATACTGTAAAAAACAAATGCTTAAAAGGGAGGAGAAGGAAAGAAGAGATGTCGTCAGGGATGTTTCGTGTCCGGACTTGATTGCAATAGCTCATTCTGACTTCTGTTTGCCAGCGTGTGTGTGTGTGTGTGTGTGTGTGTGAGAGAGCAAAAACACTCTTCAAATGTCGCTTCATATGACCACAATGAAAAATTGTCACTCATCTCTCTAAATCTCTGACCGTTTTAACACAAACAAACACGTTCCTAAAATCCAGATGTGTGTGTGTGTGTGTGTTTCCTCAGTTTTAACTTGAATTGAATGCTTTTTTTTCTCCAAATCATCCTACATCCACCTCGCAGCAGTGACAATCCCACAGTTTTATGGCTCTGGCGTCTCGCTGCTTTCTGAAGCGACAGGAGAGAAGCAGTGGAGATATTAAAACAGTTCGGAGGGTCACGCCAGATACTAAATTACTACCCAGAGCGCAGTGTGTGTAAGACGCCGCGTCTCACCAGAGAGTCATTATCTTCCCAGAGTGCAAAGGGGCAGTGTAAAACATGGGTGACATCACCAGGACGCGGCTACGGTTCAGCACCTTACATCACGCGGGGCAAAACTCTTAGCGCTGACCTGAGCCATTAGTGCGGATGAACAAGAGCATTAGACGCGCTGAGCTCACTTGGATGTGACGGCTGCTTGAGCAGGATAATAAACCCGGGCTTTGGCGTAGATTTATCCATCGTGGATGTTTGGAAGAGCTGATAGCGGTTCAATCGCCAGATAAAAGGCACAAAAAGTTTCGCTTTCAGAGAAGTTGCGGCCTAATGGTTAGAGAGTCAGGCTTGCCACTGTAACGCTGAGTGTGTGTGTGTGTGTGTGTGTGTGTGTGTGTGTGTGTGTGTACACTCCACTGTTCAGATGGAGCAAACGTGTTCTGTGTGAAATAACATTTTTTAGGCAACCTTTTTCTTTTCACTTACTAATTACTACACTAAAATAATGAAACACTAATTTTCATTAACCTTTTTAAATGGCCACAGTGTGACTGAAAGCAGTTTCGTTTGAGTTATTTGTATGTTTTTGACTTCTTTTCCTAACGTATCTATACAGAAAAAAAAACTGTATTGCAAGTATTGCAATTATTGTAATAATTGTTGTTACCTGCTTATTGTAATAAGAATTTAAATTTACAATAGTTCATTATTATTCTTTTTTATATTTATTAATTAAATGACTTAAATATAATAATTAATCAGTTAAAGATAATTATATTTATTTATTCAATTTGTTTTTTTGTTTTTATTTGCAAAATACATTTTCAACTATGCAAAGTTTCCCTCCAAACATTCTTCTAAAACTTTGAGCTACTGTATTTGAGGGTAAATAACTATTATAATATTTAGAGCCTACAAAGTGGCAGAATATAAAGAGTAAAGCTTTTTGTTAGTTTCTTTGTGCTTTATGGATGTAGCAAAGACACTACATTGGATTATAAAAGAACTTCAACAACACAATGAATCATGTAGTGAGACAAAACGTTTAAAAAGTGAAGATTTTGAACAGATCTAACCTATAATAGAGAGAAAATGTCCCACATTACATGCTGTATATAGTATGTCTATTTCATTTTGTATTATAAGTTGTATACAGTATGCAGTTGTAGTAGTAATAGTAAAAGTAGTAGTATTTTATTGATATTACAGCATTGGTCTACTTTATTTTATATTTTACATGCTATTCTACAGTATTTCATATTTTTACCTCGTCATACTAATTGTCCTCTTCTATCCTATACGCTGTTAACTAAAACTTTGCTGTTACTGTGTATTTTCTCAGGCTCGTCGGCCTTGAGGTCATACCCTCTTCTGTCTGTGATCACCCACCCGCAGCTCTCTCCCACATCTCCACATGGACGGGTCACTCACATGCCCATTCTGTCGCCCCAGCACTCCGAGTCCACCCTGAGCGAGACCCCCGTCAGCATCAGCAGCGAGTCCGAGACCGAACTCACCGCCCCGCGTCTGAAGAAACCCCGCCGCAGTCGCACCATCTTCACTGAGCTGCAGCTTCTGGGCCTGGAGAAGAAGTTCCAGAAGCAGAAATATCTCTCCACTCCCGACAGGTCAGTAGAAGGAACTATGTTAATTAGGGGGATTTAACAGAATGTGTTGAGAAGAAAAAATAAATGGGCAAAAAATAGGCTAGAAAACCGACGTGAACATCAACTAAGTTCACTAGTGAATTCCAGTCGGTTCTAAAGAGTGAAAAAAACACTCAAGTTGACTGGAACATTCTAGAATTTATCGGGCAATAAAAAAGTAGTTAGTAAACTTAAAAGAAAAAAAAAAAACAAGGATGACAGAATGCCAGAATGTAGTTTTAGTGGTAGGAGGAAGTTTATGTTCTGATGAAAGTCTGCATGAATTTACACCCTGAATTTCCAAAATAGCTTGGAGCTCATTGCATTACACTGTGGTGGTTTCAGTGACAGTAACATTTTTACTTCACTTGAAAAAAAAAAAAAAGAGTTCCAGAAACACTGCACCATTCAAGACGTCGCAGGCATCTGCCAAGAACAGCAAACCAAAAAAATGTGTTGCGTTGACTTCATGCCAATCATTTTAAACACACACGTGTTTTATAAAGAAAAATGAAAATAAATCTGCACAGTGTAATGCGGTAATCCAACCTTTTTACATCTCTCCCAAGACTCTTTTTTTCTTTTCAATTTGATATAAATAAGTCTGATTATCCAGCAAATAAACGAGATGTTAAGATCAACACATTATCGTACATTTAAACTACATTAAATGTATACTTTGCCTAATTAGTAGGTGCAATTTACATGAATTATTATACAAATTCACTTTACCTGTATTTTAACTTTTATATAAATATTAAGTTATTAACACAAAGTATGTACGAAATCATGGCTGGGTAATAACATCATTTCCACGGTTCCTGGCAGCCGAATGGGACAGAAAGTGCCTGCGGTGTGTGTGTGTTATCAATCTGAAGCACCCGAAGGTGTTGTGCTGTGTTTGGCGTGTCGATCTGGCCCACACCATCCGAACATTAAAGCCATGCCGTAATGATTTATCCCACGGAGCTACAGTGTGTTTTTACGAGACCCAGATGATTATAATCTTCTTATATCATTATGAATAAATGTCGGGATCAAAACAGAAAATGAGACTAGTATCTCAAATGTTTGCAAGTGTGTGTGTGTGTGTGTGTGTGTGTGTCTGCAGTTTTTTTTTAGGTATTAATGTATTTATGTCTTAACATGTACAATTAAAATTCTTCTTTCCATTTTACTTTTACAAGAATTACAGCTTCTGTTGCTATGACGATTTAAGAATAATTTATATTTTTATAAGTCACACACGCGAACACACGCACACACACACACACGCAAAAGAAAGCCATACTTTCATTAAATTACAATTAACACGTCAAATGTGTAAATAATTTTGACAGGTTATGACATAAATCTATAAAACTATAAAAAGTGATGTTGTTACTTTTACAGTCACATGACACAGGCAACGATTGTCGCTATTGAGAAAAGTCGCCTTAGATAACAGAACAAAGAGATTTTTAAAAAAAGAAATGACGAGTGCTAATCTGCTCATTTCCATTCAATCACGACCCTTCACACTTTTGTGCTCTTGTTTGGCTGCTGAGAGACTTTGAGAGTGGATGTACTGGGAATCCAAGCAGTTGTTTGATTCCCGGCCCTCTCTTTTCTCTCCGTCCTCCCATCGCCTATCACATTACCGCAGACCAATCGCTGTATTAGTCATGCAGAGCTTGTCGGAATGACCCAAAAAGAGCCGGTGTCGCCTTTGGGCAAGTTGGGAGCTCCATGACTGGATTACTTTATGCGATATAGATAAAGTGTGGTGGCATTCCCCGGAGGTCTGCAATTACAATCGGCCTGGGAAGACTCTTCAGAGCTTGGCAGAACCTTCTGATATGTCATGCCAGCTCTGGGAACTTTGTAGTGATTAGATATACATCTGTACAGTAGATGGCCACCCACTGGCTTTAATGTGGAAGACAACAGGTGACTTCAGGACGCTGGTTTATTCATTACAGCCTTGACCGTTTCCTTATATAAATATACTGTATTGGGATATGTATAGAGAAACGTATATATACATATATACACACACATACATTTGTTGACATGGTTTTTACACACACATACATTTGTTGACATGGTTTTCAAATCAACTATGTTTATAGGTAAAGTACAAAAGTCAACAAACTTTAAAACAGTACGTACTTAAAACGATGAAGAAAATTTAAAACAAACTAATACATTATTAAAATAATATAAATATTATATAGTTAATTAATAATTAATAGAATGAATAAATAAACAAAATAAATATACCATACAAATAAAAAATTAAAAAATAAGTAAACAAATAAATAGACAAACATGCCAGGCCTCATGTCGAGATAAAAGCCAGAGCGTAAAAACTCTATAAAAAATACATCACAGTGAGATCCAACCATTAACTTACATACAGAATATATATTTAACCTCACTCTAACCTCAATGATCAAACTATTATTCTTCCCTCCCATCATCCAAAACTCTATATCTTCTGTCCTTGACAAAAATCAGTAGTAACTTCTGCCATAAAAATAAAAATCTTGACCCTCAAACAGGCCTTCAAATTTGTAGGGCCCAAAGTCCCCACAAGGGCCCTTACGTCCCCACTTTAGCATAAAAAATTTTTTAGTGTAAAACTTAGTATTGACAATCTCACTCACTTTATTTGTCACTTTTATTTGTCACTTTATCACTTTGACCTAAACGCCTCTACATACACAAATGTGAACTTTGTCTTAATAAATTGTTCTTTATATACATAAGTGTGCACGTTTGTGCTTTCAGATTGGATCTGGCTCAGACGTTGGGACTCACACAACTCCAGGTGAAGACTTGGTACCAGAACAGACGGATGAAGTGGAAAAAAATGGTGAGTGGAACTAGCCTGCTGATTTGGACAGCATTGTGACGTGTCATAAAAAGTTCCTATTAAAAAACACAATTCTAGTCTCGGCAAGAACACATTGTCCTGTTAATGTCAACATGACATCTATGTTGAAAGTCCACCAACGCTACGTGGAAGTGGAACCAAATCCAGAGACATATCATTAAAAATCCATTATCTGCTATTGAGCAGCACTCAACACAATCGGTGTGTGTAACAGTTATGACCTTAGGCTGTGTGTGTGTGTGTGGGACATGAGTGATGATTTAAAGCCCAGAAACTGGTCTACGTCAGTGCTATCAACCTCTCAGGCCCGGAACAAAAGATCCACAACATGTTCACCTCAGAGATAAATGAGCCGAACAGCCATAGATCTTCCTTAATCACTGTAATAACCATCTTCACCTTTGACTAGACCTGCATTTTTCAAAGCTTTTATGTGTGTGTCCATGGTTCTTTAGGTGCTAAAAGGGGGACACGAGGCTCCTACAAAGCCCAAAGGAAGACCTAAAAAGAACTCCATCCCAACCACCGAGGAAATCGAGGCTGAGGAAAGAATGGCAGCCAGGCTGGAGGAGGAAAAGCTACGAGAAGAGAGCAAGCCTCAGCTGGAAGATGAGGTCTTCCAATCTCAACCTCAAGATCTGAGAATATCTGCTGCTGAACCCATCTGCCAATCGCCAAGGCTCGGACAGACATCGCCTTCTCCGTCAGACGACATGAAAACCAGTTAAGCGAAGCAGAAGATAAAGAAAAGCACAACCAAAGAAGCTACTGAAAGACTGACTGATGCTCCATCGCCACAGAGAGTCGACAAGCATGTGCTAACCATGACTTAGCATGTGGAGACTGGAGGATAAAGAAAATTATTTAAAAGCTTTTCCTCTAGGTTTGTAATAACACACATATAAACGCATTTTGACTCGCTTGAAACTGAAACTTTCTTTGATGTTTTGTAATGTGTTGCCATGCCAACATCTTATGACCTTTGATGCCATACAGATGCCTTGCAATTTCTCTCAACGTTTTTTTTTCGCTCTTTCAGTCGCCTTTCTAAAATTTCGGCAGTGTTTCATGAGACGCGCTTTTAATTGTGATAATCAAGTGCGATTAAATCACAGACGTCAGTTCTGCTTCTCGGACAAGCAAAGTATTTATAAAAAATATTTTCTGGGATTTTTTCTCTCTCCCAAGTTCTACCTGTAACTGACGCTTTAGTTTCCAGTGCACCTGCAAACCAAAGATCTGTGCCAAAACACATATCTGAGAACCTAAAGTGCCCTTTTCCTGTTTTTACACATCTACCGAGCTGCTGCCATTAAAAGTTATTAGGGGTTTAGTATGAAAACCAGAGTAGACGTACAAGGTTTCTCATGAGGAAACAAGACTTTCTTTAAGCCGGATTGTCCAGGTAACAATTTGTTTTATACGATTAGCATAATGTAACAATGCTAACGGTGACATGCTAACAGAATCCAATGCTAACATTAAATGAAATGTTAACGCCAAAGTGTCCTTTTCTCAGTTTGCAGAGCCAGAGAACTTCTTTTGTTCGAATCATGTACGGCGTGTTTCATCCTCATTGTATTTGAACCGAGTCGCTTGATTTGTATGTATAACCTTTGCACGGCCATTTTGTGTATTATTTCTGAAACGCGATATATCGGCTCTAACATGTAGCTTGTTAGCTATTGAATGTTTTGATCTTTTTTTATTCTCTTGGAATAAAATACAAAAAAAGTGAAACTTTTACTTTCTTCCCCCCAGTTAGCGGTGAATGCAGACTGGTTTTATTACTGTACGAAAAACCTCTTAATCTGTCAAAAACGCAAAGCAATTAATAAATCATTCGCACTGTTGTAAAACCGGGGAAATAAAAGGAGAAAATCTGTGGGACATGTTGAAGCTCATGCCGACAACAGCCTGGGTCAGGAGATCCTCAGCTTTTCTTGAACATCTAGGCTCCAATTCTACGCAAATACATTTTCAATAAAATTCACATTTAAAAAAATGCTAGTTCTTCATTTGCACATGCTGATTATCGGACTGTTACGCTTTTGAGTAGCATCTGAGTGGTATCTGAAGAAATACGCTAAAAGCTACACATTGGATTAAATACGTATCTGAGCAACATGATAAATTCTACAAATCTAAGTACAGTAGTTATGTATCTCAGCAAAATGATAAATGCTACACTTCTGAGTAGTAATCTATCTGAGCATAATGCTAATGCTATGCATCTGAATAGCTACGTATCTGAAGGGGGAAAACAAAGTGTTTTAATCTAGTTTCACATCTACAAAAGTTGCTAATTTCCTAACTTAGTTCTTTATATTCCCAAGAAACTACCAGGTAGCATGTAGCAATTTGCTCAGTTGTGTGACTCCTCAAGTGACAATCAGCATGTACAAATCAAAACGAATGTTTTTAATGAGTAGTTACACATCTACAAAAAATGCTAATTGCTAATGTAGGAAGTTGCTTCATTTTCCAAACAATTACCCACCTAGTTCTTTTCCAGAGAGTTACGCTCTTACTTTCGTTTTCAGACCTGTTGGGTGTATTTGACCCGCCATGGTCTCTGTGTTTATCAGATCAAGACCCTTACAAACGTCTGTGCAACTTACAGATTTACAACATAGAACCCGAAAGATCTGGAGACAGAAGAAGCCGAGGAAAGGGTCATGTTGTAGACTTTGCTCAAGGCTGCAATAGTCTATGACCCGAGAAGGTCACATGGTTTCAAAAAAAATACATTTAGCCTAAAAGCACCTGTATTCTTTTGCTCATATGCAAGACACTGGTCATTAAACTGTCATGCAGTTATTTCCTGTTCAGATTGATTTAAAATCTTAGATTGGTGTGTACGGTTTGTTCTTAAATAAACATGTTTGTCTATTTTTGGCTCGTCTTTCAACTCATACTTCCTATACCTGTCGTTCCAAATTCACCCGCTCAAACTGGTTTTTAAGCAAACACGTGGATTCTTCGCACATGACGAGCTGAGGGTTCGCCACATGCCCGCGCGTCTCTCAGTGGGTGAAGACTGAAGTGGTTGGGGTCAGAGGTGGTTTTCACCCCGAGGCCGTGACAGAAGATTACGCCCGACAGGAAATCGCTTTTGAAATGGAAATATGCCGCGATTGGTCACGTAATAGCCATAGCAAATTACGCACGCATTTGTTGATAAAAAACAGTCTTATCAAATTTTGTTAACAAACACCGTTTCATCTAAACTTTCATAATATTGAATAATTCATCAGCGGACGCAAGACTCGTAAACATGTCAACTTTTTGGCATGTTGTAGGGAAAACATAATTCTGCTGTCGTTGATTTACATGTGCAGTGATTTTGTTAACGATAACGAAGGTATTTCATGTGTGTGTGTGTGTGTGTGTGTGTGTGTTGTTTTCTGAGTCAAATGTAACAGGAAATTGAATATATATACATTAATACTTTAAATTTGGCAGCGCCTTTCACGACACCCAAGGACACTTTGCAAAACACAAAAATATAAAATGCAAGACAATTCTGTTACATTTTGCTTGTTAATTCACTCATTTGTAAATATATTTACAAAAAAATTTCTCTCTCACACACACACACACACACACACACACACACACACACACACACACACACACACACACACACACACTTACTCATTTACCATTTTTTTATTGTATTGTGTTAATAAGTATTATAATATTTCACGCAGACACACAAGAAACATACACACTTTTTTCGCACAGCTGCTTTGGGACAAATTCAAAAAAGTGCTTTATGAATAATACACACACTGCAAAAATGTGCAACATAATATCTTGAAAAGTGCCTATACACTGATAAATACTGGCATAAATCCACAATAGCCACATGTATCAAAGTTTGCAAAGTGTCTTTTGACAGGTCACAACAGGCCTGATGCATTGTGGGTAATTGCTGTGCGGTACGGTCAGGTTATGGAAACAGCCTGCAGGTACGCGGCTCTAATAGAAGAGACAATCATTTCTCCTCCTGGCCTTCGGGTTCACAGGCAGGTCAGTGGAGTCCAGTAACTCCAGAGACGTCCACCTCCTCCGTCCCATCACTCCTTCATCTGTCAGCTTAGCTCGTGCGGCCCAAAAAGCGCTCGACTTGCGCCAACACCCGTGAACTTGCCTTCGCCGAGCCATGACAGTGAAGACATACCAAGAGCACAAAGCACAAGCTCTCCGGAGGAAAGGATCCACCCTTCTACTGGATGAACAATGACCCTGTTGTCTTCACCTGCGGAGGGAAACCTGTCATTATCCGGGGCATGTACATAAACTAACAGCAAACACACAGGCCAGTATCTATAATTCATCACCACGGGATCCATCGCTGACAGAGTGTGTTTCGCCGTGATTACATGTTTTTAGCCCCGTGCTGTTTTAGATTATGTACATTATGTACAGATGAGCTGCGGAGAATCAACAGATGAGATGCAATAATCTGAAATCGCGGCTGGCTTGAAGACGCCCCGTTTGATATTAAAAGCTTTGGTGGAACAAGTTACTGTTGCGGAAATGATGCGTAATATTGTATAAATCAAACAACCGGTATGAAAAAGCAGTGTATTTTAATAAATATAAAATGTATTTGTCGTTTGAATTAAAACATGGTAAAACGTTGTAAAAATATACGGTGCATTTTCGCAATTCTTTGATTAATTTTCATTAGAAAAATAGTTTTGGTTCCTTTTTCCGACACTTGAAAAAAAACTACATATCTACGTATATATTTAAATAAAGCAGAAATACACACGCTCACACACGCTCACGCTCACATTTTAATAATTTCGATTATTTTAATATGTTTTTTACAATATTTATAATCATTTTTGGGTGTCTCTATTGTATATATGCACTATATATATTTACTTTACTTGTAATATATATTTTCTGTATATATAGTTTCCTTCTAAGAAAACATGTAATGAAAAATCAATTCAAGGCATTAAAGTTTCTTTGACTGCTCGGAAAAAAAACACTCTTCTTTTAACAGAAATTAAAAAGTGTAGAAATAACATGTTCAACAATCCTTATGTTATCTCAATCAATTAATCAGGGCCAGAAATGTGTCTATTATTCTCATCTCAAAATGTAATTGATTAATTCCAGTTAACGTTGTTCCAGTGCAGACAGCTGTAATTTCAGCTACTCTCAAATGTATTTACAGTAGCAAGAAGCCATTATCACTCCACCCCCGCTCACTCAAGCTAATCTACCGGTCAACAATCTGCCCAGCGTCTGCGAGATGGCGCTGCCGCCTACACACACATTATATAAATTACATAAAATGGTAATAATATGTACATTATTATATTGGTCGAGATAGATTGAAAAAAGTAAGATAAGATGGAATTAATACTTAGGAGAGAGAAAGAGGGAGAGTAGCTAAAGAGAGATCAATAGGTAAAGAAAGAAAGAAAGAAAGAAAGAAAGAAAGAAAGAAAGAAAGAAAGAAAGAAAGAAAGAAAGAAAGAAAGAAAGAAAGAAAGAAAGAAAGAAAAGAAGGAAAGAAATGTAAAATATTGGAGTTAAGGGATAGATAATGAGGATGGACTCAATAGTTTGAAAACAATGGAGAAAAGAAGGAAGGAAAGAAGGAACGAATGAAAGAAGGAAGAAAGGAAGGAAGACATTGAAAAGGGAAAAGAGAGAGAAATTAGCTACACAGAAATAAAGAGGTAATAAGAGACAAGAAAGAAAAGTAAAGAAGAAAAGAAAAGAAAGAAAGAACGAACGAACGAATCAAAGAATGAATAAATGAACGAAAGATAGATAGATAGATATAGTGAAAGGCATAAGGGGGGGGGGGGTAGAAAGACAGACAGAGAGAGAGAGACTTAAAGTGATCTTTTCTTCCAATCAGATTTAGTCTATGTGTTCTGTAGAAAATCTCTGATCTGGTGAGGCAAACACGTCCTGTTAAACAGTTCCACACTCTCCTCATCTAGCAGATCCACCGAGAGATGAGTCAGGCATGGCACAGATAGCTGGGAGTCCGTCAGACATGCGATCTCTCCGTTCTGCTGCCCAGACACTTCATTAAGGCAGTGATGAGGATGAGGATACGGTGAAGATGGAAGAGGAGGCCACAGCGGTCACTGTTCCCCAGCTGGTCAAGCTATAAGTCATCAGAAACCCCCTGAAGACCACCAGCCTGGTCTGCTCAGAGCTTCTCCTGTCTCGCACGGCTTTTCTTTTTTGTTCTCAACTTGACTTACGTGATCATTAAATATGCCGCCATAAACCATGAGTCATTGAGTCATTGACAACTTAAAAGTATTATACTGGTGTTACTCAAGGTCACTCATGTGACCTTCAGTGTTCAAAAAGCATGTATTTCAATCTATCTGATCTATGTCTTTGCTCCTGCCTTGTACTTTCAGTTTTCCGTAATTATTAATAATCAAGTTGGGAACAAATATAAATGTAGAAATTATTACAATTGAGTAATTTATTATCGGAAAAAAAATAATTACTAATAAGCAAAAAATCTATCCTTTGGCAATATGGTAAGTAATAATATAGCAAACTATACAACTCAATAGATTTATGATGTAAAATCTTTTTACCCATTCATATTTTGTGTTAAAATGTTAATAATTTAGATTTTTTTAAGAAGCATATAGAAATCACAAATAATGTACACAAAAACACCAATAATGGATATAGTTTCATTTTACACGTGTGTGTCCCTATTATTATAAATGATAATAATAATAATAAGAAGAACAATAATAAGAATATAAATAAAATAAATAATAATAATAACAATAATAACAACAACGGCAATACAACATTTATCATTTAATTAATAGTAATACATTCATAATGATTAAAGATAAATTAAGTAATTATAGTAAATAATAACAAAAGGATAGTAGTATGTTTGTAATGTAATGATAGTTACCTTTGTACATCTGAATGTACAGTACATACGTGTATTAATATATTTCCATAAAACTCAAGTTGTATGAATTCTTTAATCTTCATTATGTCATATACATATAGCAATAGTTTTTCAATCAGAGCTAAAGCCTGTAAAACACAGTTGCATATTTACATTTGCTGTATATGTACGTATACCGATTTCAAAAGTGTGTTGTAAAATGACACCAATGTGTGCATATGTGCACCACTTTTGGAAGTTTATCACTCTTGAATTCACAGAACAAGCCTGAGGAAAGTGTAGTGAGAGTGAGACGGACTGCCACGTCGAGCCGAGTGCGTGTAATGCTGGAATCGCTGCGCAATTACGTATTTGTTGACAGGCCGTAGCAACCCCAACGCATCAGATGAAAACGATACGCTTCAGAAGTGCCGTGACATGACACACTGGAAGGTTTTACTGCATAAAACAGCATCTAATTCAAAGCGATGAGCTACCGAGGTGGACCAGAGGAACATTCCGAGGAACGTTCAATAATGGATGATGTACAGTCACACTTAACGCCAAACAGCTGCCATTTCCAATGTCACTGGAACTCGTAAAAAATCCCAGTTTGCGTTCAATCGCCCACCCACATAACAACTGGACTAGTGGTTGACGCTAATATTGCAGTGGTCAGCGTAACGACACGGTGAAATCCGCCATCATTCTCTAATGCCCTTAAAGAGGCCGATGATTTGAAATCATTCGGGATTCTTCTTGACGTCCAGTGTCAACAGTCTTATCACCTCGTCTTATCTAATTCCTGTCTTTCCTGTGTTGATAGAGCAGCTCTCGGAGCCTTCAGCCCTTCATTTCAGAGATTTAGAGGAATTAACATCGACGTGTTCACAAGACCTGTTGCGTCGTTGACTGATTCATGCTTTTTTTTTCCCCCTTCCCTTTCCATCGAGGAAAGGAACTTTTTTTCTCTCTGAATGGTTCCGAGTGGCAGGCGATGATAGACTTCTCCCATCATGCAACGCTTATGTACGTTCTCGAACAATCCGACATAGGTGGATGTCAGAGGCACGTATGTGGGCACCTGCTTTCTTCGTGTGCTCTTTACAGTTAGAGGTCAGAACGGGGTCGTGGAAGTGTCAGGGGGCGGAGCTGCTGGATTTGAGTGACAGCCTTTAATGCGGCATGTTAGCGTTATAGCCGTAGCACGTGTTCGCCAGAGGGAGCAGCCATGAAGAACCACGTACATCTGTCTCCAAAATAAACAAAAGGTCATTGTGTTTATGAAAAGAAGTCATTTTGACATCTCTCAAAAAGGTGTGTGTTTGTGTAAGAAAAACACCGCAGACTCCACCAGACATGATTATCCATCTGATCGCCGCAATTACTTGCTTCATATATTTTTAAAACACCCCCGGCTCCTGAAACGGGCCCCGTGACTCCATCAGAGAAAGGAAAATAGGGAAAATTCTCCCCTAATAGTGAAGGTTCATGCGTCTAGAGGTACGAGCGACGCTTTTCCAGCTAAGCCGAGCTGTACAAAAGGGCTAAACGCATTAAAACACTACAAGCATTAGCTCTGATTGTAGAGTTATTGCAAGCTTTATTAAAACGCATCTGCTTTAGGTTAAAAGACTGAGAGCAGCCAACTCTTTTGCTTCCTTTACTAAGCCGAGCTTCACCTCCACTTACAGGTTTTGTCCCGCCTCGGTAAGCCAAGATTGTGATTTAATTATTATTCAAATACTAATGAATATTGACAACATCCTGTAGAATAGAATAGAATAGAATAGAATGCCTTTATTGTCATTGTATCACAGGCTACAAATGAAAATGGTATTGCTCCTCATTTTGGTGCATAAAGAAAGATGAGACAATGGTAAAATATAAAATATTTAGAATAAACACACTGAATAACCTAAAAAAATAACTACAATATGCTAAAATATGGTCCAAAATATAGAAGGCAAGAAACGATTTAAATGTGTGTTTGTGTGTGTGTGTGTGTGTGTGTGTTTATGTACATATACATTTTAGAGCATTTTTTGTGTGCATTTTTGATATATATATATACAAAATACATTTTGGTGTGTGTATGCATATAAAAATAAAAATGTATAGATTCATATATATTTTATGTTTATTTATTTAATATTTTTATTGGTCCAGAACTGAGCTGACCCCACCCCTCCTTCATCATCCTCCACATCATCCAATGACCAATTCATAAGAGTCACGTTCTTTATCCAAACTAAAGTAAATCACTGATGACCATCGTTGCAATAAAACAACTCGTGTTTTGCTGTATAAACATATTGATTTCTGCACAAAAACAACCATGACAAACAGCGGTGAGGTGATTTGAGGACTTGATGAGCTGTCAAAAGCACCGGTGAAGAATGATGCCAGCATTCCTCTGCGCCACCCTGCCGGATTGTTGTGTGTGTTGCTCCTGGTTGCTATAAACATTTAGTTAATTTGCATTGACAATGTAATACTGTAATATTTCCTTCGAGATATTATCTGCCACGTTTTCTGATGTGCGGTCTGACAAGGTGAGCGCTCCGGGGCCCGAGGGCCTATGGCACATTGCTGTTCACTGAGGCAGAAGACGGGGCAACGAGCCAGTGAGATTTCATAAGCACTTAGCGCTGAAGAAACTGAAGAGCACGGCTGAGATGACAGATACACACCACTGTCAGGGTTTGTGTCACTTGTTGCTGCTCACTCTGTCCAACGCTGTTTGACTTTGCAGGTGTTTGTGTTTGGGAGACTTACTAACAAATACCTGTTTTGTTTTTGTTCAAATAATATTATAAATAATATTAATAATAATAGCAACAATACCAATATTCATAATACATGCTGATAATATCATTATTATTATTAATAAAAATAATAATAATGATAATTATAGTGAAGACCAATAATAAAAACGTAAAAATAGTAGAAAATAATGAATAATACTTCAAAGTAAATGCAAGCTATAAGCTTCTACATTGATAGTGCAAAGTGTACAAGAAACAAACAAACAAAAAAAAAAAACCAATAAGGAAAATGAACCATTTATGAAATAGATCTATCATATATAATTTATGTAGATATGCAATTACTTATTAATTATTGCCTTTATGTAATATATATTTATGCAAGCTTCTCACGAAAAGACAAATAAAAGTTTTTTTTTCATTTTGTTGTTTTTCTGCTCCTCCTCTTCTTCCTCATCTTCTTCTTTAGTTTCAATAAACTATTCTGTATAATGTAGATTTTAATGAATTATTCAGCACTTTATATATACCACATTGGTTTGAAAATGTCCTCATTTTTCAAAAACACTTTTCAGCTTACAAAAAATATCAAAGCCATGTAAACAATTCCCACCCTTACTAGCCCCTTTTATCTTTGATTTTTATTGCCTGCATCATTATCCTGGAGATCCATTAGCTGCAGGATAATTTGCGCTGAAGTCTCTCTGCAATTTTCTTCCAGACACATTAATACACTTCCACGTTTATCTTTGCAGCAGTGTGGGTGGTAAAGATTGGATTTGCCCTGTCCAGCCACCATTAATGTTTCCTCATTTCACTGTCCAGCCCACAGGCCATCAGCAGGAGCGGACAACACCTCCGCCATCGCCATCCACTTCCTGTGGAGGGGTCTGTTGCTTCATATTCACCCCCTTTTAAACAACCACAAACTGTTGGAGTGAGAGAATATTTATATTTAAGAGTCATGACCTGTATAGCTTGGAAACAGCTGACTAACATTATAATAGAAATAGCATCTTCAACTTTTAATGTTTTTTAATACATTTGTGTATTGGGCTTTTTATACTGTACACACATAATTGAAACTGTATTAATCTCTTAAATTAATATTAATATATAAATTAAGATTTTAAGCAATACAATTTTTGCACAGTTACAGCTTTTCTTTCTCTAATTTAAAACGGTTTCGTCGCCACGGACTAGTTTCCGGTCGTGTTTGCGTCCTGTAGTCACGTGGTTAATGTTACGCCGTTCGGGACTACAGTTCCCATGTTCCGGTGGTGTTTGCGTCTGTCGTCACGTGGTTCATTGGTTTCACCTGTGCATCGTTTGTGTCGTCAGTCAGTCAACATTGTTCCACCTTCATCTTTTACAACGTTCTCTGTAAGTTCTGTTCTAGTTTTGTCATTAAATGTACGTTTTGTGTCCAAACGGTCCCCTGCTTTGCATTGGGGTAGTGAGGATATTTTCAACTACAAACGAATTAATTAAACTAAACTAAACAAAGCAAAGCAAACAACTTAAACATTAGCAAAACATTAGCAAACAACAAACTAATGTAAACAAATAATTTTGGGAAATATAACCGGAAATTAATGAATTAATTAACTACAGTTGCTGGAATATAAGAGATAAACAGATAAACTGTAGGAAATTGTGCAGGATATTAATAGTAATAATGAATAATAATAATAATAATAATAATAATAATAATAGAAACAACAGTGAATAAAGATAAATAAAGAATATGAACATAAAAATAACAACATATGTACATATTTGCAGCTCAAAAGAACAAACTAAATTTTTGACATTTGAGCATTTTTTTCTTTTGCATTTTGATAAATTATTAAATGAACCATCACGCTTTCTTGTTCTCTATGGAGCAACAATCTGGACACAATACCAGTGTTACTAAAATGTGTTTAAGGTGTTCTTCTCCTCACTGTCCGGCCTTAACAGTGGCAAGATGTTGGAAATGTTTGAAAAATTCTCATGTTTTCATTTGAATTTGCTTTGTATTTTCGTTTAATACGCTGAACACAGATTTTGAGGTCATTTCGCATTAGACAATGAAGAGAAGGAATAATGGAGGTGATGGTGAAACTGTCGAGGAACATTTAATGCTCGTGTAACAAGTTGGAAGTTCTTTGTGAATTCTGGGTCACTTTTTCTTGTTTATCAGAATGATGAAAATACACTGGAAGCTCAACATAGCTGGAGAGAATATATCGAACGGGGGAAGTTATGCGGAGAATAAATCACTTAAACGTCTAAATTCTCTGCCGTCTGTGACTCTTTTCGAGCCAGTACAAAGACTAATTGTGCTCCAACAGCCTCGGAGGCGATGTACGTTAATTCTGAGTGTGAAGTCGAGACTTGCTTGATGCAGATCTCTTAGAAACAATGACATACACGAGTGGAAACAGAAAGGCCTCACACCAGGTCCTCACGTTTATCAATCACTGACAGAACTCACAGAGAGAAAATCAATCCTTGGTGCAATCGCAGTTACCTGGGTGGAATCACCTTTAGCCTTCAAAAAATTCTAAATGCGTGCATGCCTACACACACACACACACACACACACACACACACACACACACACACACACAC
The DNA here is from genome assembly GCA_017309775.1 of Paedocypris sp. Pulau Singkep. Taxonomy (NCBI): domain Eukaryota; kingdom Metazoa; phylum Chordata; class Actinopteri; order Cypriniformes; genus Paedocypris; species Paedocypris sp. Pulau Singkep. The sequence continues at coordinate 6,073,071 of MU204326.1, read as the reverse complement.
ACACACACACACACACACACACACTCACTAAATTCATGTTTTGAGCCGTTCGAGGTTTGCAACATGTTCCATTTAAAGCGTTCTGTTGTTTCAGATTATAGTTGTCACACATTTTATAATTACAATGGACAACAGCAAAACGCAAAAGTTGAATCCCCGACAAACGATTTTTCAACTAATAATTGTATAACAGAAATTAATCCCTCACTCT
>MU204326.1:6008597-6072835 GCA_017309775.1 Paedocypris sp. Pulau Singkep | reverse complement strand
TAAAATGTGAGTTGTTGTTCTCAGACATAAACCCCCAAAGCAGAACATTTGCATGTTTAACATATACCGCAATTACGCAAATATATGCACATCACAAATATAAGGACCATGCAAGTTTTTGACCTTCTAAAATTCAAAAAAGGTGTATATTTGCGTAAATATTGTAATCTTCACAGAACAAACAAGCAAAACCATCAACAGAAATGCTCTTTTAAGTGATTTGTTTGAGGGTTTTAGGGGGAATAAACATTCAGCTTCAGATTGAGCTTTTATATGACAGAATAAATCCATTAAAAATGCAGCACTTTTGAAAAAGCCCTCAAGCAAAGAATGATCTATGCGTCTTATCACTCACAGAAACTGGCAAACAAACTTCCATTACACATTCAAGTCCAAAACCAAACACGTCGCTTGGAAACGTGTTTCAACCAGCGGCCAAGTTCGAGATTTGCCTCGTTTGACCGAAATACACACACCTTAGCACAAAAAAACATCCTCGCCAGCTCTTCTTGGTTCTTAAATCGAAGTAAGACAAATTCTTCGTTTTATTGAGGTGATAAATCTATCAACTCTCCAACACTATGATTTTTTTTCTTTCTTTTTCGGAGCAGATGTGTCGCATAAATAAACAACTGGTTTCGCTCGTCTTTCATAAGTGCCCTCCTCTCGGGGGCCAGACTGGTGCTGGTGTGTGTTAGTGATGTCTTCTGTCATGATGTGCACACTTATCCGGGTGACAGTAATCCCAGCCAAGCTGTCAGTGTCTGTGTTGAAAACAGCCTGCTGGAGGAGTTTGGTCAGAAATGCCTGAAAGTTTCTCGCAGCGCGTCAAACAAAGCGCATCCTGACGCCTCTGACAGAGACTCTTCTTCCCCGTTAAGAGCCACACGGGCGCACAGTCGCGTCTTTGTCCCAAACGGAACAAAAACAGATCAATAAAAGTGCAAGCTGTTGAGTGAGGGCTTTTTTTTGGAGTGAAGACTTTCCATAGAAGTATTTTCTTATTCGAAATGCGCTTTTGAGGAACGGTCACAAATTAAAACAAAAACAAAAAAAAAAACAGAGACGGACAAATGGCTGGACAGATAAGACGGATTGCTATATGTTGGATTTGGATTCTACACAGTAATCTATACAATTTATAAAACTTTCAAGTGTCTTTATGATATATAAATCAGTATGTATATTGTAATACAGTACAATTTTAACAATATTGATAATACTGATAATGAACTGAATAAACAACCTATTTACGCAAATATAAGCACCCTTTTTTTTTTTTTTTTTCCAATTTTAGCATCTTAAAAACGTGCGGGGTGCTTATATTCGCCGATTTCAAATATTCACGTATAAGCGCTCATTTCTTTAAATAATGGTTCTGGAGGCAGATGTGCATATGCGTTTTCATTGGCTCAATATCAAAATAAAGAAACATTAGAAATGTCATGACACTTACAGTAACTGTGAAAAACTAACACTGAAAGAAGTAAGATTAAACGAAAACAATCATTGATATTTGAACAGACAGAACATGTTGCATCCGGTAGATTGCTGTGCTAAAGGCTAACGGGCTAGCGCTTGAAAACGAGACCAGCAGCTGCAAAAGCTTCGGAGCAACAGAAAACAGTTCAAAACGTTAAACACCAGTCAAACACAATCAAATCACTCTGTCTGCTGCATAGAGGAAAACGGGACTGTTCTAATATTTGCGTCTAACAAAAACCGAGCTTAGTCAGCTAACGCTATGATCTTTCAGTGCAAAGGATCATCAAGTAAAACAACATTGAAGTGATACAAGTCACAAGTTAGGTTTGTTAAATAAGAATACGTTGTATTTTAAAGAGAAATTTAATGTATATTAGCTGGAAACAGAATTTCATTTTTTGTGCCTGAAAAATTGAGTGGGTTCTTATATTTGCATAATTAAGGTTTTAATACAATCAACACTTTGAAATATACTAAAATACATGATTGTATACTGAAGTGATTCGTAATATTAAACACTAAATAAGAAAATGTAAAAATGGTTCTTTAAGTAATGTATTAAATTAACGAGTTATGATATTTATCAAAAAAAAGACTGCATTTTATTTAGTACATTTGCAGATTATTGCAGACACACTAATTGATTGATTGATTGATTAAGTCATTAATTCAATGATTGATAAAATCACAGTGACGTCTATATATCAAGATGCTTGATTCAACTCATTCAATTGCGACATTCATGTTAAGCTAAATAGAAAAAATAAAGAGACGGAGAGAATGGTTTTATTTGCAAAGAAGTTGAGTAATCCGGGTCAACTTTTTAGTTTTCAAAATGTTTTATGGTTTGGAAAACGGCATGTTTGGCAAGTTGAAGTGCAGAATTCACATTGTTGGCTTGAACTTCCCATGTCATTTGCAGAAGATTAAGCATTTCCTTACGCTGACCACGCCGTGCACAGAAACATAAATTCTCCCTCAAAAAAGGCCTCATTGTGTGTCGCTTGCATTCGGTAGCGAAACGTCCTGCCTAATTTCCTGTGAATTTGAGAAAACGAAAAAAAATCGAGTAAAGTAAATGTGTGTGTCTGTGTGTTCAGTGTGGCCAGTTTGTTCCTGTTCTACTCCCACACATCAAGCAGGTTTCCACTAGCTCATCTGAAGAACTCAATCCCTCGCGAATTACAGGGAGATTTAACTAGATTATACAGCGGGTCCTCGCCCGCTGAGAAAACCAGGCCCGACGCAGCGACGCTGGCCCAGCACCTGTTCCTCCACAGCTGCTCGTTCTCCAGAGAGAGAGAGAGAACCAGAGGAAATGAGAACGAGACTCGTGGAGAAACATCTGAAATAACCGTTTCCCTTCCCACTGCAATTACCACAATTAACCCAATAAAAAAAAAGTTACTAAACAGTTGCTCTGTGGTTGCCAAATGTGCTCCAGACGTCATAACATTATAGTTAGCGAAACCATAAAATGACATAATAATAATAACAAACAGCATAATAGCTCCTCCGCTACTTCCAACAAGTCAAGTTGTAATGCACAGAAATTAGTGGCAAATTTATGTTTGAATGATGGCGGCAATAAAATTCATTTTAGCGAACAACTCCAAACAAAACAGATGAAGTTTATATGAATTACGAGACTCGAAACCTTAAAACCTTAGCGTGACATTAATAAAACTAGCTGACACAATGTGAAGGTGGTTATTTAAAATAAAAACAATGATAAAGTAAAAAATAATGCAAAGTGGAATTTATGCACTATACAGTATTTATAAATGCAATTTCTGTTGCTGTGCGATGGATGTACTTGCAGACAAATAGCCAAATTACTTTGCGTCACAATCTCTTTACATCTTGACAATCTGTTGAAAAGGTTGAAAAACCTCTTGTCCTGTTTGAAAAGGCTCTTTATCCGGGGCAGTTGCAAATATGTTTTGATCTTTTGTGTGAGGATAAATCATAAAGCGCATTTCACCACAATCTTGCCACATCGCGCTCAATTTTCAAACTTAATCTGACAGAATGATGCAAACTTCTGGACCACACCTACAGTAATGACCCACAGAAGCATCTCGATGCAGAAGAACAGCTTGCTCTGAGGTAATAAACCAGAATTAATCAATGGTTGGAAAAAGTGTGGTGTATTTTTAAAGCTTGGCACTCAGATTACAGAAATTATAGTCTGAATTTGACTTCCTCAGAGTCAGGTGAGAATAAAGACCCCTGATGTCATAGGCAAAGATGTCACATACTTCAAGGTTACTCGACTGTAAATAATTAGAAATGATAGTTCATTATCTCGTCAGATGAGAACACCTAATAACCGAGTTTACAAAAAAAAAACCCCGAACAAGACACACAATGCTGCACTGTTCCTAACACAAGGAAACAACTTGCCGTTGCTAAGCGACACGTAAACAAACACGGTTGCGAAAAACGGGTGTTGCTTTGAAGCGCCTTAGGGTGCACAACTAAAGCGCCTCGGGAGCTCGTTCCACAGGAAACTGCCAAGTATCATTCACGTCACATTCCTTTCCACTAATCGTTTTCACATTTCACCTCCTTCTGCTCACCTACCAACAACTAAAGACTTGATGCTCCATCTAAAAACAAATTAATTCATAATCAATGAAATAAATTAACAACACCTGTCAGTATTTCTCAATGTTTTTCTTTGACATGCTTGACCACACACACACACACACACACACACACACACACACACACACACAGAAATTATGCATTGTAATGTTAAAAAATAAACAACAACAATAACGTGGACAACAATAACACAACTTTCGTTCATGCTTACTGACTGCAAACTGGATTACACACACACACACACACACAAACACACACACACACACATGCATTATTCATTGCAATGTAAAGAAAAAAAGGAAACAACAATAAAGTACAGTATACACAGTATATACATTTTAGTGCAGTAAAATAATTTCTCGTGCATCCTAACTGCAGAATTACAGACACACACACACACACACACACACAAAAGATCACCGTCAAGGTCTGTTATTAAAAACATGAATGCACATATTTGAAAGAGCGTTAAACATCCAGCTCTTGACAGTCCGTCTTGAGGGTGGAAGAGGATGTTCCTCTGTGTTCCTCATCCTATCTGATTCTGATCTCCAGCTCTTGAAAACCCAATTTCAACTTGTCAGTTTCTAGACTTGGAGAAGCAACTTGCCACTGCACGTGTCTCCACAAACCTTTAACTTCTTGACTCATGAGCTGAAGTGCAGCTGACCTTTAGTGACCTCTGTGTACGTTCACCAGTATGGCGGCCAGTCTTCAGCTTATACAACCTGTAATGAATAAAGTGACGATGCTGGTATGTGCGCGCTGCCGTTCAGATGCATTCTGTTTGGAAGACGATACTTGCACTGGTTTCGATGCAGTTCCACTCAACCGGGCAGACCAGCACATTCCACCAGCGCGGAGAACACACACTCCCATACGTATCAATTGAACGCACTGATGGCAAACCAGCAGAAAGAACGAACACACGCTAGTGACACGCTTTATTATTCAGTGCGCCTATGACGGGCTAATCACGCAAGACGGCGTGTGTGTGCGCGTGTGTGCGTGTGTACGTGTGTGCGTGTGTGTGTGTGTGTGTTTATAAGCCCTCTCAAGATTTGTCTTTACACCTTTATGGTAAAGTCCAGACACACACACACATACACACACACACACACACACACACACACACACACTTTCTCTTGCTCTCTTCCTCTTTCTATTGCTTTCTCTCTTTTTGCTCTCTATTTCTTTCTCACACTCTCTCTCTCTCTTGCATTCTTTCTGTATCTTTCTCTCTTGTTTCTTTTCTGTCTGTCTGTCTATCCATCCATCCATCCATCTTGGACCTAAGCTTTCCACTCACCAATGCTCACACATGCTGTGGTGATGGGAAAATGTATGTGATTTAATTTGATATCTTTCTATCCATCCATCTATCCATCCATCCATCCATCCATCTCTTCCTTTTTCTGCTGCTCTCACTTTCTCTTTCTTTCTCTTTTTTTCAATTGCTCATTTTTTACTCTTTCTTCTCTCTCTCTCTCTCTCTCTCTCTCTCTCTCTCTCTCTCTCTCTCTTTCTTTCTTTCTCCCTATATTTCATCTTATCTGTTCTCTCTCCCCTCTTTCTATCTCTCTCTCTTCCTTTGTTTGCTCTCCCTTTCTGTCTTTCTTTCTGTCCTCTTTTTATTTTTACCTCTTTCAATTGCTCTCTCTTTTTGCATTCTGTTTTTCTCGCTCTCTTTTTTCTCTCCCTCAGTCTCTCTCTCTCCTCCCTTTCAAACTCTATCAATCACTACACATTCTAAAAACACTTGAGCTGTTCAGTAATACGGTCCATTGGACATATTCAGACTTGCAGACAGAACAAGAGAAGTGGAGAAACTCAATGTTACTCTATAGAACATACTTTCTTTTCAGCAAGTCCCTCTTTCACACCACATGGAAAACGCAATGTTGAAATGGTTTACAATAAAAGTGGCGCTTGGGGAAACAAGTGCAGGTAGAGTTACACCGAGTATTCAGACGCTTCATACCAGTGATGCATTTGGCCTGATGGAGGATCTACACAAAGCAACAGCCGAAGCCCCAAAACCCCTAAATCAGTTAGTCAATGCTGGACTGCAGAACTAATTATTATTATGATCAAGTTATGACTTGTCATCACTTTTCTAGACCGTTTTACTAATATTAAATGCCAATTATTAATAGTAAGATTTAGTTGAAGCTGGAAACGTTGATGTTTGTTTGAAGGACATTCTCATCCGCGTCTATACACAATTTAAACATATTATTAACTGAACACACATTCAAATACACACACAAACACCCATGCTCATATTCATGTTCCCTTACTCACACAAACACACACACGCACACACACACACACACACACACACAGCGCTATTGCATGTTTATTTGAATAATTGTTCTGTATTCTCTTATTTACATTAGTAATAGACTTGATTAATTGATCAAGTCCACGTACTGTACACTGCAAAAATATCCACAAAAATGTGAAACAAATTAATCTGCCAATGGGGTGACAATATTTTACTTGGTAAGACGTCTTGATGCAAGACAGAATATCTTGTTTTACGGACAATTTGTTTCTGCGTTTCAGTTTGTGTTCTCATTGGCTTTAATATATAAAGGTAGTTGTTTCTTAAATTGAAAAACATTGTGTTCTTAAAAAAATGTTGGACTTGATTTTTTTTGTGTCAAGAAGTTCTGTGTTAAAACATAATGTCTACTTTGAAAAAGAAAGTCTCAATTTGATTTAAAATCATCATGTGCATTTTTTTCCCAAGCAAGTAAATGTAAGTCCTGTTTTCTGGAAACAAGCTAAGAAATGTTTCACTCTTAATTCATAGATAATTCATTTATCTTGTAAGGAAAAAACTAGATTTGTTGTCTAATTTCAAGATTTTTTGGCCTGTCAAGAATTAATGTTTTGCAGTCCAGATGCACGAACATGCACAAATTATTTTAAATACCGAGCAAGTGTTTGTGTGCGTCCAAGCTTACTGTATAATACTTTCTTATCTCACTATCTTCTCGAAAGTGAGCGAACAGCTTTTCTTCACGAGTCTCTGGCCAAACGACACGGGGGAGTTTCCGACCTGCATTGGAAAACAAAAGCTCAAGGTCTGAAAAAGACAAATGAGACGAAATGGAACTTGTGATGTCTACGCAGACTCCCGATGCCGCGCTGCGCAAAATCACGTATCGCTTGCAGTGGAAGTGTTGGCAGGCTTCGGTAATGGCAGCTGCCGGCGATGTCACTCGGCACCCGGCGAATGTCGACGTGAGCTAATGGCTCTCGTGTTGCTTCATCACATGCTTAAGTGCTGCTCCAATTTAAGTCCAGCTAAAATGACTAGCGAGGCAGTAATAAAGCCATTTACTACAGAGTGTGTGCTCAAGGCCAAGTGCGCGACACAGGTGTGTCCCTCAAGCTCAGGCCAAAACACACTTTTCTTTTCTTTTTTTTTTGTTCTTCTGCAGGTGCAGTTTCTCTTTCCCTCGTTCCTGCTTTCTGCTTGTTTTAATGTCGAGAAAAACCCCCTCTGTGTGGTTTAATAGCTTTGTCTGGTTCTTTTTGCTGTTTAGCGTTCAGGTTTTCCAGGAGATACATCGCTTTACGGTTTTTGCAAGACTTACGTTTAGCAAAAATGTTCAATGTTCAAATTATTGCATCAAATGTCACCGGTTTCACTCGTTTTTCACTTACAGACTGCATCGTTCTTGGTCGTTTGACAAAGTTCAAGTTCTGAGCATTTGTAAGATGCTTTTCACAGTTTTAACTGTCTGAAAGCGCACGTGTGAATATGTAAGAGAATTGTTGCTTTTTATTCATTTGTTCGTCCAGTTGTTGGTGTTAAGTAAATGGCTATGATTATCACTAAGACTATGACAAGACAAAGACAAAGACTAGGGAGCAAGCACATATGCGACAAAGTGATTGGTTGTGATTTTGAACAGGATTTTATGCATAAACTAAATCAGTAAAAGCATTTGGAAGGTGCTATTTATGATTTAAGAAACGTGTGGGAGGCCTTGAAGCATAAATTTCATGTATTTATATGCTGTAAGGATGGATGAAGAGACAGACAGATAGACACTCTACTGGTAATATGTGAAATAATAAAAGAAAATGGTGTGAGAAGTAAGAATCTTGCTCAATATTGGGGACTGAAATTGAAAAAGAAAAGAATAAACCTTGATGAACAAACATTGATAAAGTGATATGGAGAAGTACAGCCAGACATCTATTGCCGACATTAGAGATATCAATGACGTCTCAAAAACGAACTCACAAAAATCTCAGATTCTTTTGCTTTTCTGACATGCGCATCCAGCGATTTGTTCTACGTTTCTTCAGTGGTTTTTAAACTTGTTGTCAAAACATTTCGAAAAGGGAATGGCATATTAATAATGAAGTGAGTTTAACAACACTGTAGGAAGTTGCATTTTGCTTAAATTATTACACCGTTAAACTCAGTAATGAATATTTTAAAATAACATACCGTGTTATTGCATTACCAGATTGTTAGTGTATTTTTTGCATTGTACTGTATCATAAAAAGACTTGAAATGTGTGGTTCATGAAAGTATCATGATGTAAAAAAAAAACAATTAATAGGGAATCATAGTTTTGCAATGATCTGTTTCCGATAATAGATCACATCGTATTATACAAGACATTTAAGTAAATAAATTGTGATTGTTAATTGACATCAACTGGAGATATTTCTGAAATAAAAGCACTGTGCAATAATATCAATTATTTCTAATTTAGTACAAGTTTTTTTTCATCCAATTATTATTGGTCATTAAAAATCTGACCACACCGTATATTGCATACAACTAAAGATGAACGTACCAAAATAATGTGTTTTTGTTTAGCATTTACAACTGTTGTGCTTTAAAAAAGAATATTAGAAAATCTTGTAAATATTGTGAGCAGATGTGCAACAAAATCGAGATACCACAATAGCAAAATACGACTCAAATCCATCATCAAACAGTTTTTTCTCTCCGTCAGACTGTTCCTGGTCTTTCCAGCCAGACACCGGTCAGCTGTTTTTATACACTCTCCGATAGTAAAAGCAGATGTCGACATTCTAACTTAAGCTCATGAAATTTGTCATAGCCTCTGTTCGGCAAAACACGGAGTGATGCGAGATGAGTCACTGCTAATTTGGCCAGTCAGTCATTGTTACAATCGGTTTGTGAGAAAAATGGGATTCATTTTGCAACTTTATACAGCTGAATGCGAGGCTTATTCTCTCTCTTTCACAAATCAGGTGTGGTTGAGCACAAGATTCAAGTCTCTTAAAGGTTCAATACATCCTCCTTTCAATAGAACCAAGACATAAGTAACCTTCATTCCCCTTTGAGCGCTCACTGACAGTCCTTTGGCACCGGTTTGATGGGAGAAGGCAATAATGTCAAGACTTGTACTGGTTGAACTTGGAACTGGGCCAGCATGGCATCCATAGAAGAGCGGGGTTAACAAACCGCCTTGAAATGAGTGGAACAAATCAAGATAAAACACTGCATATACATCATTTGCATAATCCGTTTTTAACCGTTGCGTTGCGATTAAAAACCTCGCCAATCACTTGACACTCGAGAAAAGAAATGTCAGTGCATGCCAAGGCAATTTACAGAGGGAATCATGCCTAAAGAATGGTGGATCGTCAAAGCATCTGCCTCATCCGCTCGGAGGCAACGCAAAACTATAAATTCGAAGCAATTATAGGGCTGGATTAATGCTGGGTTGTTTGTGGACTGAGCGTGCCTGCTGCGTCTCAATCCCCTGCTGTCATCCCTGATATACGATGAGGTTTAGGTGTGAACAGGAACAAGTAAATCAAAATTTAAGCTAGCGGCGTAACACTTGCTAGTGTACAAACACAGCTCCGACAACATGATGTGTTGGGTTAGTGAGTTAGTTAGTGAGGATAACTGACTGCGTGACAGCATTGGTGGGCGTGGCTGTGGCTTAGTGGGTAGCAGTTTAGGACACAAGTTCATGGCCATTTGTTTTCCCCAAATTACATAATAAAACTATTTTACATAAATAGTGTTGCATAATACTCACAGAAGTGACTCATGCCGTATTGGAATAACAATTATGAATATTATGTATAATAATTTAAATAAACGTAAGTAATATTTGAGGAATGTATATATGCATTTATAAATATATACACACACACACACACACACACATATATATATATAAGGAATAAGTATAATATAAAAAGTAATAAGTTGATTCTATGTAGATGTACAGAAGAAAACACTTTGTTACTTGAGTAGAATCTCAGCTTTTTTTTTTTTGTATTTTACTTGAGTATTTTTTGTGTACTTTTAACTTCTGCTTCTTACATTTTTATGCAAAGATCAGTACTTGCATTCATTTCCCTTACATTTTACAAACAGCTGTGCTACTCCGAATTCATTTCGGTTAGTTTTTTTTCCCCGTGTTGTCGTCGTTCTTAAAAAAAAAAACAAAAAAATCTTAAAAATTGGGGCATATTTATAATTTTTCAATGCATGGACGGTGCTAAAATGTTATTTTGTGACATAACTCCAATAAAGGGCTCTGATGACAAAGCATCTGAAGCGTGACAGTTTTTGATACTTTACAATACTAGTCGTCATATTTTCCTCTCTGAAACACAAGGTAACGCTTAGTAGCGCGCATATATTATGGATTTTTAATTTGCTTGCAATGTAACAAAATGCAGACATTTTCAATATACATCAATAATTTAATAGAACGATATAGTCCTCAACCATTACTTTTACTTTTATACTAAAGTAGTTATCAAATCAGTACTTTTACTTAAGTAGAAAAGTCTAATTGATACATTTACTTCCACAGAAGCCTTTTTTTCGGAAGAAACTCTTGTATCTATATTTCTACTTGAGTATAGATTTTGACAACTTCTGACAGCACTGATGTACAGGGACTTTTACGGTGTAATGTTTGCGTGGGTTTTATCCCACAGTCTGAAAACATGCTTTTCAAGAGATTTGGCTTCTATAAAATTGTCCACAGATGTGAGTGAGAGTGTGAATGTGTGCATATGTGTCCTGCTCTGTGATTGGTTGGCCACTAATCTAGACAGTTTATCCCGCCTTCAGGTCCAGAGTTTAAAAATGAATGGAAATCATTAATAAACTTAGTAATAACTGAAGTGAGTGGGTTTGTAATGAACGTGATTCAAGACTTTGCTAACAAACACAAAAAAAATGTTTTCCATAAATCTTTTTTTTCCCAAAGATCTGGACGTTTTGTGTGCAGGAATGTATCCGTCATTCTGCATTAACTGTTTTCCATGTTTATTGTGAAGTGCTGACGGCTCGTGACGGAACATGTCTTCCTCTGAGCGGGTGAAAAGGTGAATTTCTTTTCTTTCTTTTACATAAATAGAAATTAAAGTCTCACCCAACCTCTAGCCACAATCAATGCATTCGACAGCTTGTTTACATGTCAAACACATTGAAGAAAAAGAGTGGATTATAAAAGCTGTCCAAGGAAATAACTCGGATTAATAAAGCAATTATTCTCAAATATTGAAAATGTCAGCGTAAGACAGATTCACCAGAGGGAATAAACCAGATGTTCAGGCCTGGTTTATCGGCCCTGACAACACCTTTTATTAATATGCAATTCTCCATCAATGCCACTTACAGTAGTTGTTATTATTATATTATATAATTAATGAATTACACTATACCTTAAATTAATAATGCAACAACTAGATTATTATATAAACCTGCATACAGTTATAGTTGTATATATAAACAGTGTTCTCCGTACTATAGTAGTCTAATATGCATTATTACAGTACTGTATATTGAAACTATTATTATACTGTTATTATTATATTATTCATTATAAGGAATCTTCTACAGTTATTTTCAAAACTGTGAAATAGCATGTTCGTTAAGAAAAATATTTTTTTGCAAACTTCCTTTGCCAAGTTTTTGTGCAACATGTCTCACATATATCAACGTATCTCATATTTATTACTATATTAAATTAAAGTTTTCTTTTCATGTATTACATTTGAATCACATCTTCAAAATAATTAGTCACAATGCAAAGTTTTGGAGATTAGCGCGGTGTGATGATCAAGCCCACTGGTTTAATGCTTTAGCAGTGATTTATTCTGCTCGGCAGAGATTGATGACTTTATGACACACTGTTTGAAGAGCAGCGCATGAAATGGGCTAAAATTGCTGGTTTTGTCACAGACGTGGAAAACCACAAACCCACATCTTCATCAGAGCTGAACAGAATCGTACGCTGCACTGCAAACACTCGTGCTGTGGGGTCCGTCCTGTACATACTTGCACTGACGAGATTATTTAAGTGCAATTCAGACGTGGGATTTGAAAAGATTTGGCAGATTAACGTTTTAACCATCAACAGTGTAGAGTGTGTCAAAGTGGAGAGAGAAATAACATCAGACAAACAGAACGTTTATATTGTTTTGCTTGGTGGTTTAAGTGTGTGTGTGTGTGTGTGTGTGTGTGTGTGTGTGTGTGTGTGTGGTGTAGGGAAAATGTTTAGTTTGGTTTTAATTGGTCAATTTCATTTTCAAACATTTTGGTGCATTTTTGGGTAAGAAAGTCTGGGTAAGAAGAACTTGGTTTTCCACATTTTTTAATACTTTTAAAATAAATGTTTTATTTATTTTACAGTGACTACAAATTGTAAGTTCTTACCAAAATCAGTTTTTATGTGTACTGGAGGGAATGTTTGTGTGTGTTGTGTACTGTGCTCTATGATTGGTTGGCCTTCTTTCAAAGGGGGTGTGTCCTGTCTCAGGCCCAGACTTGCTGTGATTGGCTCCAGCTGACCCCAAAACGGAAAAAAAGCATAAATTAGTAAATTCCCTGAAATATTTTAACATAATTGCACAATTCATTGAAAAACTCGATCCATTTTTCATTCATAATCACGATTTGTGAGGATCAGCTTCGTTAAAAGTGGCATCAGACCAGCACATTCCTGTGCGCTTTATCTTTACTCGGTGAAGGTATATGTCCTGAACTGTTTGACTTTGGCTTACAGTGCGGCAAAAGGCAAACTCAGACCATCCGTTTGCCCAGAGGGACAAGATTAACTAAAAAGGAAGTGAAGAAAAGGAGACATTTATGAGCTTTTAAGCAGCTCTCTTCCTGCGAGGCTGATTTGTTGATAGACTTATTTGCCGTGTGTGATAGAAAGGAGGCCATCTTTCAACCCCATAATCTGAGCGAGCGTTTATTTGGTGATGACGCATCAGATAGCCAGCTAGCGGAGACGTTTTTCCAATGACCACGAGACGAGCATGTAAGCGTCAGCTCATGTGTGTGGTGTATAGTTAATTGTAACGAGTTAATTAAAAAACACCAAAACAAACAAACAAACAAATGAGTGCCCTTCTTCAATCTTAATTATGTCAATGTTATTGTTATATTTTTTTGTTATTATGCTCTTATTTTTATTATGTAGCATTAATTTACAATAATAACGTCAACAGTGTGTGTGTGTGTGTGTGTACGTACTTTTTTGTACTAGTAAGGAGACTTCAATGCTTCACATTACAGTTTTTGTTTTAGTAGGATTTTTTAAAGAACACAATTGACAAAAAACTGACTTTTTTTTTTTTTTGTAGTGTCATAAGTGATGCTGATCTTAAATATTGATATTCCAAACTATGAATTCCTTTAGCTCAATATAAAAAGTTTTGCCTCACAATTATGTACATTTTGCAAATATACCAAATTATATTGGGCAGAGAAATTAAATTTGAAGTCAATAAGCCATTACAAAACTAAAGGTAAAGTTTGCGAAGGACTAATCACAAGATGGGGAAAAAAAGACAAAGTGCAAAACTAATAGGGTAAGGGAATGTATTTTTTGTTTTTTCAATGTTACAGTATTTATGTTTTCAATGCTACTTAATATTCATAATAATGGATGCAAACTACCCAACATGATGTAACAGCAACAATGTAAATCAGGCATTGATTGGATCAAACACTCTGAGCACGAGTTAAAATCCAAAGTCATGTGATATGTCAAATAAGTCATTATTTAATAAAGTGTCTGCTAATCACACACATGCAAGCTTTGCACACGACTGGTACATATTGAATGTACATGCAAAACAGTTCATTTAAACATATAAATAATCCATAAATAATAAGTAGATAAATGTGTGAATGGCAACTACATAATTGCTAGTGGCAAGAGAAATGCACATTTCTTTTTTTTCTTTACTGATTATCTGAATTATACTTTCACAGGCTCAGAAAAGCTGTGAATCAAATGTAGGACGTGTGTTACAAACTGGAATGATGGAACAATCCACCGATAACAAAAGCCTCAACGGTATTTCAGGTTTCTTTACTACATTCCCACCTCGCAACTTCTCAGATTCACTGAAGGCGCGAGATTAATGTGTGAATCTCAAATGTTTTTTCATTGTGTTGATTCATGCCGCGGTTTACACAAGCCACACTGGCACATAAGCCGCGCTTTCACCTGAGTCACGCTGATGACATACGGTGGTTTACGGAGAATCCAGGTGTATTGTCTCTTACAAACACACTAAAGAAAGACTGGAGCAGAGCTTTATCATGGACTCGCAAACTGCTGCACCTTTTTCTGTAATTTTGATAAATTACGCACAAAGCCGCAAAGTAAACAGCGCAGAGAAAGAAATCAAAAACAGTGAAAGGCTGGAAAAAATCACTAAAGCTAATGATTAAAGACAAATCTGGCGTTAGAATCACTACAACATTCCATTTCGTCATTTCAATTAGCGTTCCACGTTTTTTTGGATTGCGTATTCAAACCCAGTCACTTAATATTGTGTCCGATTCACATAATTCTGCTTGAAGGTCACGACCTTGACTCAAGCGATTGATGGAGTGTCGTTTCTGCGGTAAGTTGCTTTAAGTCTGACACACAAGAGAATGTGTTTTTGATAAGTCAGGTTCTTATCAGTTTGAGCTGGTGAACTGATTGATGTGACGCTTTTTTTTTCCCCTTGATCCTGGAACGACAGAACAAACTTTTCGAGAATGAATAATGAAGTGGATAAACTAGTCACACCTCACCTAACTAGACTTTGCCGAACTCATGTTCAGCCTTTTAAAATGATTATTTGATTAATTCTGAAAATTACTTCACTACATAAAAAACACACATTCCAGTTTTATAACCTTGATCTTGGCAAGACTGACCTTTTGTGTGGTGACCTTTCCAATATTACGAGTCTTAATATCCAGGATTTTTGAAAACAACTCGCAATGGAAATAATTGGTCAGGCCTCTCACGTACAATAGTGTGTTTGCCAGCAGAAAAAAACAGGGAAAACCATGTGCCAATTTAATAAAGCAAAGGCTGTCACTGGTTGAAAAGAGTAGAGGTTAATTCACTCCAGTATGTGACAAAATAGTCAGGGTTACTCTGGAAACCAGCAGATGACAAGTACAAACAGATTAGAAAATTCCCAGGTCAGAGTTAATAGAGTTTACTGCCAGAATTATATTACTGCGCATTTTAAGTGTGGAATCTTTCCAGAGTTTTCCAATTGTTTGCGTTTCAATTTGCCACAATTCTCTTTCAAAAAAAAAAATCTCTCTCTCTCTCTACATATATACACACACACACACACACACACACATAATTTAAACAAAATTTAAATAAACATTAATTATACGATATATATATATATATATATATTTTTTTTTTTTATTATTTTTTTTTTTCATTAATTAATTAATTACGGTAATTCATTTTTTTAACCATATACATATGCTCTGTATATATATACTGTATGTTTTTGAAACATTTTCAACATCTTAAAATAATGACAGCCAAAGACTCAAAAAGTATGACAGGCAATTACCATTCAGGAAGATGAACGTTCGGTAACATACCAAACAAATATAGAGGTGATGACATTCTGAACGAACAAAGCACAAGGACTGGACAAATTACTCTCACATTCATATACCGTAATAAAAAAATAGACCATTTTTTTTACAGTTATTTACACATGCAGCTATACAGAATAATGCACTTCATGCATAGAATAGAGCGCCACCTATCTGCACGGGTAAGGTTATTTTTGCCTGATGTATTCTGAAGTCAATTGAGGAGAGAATTTATTTCCCATTAACCAGCAATAAATTTCACGAACAAGTGGGTTTGGTTCCTCTGGGTGGAAGAGCACAGCGCCGTGTCTATATTACTCTCAAGTCAGAAACATATGTACACATACTCGCTTTATTCACATGAGGAGAGTCTGGACCAGATTCAAACGAAAAGCTTGGGTTATGAAGCAGCTCATAAAGAGAAAGAGACACAGAGACGAGCAGTTAAAATGCCTGGCAATCACACATCACTGCAATAATTGCATTAAGCCACCACTTTCATTACGGTAAAAATAATGTTTGCCTTACGGTAACAACATAATGGCTATGACGGATCACTGCTGAACTCCCCACGTGTTTTTCTTGGATTTCAAATGCTCTTATTTCACTTTCAAATCATTTTTTTTTTAAAAACACGTGATTGTCAGAGACGTCAAATTGCGCCACTGAGCCAGAACACAAAAACCAGGGGAGATTTTAACCTTTATACAAAAACAAAAGACTCTTTTGAAATAATGAACATTTCGAAAAACTTTAGTGTGACTGATGATGAAATTCACAAAGTTGTCAAATATTTTGTAAAATTTGTAATTTTGGTAATTTCCGTCTGTTTAAAAAAAAAAAACACGACACATGGCGTAATAAAATAATAAAAATAGTCCATGTTAAATTGAAACATTCAATATGCAATAAATGTTGTATGTTTAGTCTTAAACTTTAAAAAAAGTTTCAATACAAAACATTTTTATAAACTAAAAATGTATCAAAAGTTGTTTAATTAACGTTTAATAAACTGTCAGTTGTTGCAGTACAACTTTTGAACACCGGAGGCGCTGATTCCCTAGGACACTAGTACAGGGGTCAGTTTCCACAAAACTTCAGCACATGAATGAGATGCCATTTTTCAAAGTAGAGAATTTAAAAAGAAAAATAAATAATAAAAGGGAAAAGATTTTTGTTAATATTTGTGGTAATATCTGTGTTCGTCACAAAAAAAAAATGAATAATTAAATTTGGGAGAGAGAGAGAGATTAACATCATCATCATCATCTCTATCTCTCCTGCTCTCGTTTTTTTTTTTTTTTTATCTCACTCTCTTTCTGACTTCCCTTTCTCACTCTCTTTTCTTTTAAGCATCTGTTTCCCTCTATTTCTTTCTCCTCTGTGCGGACTAGCTACCTTCAAACATGGCTCAGAAATGGTGTGACCTAATAGTTGTAAAATGCCAAATAAAACTTATGGACACCAATTGCCATGTAGCTCTGAGGCCGTCACCCTCAATGGATCATTGTTAAAGGGACGATGAGGTCATAGAACAGGCCGACTATTAGATCCATGCTGCGTCGTGGTCGAAAAATTATTCAAGGTTATTTAAGTCACATGATATCATCTCTCCCCGCTATCTGTCGAGAAGAGCCTCCGCGGACAGTTCATTATTTGCCAAAGATCTTTTGAGTAGTTTGCGATCTTTAATCATATGAGAAATATCATTATGAGCTACATTTGTGGACCGAATCTAGAGAATGGGAGTAAAAAGTATACGCTTTGAGACTAAATAACCCATTTAAGGCACAAATTAATTCAATTTAAATTGAAAAGCCCCTAAATAAAAACCTCAAAGTAGCGGAAACGTTCATAAATACAGTAAATTACAGAGACGGAATAATTTAACTTGATGCCTCACTGGAACAATCATGGGAAAAAGTACTACGTTAGTGTACACTGCAATCAGTGTAAAGCAAATTACTGAAATATCAAACCGCGTAATTTGGCAATTTACATCATTCTAGTATTAAAAACAACACAAAATTCTATGATTTGTCGTTCTGGAAGTCTGAGAAATAGTTTGGTTGTGTGCCCGGCGCAGGAAGGAGATACGCGTGTACCACGTTTCACATGATTCTTATTGTGTGGCAGGTATTAATTAGCCATGAAAACTGTAAATCAGTTGGCTTTTGTCATGCCTCTCCTTTTCTGTAGTCGTACTGTGACAGATCGAGACTATCCATCATTAAAGATCAGCCTTGTGCTGATGGAGCTGCTGAAAACTTTGCACATACAAAATAAAAGCACGTTTTATATCATTGCTTTTTTAAATTTGATGTTTTAAATCCCCTCTATCTTTTACACTTTGCAAACTTTTTTTTCTCTTCACATAAACCACAAACCACACACAGATTTGTTGTGAAAATAAATACAGTGCATACATCTTTTAACTTAAAGGCATAATAGAAGTCTCTTAATGTAAGATCACCCCCTGCTGTTTAAATGTTGTTTATGCTTTACTTTTCTTTTTTTTAACTGAGCTGTTTAGCTATTATTATTCCTTATTAATTGTAGTTTTTATTGATAGAGATCAATCTATGAACAAGATAATACTGTAATGAAAAAATAGTTTACTAAAAAAAATACATCTCAATAGAATGTTGACTAATGTAAATTGTACACAACACATGTAAGCATCAACGTAAGCACTTTTATTGTTATGCTTACCGTATTACAACATCAGGATATTATTTACAAATAATTTGAATGATTAAAAAAATGTAAATGAAACAAATCCATTTAATAGTTTTAATGAACAGTCCTGTGCTGTTAGACGTTTTGCTAAACTATACTAAACTAATAATATGAGATATTTATATTTTATAGTTTTATATAAATTTATTCTATTACTGTTTTGTTGTGTTATATACAGTATGTGTGATATTGTATTATTATTAATATTGCTGTGATATTATTTTTATTGCTGTTGTTATTACAGTTGTTATTACAGTTGTTATTATTAATAATATTGTTATCAATATTGTCATTATTATCATTATTTTAGTTGTTATTATTATTATGTTTATTATTATTATTATTATTATTATTAATATACACATGTATTTAAGGATTCTGCTGTCGCCAAAAAACAATGGGTTCTTCAGCAAAGACCCTGGTGATGAGCGTAACTGCTCTCACCCCCTTAACTGCTTCTGTGCCGCTGTGGTGTCTGTCTCTGCCAGCAATGCAGATGGGACAATAGCTGCTGGGTTGGGACCACGGCTCTTTAAATCTGGTCCCCTGTCAGCGGCGGGCTCCGTCGGCGTGGCGTCGCGTGACATTCTTTCCCACAGGCGGGCACATAGTTGCAGCCTCTCCTCATGCGCCAGGGCCTGGGACCCGCCAACAGGCGCGAGGCACTTCAAAGCGGGTGAACTCACAGCTGCAGCCTGTCCAGCTCCGCTCTGTAATCAATATTAAAGGATTGACCCCGGAGCCAACCCTGCCGCTGTTCACACTCTCCGGCCCGCCCGCATCACACACCCTCCACCTCAGCCTCATTAGAACTCACAATTAAGACATTTCCTCACACGTTGGCGAGTTTGCGTCAAACATGCTGGTACGGATGGTCAGCCCTGCCAGCTCACTGCTAAAAGTACCAGTGGAGTGATGGTGTGGGTTTCCTCTGGGTCTCCAGTCCACCTCCTCGCCCCCATCAGTCAAAAGACATGCATTCTGAATATTGGAGTCTGGAAAACTGCCCATAGCGGCTGTATTCCACTAGGCCACTCCCATATTCAGGCTAGGATTGTTTGTGATTGGCTGCAGCTTTCTGTGACCAAGAAATGGATAAGAGTTTCGTAAAAAGAGTTTCGATGGATGGATGGATGGATGGATGGATGGATGGATGGATGGATGGTGGTTGTATCTGTCGAGAAGAGCCTCCGCGGACAGTTCATTATTTGCCAAAGATCTTTTGAGTAGTTTGTGATCTTTAATCACATGAGAAATATCATTATGAGCTACATTTGTGGACCGCATATGGAGAATGGGGGTAAAAAGTATACGCTTTGAGACTAAATAACCCATTTAAGGCACAAATTAATTGAATTTGAAATGAAAAGCCCCTAAATAAAAACCTCAAAGTAGCGGAGACGTTCATAAATACAGTAAATTACAGAGACGGAATAATTTAACTGGATGGCAGAGAGTAATCATTGGAAAAAGTACTAAGTTAGTTTACACTGCAATCAGCGTAAAGCAAATGACTGAAATATCAAACCGCGTAATTAGGCAATTTCCATCATTCTAGTATTAAAAACAAAAATGAAATGGATAAGAGTTTCGTAAAAAGCATGGATGGATGGTGGTTAACTCTACTGGTAACAAAAATGGAAGAAGTTGCTTGAAAAATTGATTGACCAATAGGGATCGAGTTCAGAAGTCCAGATGTTTTGGTCAAAATTGATATGGAATCAGTTTCCATTTGAGCCTCAAGTTCAAGACCTCAAGAAATTAGCATGTACCCCTTGTATTTGCGTGGGTTTACTCTGGGTCTCCACTTTCACCCCAAATTCCAAAAGTCTCTGCAAAAAGCGGGAAAATTGCCTATAGGTGAGAGTGATTAGTGGTAAAAAAAAAAAAAGTGATTCGTGTTTTTTTCCAAATGTGGCAAAAATCGCCAAAAAATGTAATAAAAAACCAAACACAATAAAGTGAAACCTAAACACATTGTTTTTCTATTAAATCCAAACACTGCATCACAAGCATCGTAATTTGATTTATTAGTCATAAAAAATAGCTACCAGTCTAACTAGCTGCAACAGGTGCAAAAACAGTTTTTTTTTCAGCGAGTGCTATCCATTTTTGTTTGCATTATTCTTCATCTTAACAAGATAAGTTGGGAATGTTATGAAAATCTGATATGAAGCAAGCTGACGTGCTCTCCACTGGAATCATGAACACAGTGAGTTCTGCTTCGAGTTCTGGAACAGCAACGGACAACGAAGTCTAACGTGCGACTGCAACCGATTTACCAGTTCATAGTCTTTGGTGTCTGCAAAGAAATGACCAAATGAAAGTCTTAAATCAAACGCATTAACTGTGAAGAACTGAACGCATCCAATTCCTGTCGTAAAAAGTTCCAAACGTGGATATTTCAAAAGTGTATTCAGTGATTTCCAATCTACGGATATCTACCAATTTATTTATTGATTTTAGTCAATTTGTTTGAATTATGAGATTATAATAATATTAGCAATAATAGCTAATAGCTTTTATAATATTATGGTAATTGATTAGCTTATGATAATACTAAAAAATTTCGCTAATGCTAAAATAACTTTCAATTTCAGACGACCGTCAGACGTCTCTGAAGAACATGATTACATGAATCTTTTTTTCAGAACCAGCACACTTTTTTTTGATTTGTGGAAGGATCTTTCTCAATGATGAAGAGCAACATTAGTGCATATTCACCATTACAGACATTTATCTTTGTTCTTTGAATGGAAGTGTCTAGTAGTGATAATTTAAGAAGTCAGTTATTTTCAGACGTGACTTGTAATGTGAAGTACTGTAATTGAGCTCTGCATTAAACCAATCCAACTAAATTACACACACACACACACACACACACACACACGCACACACACACACATGATTTTAGAGTGTACACACACAAACCAGGAGCAGTGGGTAGGACAGCGGACCCTTTAATTGTGGAACCTGTCGGATTGGGATTTGAACCTGCAGATCCTGAATTAATTTCCCATTTTCTTTTGTCACAACAAGTCATTTATAATCTATTTGTATAAAAATGCTCAACATAGTGAGTTTGGGACCCCTATTATCAAAAGTTTGGCACTACGAGTTTATTAAGTGGAGTCTAGACATATTTTCCCCAGTGAGTGAGAGTGTGAATGTGCACGTGTGTCCTGCTCTGTGATTGGTTGGCCACCAATCACGTGTCTAACCCATCTTCAAGTCCTGAGTTGAATTAAACGAACCTCTGGATGTTAAAAACATGGGCACTTACTCAACAACAATCAAATAATGTTCAAATCTCCGAATTTGATCTGGCATTTAGTGTTTACTACTCGGTTTCCGACCGCGCCTATTGTTGCAAGCAAGGGCCAAAAACTTCCCTCGAGGCTTTTCCACTTCGTTGCTGCACCGATTGTGTTGCGAACCACCTGGATCCGCACATGTGTTGTTGCTGTAGGCGCCGATGTAAATGTGTCAATACGTCGATGCTTAAGTGTCTGCCACAACAAGCCTGAGTCATTCACAAGTGCCACGTTTCAATTACACAACTCTGATTCACCAATAACAACCATTAGTGGAGTGTAAAGTAGAGAGTAAACCCATCAACAAATTAGCCAGCTGGCACATTTAATATAAAGGATGTATTTATGTTATTAAGCAACCTTTATTTCCTTTTTACATTAAAACAAAAATGGATGCAGCATCCTTTAGTGGCTAATACAACTGTAGGTGTGTAATGACAGCTGTTGTGTTCCAGGTGTGCTATAGCCGTCATTTTAAACAACATTTGATAACCCTTTATTAAAGATTCCGTTATACGATGGGAATGCAACCGGATGATTATAAACCAGGCTTTGTTTCAATTTCCCCAAGCGTGGAAATAGACGCTAACAGCTCAAATGATAACACTGATTTACTTTAAGTTCAAATGATCCAACTTACTTTAAATTAAATTTATAGTAAAAGCTTCACAGCTGTTAAACTGTACACTTTTTTAAATAGTTTCTGTTATACTGGAACTGTTTTTTGCCTGGGAGTATAATGTAACCCTTTTTTTCGTTTTGTAGTTCATGTAATTGTGCTATTCATTGTGGATTATTTCACATTTACAGTGTTATACTGTAAATTACAATTTTTTACGTTTAATACTTTTTTTGATCGTTCATAGTTTACAACATTTTGCATACTTCATACCCCCCCTCCAACTTTTAGTAATAGTTCTCAAGTAACTGTCTGTAAGTATTGTTAAACAATAGCAATCCTACGATTGGTTGGAACT
Organism: Paedocypris sp. Pulau Singkep; assembly: GCA_017309775.1. Lineage (NCBI taxonomy): Eukaryota > Metazoa > Chordata > Actinopteri > Cypriniformes > Paedocypris > Paedocypris sp. Pulau Singkep. The sequence continues at coordinate 6,049,807 of MU204326.1, read as the reverse complement.
GGTCCAATCAGGAGACTGCAGACTAGACTAGACAAACTGTTTTTAAGGAGAATTCTTAACTATAAATCGTTAAGTTTTAACTATAAATCGTACATTTTATTAGAAAAACTAACATCTCTTAAAAGTCACTGTGGTGGTTGTTTTTCTTGCGCTTACTTGTATTTATTCACAGACCCCTCTTTGGTTTCCTGACATCAAAACTGTGCATTTCAGGAGAAAGAGTGAGATGTGTGTGTCTGTGTGTACAGATCTGTGATTGCTTGGGCACTAATACCGAGAAAATGTCTAGATTTGCTGGGATTGGCTCCCTCTCCCCATGACCCCAAAATGGTAAAAGTGGTTCACCAAACGAATGGGTGGAAACACATTCCGTGCCTTTGTGGAATGAAAAATGGATTAATGTGTGATGGGAAATCACCTGTTTTTGTTTTGTTGATGGCCGCGACACATTTCTATATTAAAGCATTAAAGATGCCGTACACAGAGCGTGTTGACATTGATCGGACTATAGATAGCTTTGTTAGACCCTAGCGTAGTGACCGCACATTCTCTTCTGTGTTGACTTTCCATAACCTGCTTTGTACAGTCACTTATCGTCTAGAGAAGATGCTTTCAATGATCCGATTACATTCAGAGATGCATTACACTCCACATCTCTACCACAACACGCTTATCAAAACAAGTGACGCAACAACCTGACACAAGCAATATTATATGAACAGAAAATACTTCACTGAAGTTTGATGTCAGACAGAGAGCTGGAGAGAGTTTGTGTGAGAAATGTTGAAAACAAATTCATGTCGGCTGAAGGAAAAAAAAAATGCAAATTGTCTAATTGATTAGATTTTTATAATTGGTTTATTATTATTTGTTTAGACACATGCTATATGGGGATCTACAAGACTGTTGATAAAACATTCTGACCAATCTTCTGAATACTCGTTTTTTTATCTTCTCAACTTTTAGACGACTTCTTAAATTCGACTATCGTACACTTATCGTTCCAAAGTTTGTGGTCACTTTGACATAAGCGTATAAGGTCCATTTCCAGCGACTGTTTTAAAGTTACAATGTGTTTGCTCATTGTGTCAGAAGGATAATGGACGATTGTAAATCTCTTGTTTGATCATGTCAGCACTGCTGGAAACTGTTTAGCTGGTTAAAGAAGCTATAACACTGACCTTCCTGTGAGCAGGTTGAGAATCTGGAGCATCACATTTGTGGCTCAATCAAACGCTCAAAATGGGCAGAAATAGAGAACTTTCATGAAACTCGAAAGTCTATCCTTGTTCTTAGAAATGAAGGCTATTCCATGCGAGAAATCACCAAGAAACTGAAGATTTGACCCTGAAATTTTGAACGGTAGTGTATGTTATCTTTTCTTTACTAATTGACTTTGATCTTCCAAGTGTCACCGTTTTTTCTCCGTTGATTGCAGAACTTCACAAAGCTCTGTCGATGATTGATCATCTCATCAAAGTTTCTTCTACTCAAGATTCTTGCTTCTCATCGTAAATTCGGCTTTTTATTCAACGCCTTTCTTCCATTGACTTTAAATAGGATTCGCCTTTCAGCTAACATCGTCCATCCTTCTTGACCCCTCATTGTCCACTGAAAAAGCATTGCTCTAAAATGTAATTCTTCATCACATTTAAACATTTGAAGTTATCACAGTTTCCGTTTAGGGCCGTTTTTAGTTTCTTCTGATCGTCTCTGAACCGCATCAGCATTTTTGGTTCCTTTTTAATTTCAACCATTCAATTATTTTACATTGAAACAGGTGAATTCATCATCTAATGTTGTTTTTGGCCCCCGAATGAAGTTCCTGATATGATCAGCATGCACCGTGTATGTCATTAGCACTAATGATTTATTTTTGGTTTAGAGTAATTTATTTGATGATTTATTTATGTTCAATCAGCAAGTGCGGGCTACAAATAAGGTCCACTGAAGCTGTTTGAGGACCACCGCCTGGAGCCCGCGGACCCTTCAGCTCAAGCCTTAGACATTAACAAGCTCCTTCCTGCTGCCCTTCGTCTTGACCCTGTGTGTTCCGACACACACACACACACACACACACACACACACACACACACACACGAATGACAACAGCATCGGCTTTCTGTAACACAGTGTGTAATTCAATCAAGACTTTGTGTAAGCTATTCTTTGAAGCGAGTGTGTTATAAATACTCACAGGCATTACACACATATTACACTAGTCTCCCTTTTACTGAGTCGCAGCCGCCAAAGCACTGAGTCATTTGCAATTTTAAATAAACACTTATGCACGCCTTTATTAGATGCAATATAATTGTGCTCAGCTGCGCACTGCAATTTAAAGCAGTAGAATGGGAGTTGCGTATTTTTTGTAAGTGGAATTTAGTGAAGCAAATACAAAAAATATAAAGGTATAATTTAAATGTTTTGTTGTTCAACAGAAAAACCCTCCATTTAATTTTAATAAAATTTAATTTAAATTTAATTCCATTAAATATGTTTTGTTGTTCAGTGTGTACAAAGTAGGCTTGTAAATAAATGTCTTTATAAAAACACATGAATTCATGAATAATAACACATTTATATCATAGTGGGGTCACACCATTGACTTAAATACAAAATAAAACCTTTTAATATATAATTTCTTCCCCTTCACTCTTACCCCAGCCATCTAAATATTCCCCTTTTCTATTTAACTTTAACCGAAACTCAATTGTAACCTAAAATCTTATCTTAATACTCAAACTGGCTTTCCGAGTTGTTCGGACCAACTATAAGTGCCCATGGAAACCAACTTTGTGCAAAAAACCTTGCGTTCGGGGCCTTGTTTGGTGCTAAATGCTTGTAAAGACACACACACACGGCTACATTTACTCCTTTCGAGTGTAAAAAAAAATGACGTAAGTGAAAGTAATGCGATCAACTTCAGAGTTGCATTTATGTTAAAGTCACTTTGAGTAAAGAAAGTTGTCGGTGTGGAAAAGTGTAGTATTAATTTCCATGACTGTGGCTCAGCTTGTACCGGGAGCATTCGGAGCGACTGAAACTCAGGCCTTGCTTTATGAATTGACACTTGACAGAACCGGATGAATGTTTCCACTATAAAAACTATAGACCAGGAAGTGTTACGCCGCAATTCGCTAATGCTTTATTTCCCCAAGTAACTTGTCCTTGCCAAAAACACCACGAACAGAATCAATTACAGCAAAATCCACACAAAGCAAATTGTTAAGACTGTAAAACCAACAGTTCTGCTTGAGCATTAAAATATATTGACCATTTTACGCAATGAAATATTAAAAGAGTTAGCATTACATCCACTAATAGTGAGCACTAACTTTATCGGATAATTCTTGAACTGATAGTTTGTGTGTTTGCGTAATTTATGTTATGCGCAAATGTACTAGCTGTTTAAGTGGAACAAGAAGGGCAACATTAATGTCACTCATTCCTCGACAGAACGTTGCAATTTAAGTGAAAGACAAGTATTATTTTAAATTTAACATTTAGCCAAAAATATTAACAGCAATTATTAATAAGTGAGAAAGTACTACATAACACTAGCAGCTATTTACGTACACGGACATTTACCTTTTTTCTTATTTTTGAAGACTATGAACATTTTTGAGCAGAGGATTTGTCAACTGTGTTTCAAACAAGTCACATTTTGAATGAATTAAACGAAACGAAACTATCGCTCGCTTAATCAATAGAGTGAATCGCTTCTACGACATAAACCCGTCTTTGTCGCCCCCTAGTGGTTCAGTTCACAACTTGCCATTATTTAGGTAACGAACACGAGTGCCAAAAAGTAGAAAAAGCATAAACATTCTGTTTTTAAAATGTCAAAGTTATCATTAAACTAACAATCAGTCAGACGAGGAATCAGACAAAGCAAATACTATATCAAAACAATTACCACGTGTCTCCATATTAGCTGCAATCATAAATAAAGCCTCGTGCTTCATATCTGCATTCCCTATTAATCTGACCATTATTGAAGACAAGTGCCTCGTGTTTCTCAACATCGACAGGAGCATTTTTCTCCAAAGAGCCTTTCATACTCTTCAAACAGCATCTTGAACCTTTCAACCCGTGAAGAAGAGCCTCTATTTCCAACATTGCGTCTCGTGTTAAGTAGTAACACACAGTGCGACATGCGTGTGGGATTCCTCGGTTGCCTTATGCGAACTTGGCCTTTAATGTCCCTCTAATTAAGACATAAATCAAAGTTCCTCTATCAGCAGAGCCTAAGAACCTGCCGGCTCCCTGAAGCCCCTCTGCCCACACGACAGCTGGCGTGTAATGCCCCCCGAGAACACACTTCAGACCATCTCAATACCATTACTGTCTATACGCAGGCCACTTCTGGGCATCATCCTTCACTTAATTACACCCAGCGTCGTGCCGTTATATCAGAAGTCCCACACGGAGGCCATCATCTCGTCAATGATCCAACGCTTCTCCTCGGCGAGGGAGCACTCAGGCCGAGCGGCACGAGCTTTGCTCTGCTGAGATGGAGTGGTCTGGGTATCAAGGAGAGAACAACAATAGCACCAACTGCTGGTCTAAATTAACCCCGTGTTTACAGTCAGACGGTAACAGGAGCCGCAGGGACAATGGCACTGCGCTTAGATATTGTTTTTCAGGCTAATTGGGCTTCTGAAGTTAAATCTGGGAAGGACGGGGAACCTAAAAGAGGTTCTAAAATAAGAAAAAACGCAACTAAATTCACGTCGGTGTTTTACAGCAAAGTGCAGTTTTGGTGCATTAACGGCCAGTTGCTGTCTTTTTTTTTTTTTTTTACAACGCATCATGGGTCATTCTACATTATATTTAATTTTACATTATTATTACAAAATTTTACACGATTTGGTACTATTTCCATATTTACTGCCGGCTCATATATTAACAGTCAGTGTATATTCAACGGTTGTAACAAATAACTACAGGTTTAGCAGAGATTTGGAGGATGAAAAAAAATGATGGAGGATCATAAATTTAGAAATCACTGCTAGAATATTATTTCTTTTCATTTTTACGATGTGTGTAGTATGCAAACAATACAGCAATATGCAGTTGGATTGCATTAATGGTACGTTTATTTTTTTTTTTTACAACTTGATAGCTGTGTATACAAAACATTGGCATAAACATACATGTAAAGTGTATGAATACGACATTATTATAACCTACTTTTACATTGTATTTATACTGCAAAAATTATGTACATTAACATGCATATTTCATAGCAAACTTTTTTCAAATTAACAATATATTGCTGTTTATTATACAATGCAGCTTCCAATAGATTGATTGTCATATTATAGGGAAGAATAGTACAGCGTATGAAGCGTTTTATATAAAGTGATAAATGCCACTGAGTAGCGTGGTTATCATCCCGCTGGACTTCTGACCACACACAGCGTCTGTATGACAGAGAACTTACACCTCGAGTAGATGACCAACAGGAAACCCGCAAACATTGGAATGCTAGTTAAATAAATTATTGGGACTGAAAAAACACTCTTCTACTGTAGAATGAAAATGTGCTGATCAACATTTTTCATTTACACTACATAAAAAAACTTTCATATAATGATGTTTAAAGAAACAACAGTGTGTGTGTGTGTGTGTGTGTGTGTGTGTGTGTGTGTGTGTGTGAGTGTAACATGTACGTGTGCGCATGTATGTCGCTTATTTACCTCCATGGAGATTTAGGTTCTGGCTGGTTTCCAGTTCTCTGACTTATGGAGCTCCAGCCTGATGATTGATGTTTTCAACACATGGAACGAGCCTGTGTGGCGGAGAAAGCAAAAGTTACATTCAAGTCGTTATGGAAACAAGCTCTAAGCCGTCGGTATTAACTCTTGAACTCTGACAGGTGGAGCTTCTGTGGCATGGCGAGGGTCCGCACCAGCCTGGGGAGGAATATTATGGTTGGGGAAGGGTGAGTTGAATACGGCAGCCTGTGGGGTCAGGAGAACATGTGCCAGGGTGTGAAGGCCGTACGTCTCCTTCTCCAACCTCCCAGACACAGAGACAATCCACCGGGACAAATAAACTAAGCAGCTGTCACTCTCCCACCGCAGTAGAAATACAGATCATTTATTCACTTAATCAGCTCTTCTCTCCTCTACTCACTCGTCTTTTTAGGCAAGTCGAGTTTATTTGTGAAAGCTGCAGACTGACACAGTGTCACTTGCTAAAAAGTACATTCACAATACAATTAATGAATATATGTGAATATTATTGCAATGCACAAAATAATAAAATCTAGAACTACGACAATGTACTAAATACGACAAAAATAAAGCCACATTTTCATGCTTGGTCAAGCATTTTTTTTCTTGTTCGTTCTTTGTGTTTTACAAGGGTTCAACTAAATCTACTATTTCTCGTTCAGCTTTATTTGTTCTCGTTTTTCCCTTATTGAAAGAGAAGTAGTAAGTATATATGAACATTTGTTCAAGATGGAACAATCCATCTCTTTTCCTAAATGTTCAAATAGATAATTAAAATAAAACAAATAAACTGAGTCTGCTATAGTAATTAATTTATGATCTATAGCAATAATAATATTTACTTTATTTACAAGAAAATCTAAATTATCAATTTAAACAACAATTATACCTGGGTTTATTATCATTTACATAAAAATATAACTATTTTTATTTGTATTAATATTGGTATTATTATTTAACAATTTTATTATTATTATTATTATTATTATTATTAGTAGTAGTAGTATTAGTAGTAGTGTTACATTACTATTATTATGTGACGGTTATTTATACTATTATTGTGTGACAGTTGTGAAGTTAGAGCAACCGTAGGCTAGGTTAAGTAACGCAGTTGGCAGAACACCCATCCATCCATCCATCTATCCATCTATCTTTCTCTCTCTCTCTCTCTCTCTCTCTCTCTCTCTATCTCTATCTATCCTACCTGTCTGTCTATCTAGCTAACTACGACGTCTAGAAACAAAGACAGTTACTGATCAGAAATCATCATTTTTTACTTTATGTAAAATGCATAGAACCATCCAGATGTGCTGCACGTCACTTAATGTATAACATTCTGTAAACCTGCACACGAGATGTTATTTTGATGACATGAAGCGATGGTGTGACCTGAGGAAGCCCCGCCCCTCGCCATATCTCTGATAGTGATTAGTCTTGTGCTGTGTAGGTCAAAGCCCGTGTTAGAGCCGAAGCCAGGTGCTCGACCACAGCGTCCCCAGCGTCAGACACGATCTCCAGTATGAGACTGTTTGGCGTCTGCTGGGTTTCTCTCTCCTCTGATCACAGGACATCATCGCCTGCGAGGTGGGAGAAGAATAAAGGCTCCGAATGCTGAGGCTCAATCCACTAACAAAACAAGACCATTTTAGAGTTTTAAAAGTTCATTTCAATCTATCCATCGGTGTCTGATTGTGAATTTACACAATATAATAGTACATAGGAATTTATGAAGTCGGGAGTGCGACTAACAATTTAGACAATGGCGTAATCGGCCAATTATAAAGTGATTGTGTTTTGATAATTAGTTTACTATTTGGAATTTGCGATTCAATTAACTTTTGTAAAAGCCAATGAGAGTGAAGCCATTTGATTGCGCTGATCTTTCTGAACTTTTAAATCTATTTAAAAGTCAATTAAATACATTTAGATATAATGTACATGCCTTACATTGTAAAATAATTAAATTAGCTGAAATTCATTACTATTATAATTTGATTAAAATATCTTCTTGTAGAAGTTTACTCAACACTGTATAGAACACCTTCATTTATCCTGTGCGGTCTGGTTTAATTTGCCCAAATGTCGGTTTTACACATGACGACTATAAACAGTTCTATTGATAACTAAAATCAAAAGCAACGTCATACTGTTCTAAACATTAGGGTGTTCAAGTTAAGTATAATTTTAACATTTGATCGCAAAGGTTATATTTTCCTTTTTTCTATCTTACACGTCATCTTGCCAACTTACAACCAATCAAATAGAGCTTACAACCATCATCAAGTGACTTTTCAGACACAATAATTAGAAAAGTTTTTTAAATACAAAATTGTAAAGTATTTAGTAATTTAAAAATATTAAAAGTAGCTTACCGAACACTGCTTGACACCCATGGAATGACTTATGAGGAATTTATGCATGAGGATGGAAAATTCATGAGCGCCATCTACTGTAAGTATGTATATACTTGCATGAATATATACAGCGCCATCTACTGTCTATAAGTAAGAATGCATTTATAAGTGTGTATGTGCCCACTGCATAATATAATCAGTGCGAGATCTGCCGTTACACAAGTCAGTCTGCTAGAAACCGACACCTCGAGCTGTTCTTAATAGGATTCAAATCTGCATCGATGGATCCATTTATCAGCAGGACAGAGCGCTTGTGCCATTTGGCCTCTTTTCTTCTTCTTGTTGGCTTGTTCACTGGACTGAGTCTCCGTTAGACAAAAGACTAAGTGGCTTACTTAAAAGCGCAATGTATGTCTGTACTATAACGTTATTTTTTTACGTCTCAGTTTAATTTAATATTAATCCTCTATAGTATTCATTTGAAAATAGATTTAAAACTCCATGAGTCCTTTTATACTTTGATTTTTTTCATTTGCTCTGCATTTATTTCACAGTACTATAATAAGTAAATATTTTAAATTTTGTTAGCTGAGACTCATTTTACATGTAATTCGCCGAATCTTTGCCATGACTGTGAATTCGGACAAACATTTATTTTTTTAACATATGATAAACTATTGTAAATAAGTGCAATAAAAACATATTTGCATAGCGGTTGTTTAATTTCAAATAACAGTTAGTTGTTTTATATTGTTTATAATGGTTAAAATGATCACGACGATCATCGTTGCAAAGTATTGTTTTGCCCTGTGCAGCAAACCGAGCGTTTTGATTGTGTTTGTACTGTACTTTGTTTTACACTGTACATATTCGAAAGAGGACACAACGCAGAATTGCACCGATGCATAATTATGACGTATTTACAGTTCTTTGTGTTCACTCCTGACTTGAAATGTGAAAAAATGGGCGCTTATACATTTGCGCATATTTGAGATACTGTATACACATTTAAGCACCCCCCACGTTTTTGAGCTTTTAATATTCAAAAAATGGGTACTTACTTATATTTGCGTAAAAATTGTAGTACTTTTCAAATTGACAGTCAATTGTCATCCATGAGAGTTTTGCTAATTCACACAAAACACACTGCACATATTTTAGGACTTATCGGACACACACACACACACTCCAAAATCATTTCTACAGAACACAAAAACAAGCCTGCAGATGTCAGACTGAGCACAGAAGTTAGTGTGGAAAAGACAGCTCGATATATTTCATAAAGAAAAACATTGACAAACAAGCAAAAAGCCAGACAGTGGAGAAAAAGGACATGACTTTGGAAGCAAAGCTGAGGACGATGGCTGCTCTGTAGCTCGTTCCAGCCGCTGTGAATAATTTAAAGAGCAGAACAACCACCGAAAAAACCACAAACGGGGATAAATAAAGAGAAGAGCGAAGGCATTTGGTGGCCCTCGTCACAGCATCACATAATATAGCGGTAATGGCATCTGCAGCGTTTAGCCAGCGCGTATAATGGCCTCCGACAGATGTGCGAGTAGCTTCATTAGAAATATACACTGCTGCTTTTCACGGTTACAGTCGGGTGTGTGTACGTACATTCTCCTTCATCGCGTCCCCAGAGCATCACCGCAATTGTGGCAAATCCGGGACTTTGTAAACACACTTGTACGAACTCGCTTCTATGTAACGGGGGAGGACGTTTTTTTTAATTGGGGGAGGAACTTCTAATTAATTCGTACTTCCTGAAATGCGTCCTAGTGCTGCACAATATATTGAAAAAATATCGTTATCGCGATAATAGGATGCACAATACCCGTATCGCAAACAGTTAAAAATATTGCAACGTTAATTAACTTGGCTGGATATGTTTAAAAAATATCCGACATAAAACTATTTTGTGTTAGTTTATTAAAAAAAAAAAAAAAAAAGACAAGGCAAGAACATTTTTTGTTTAAAAGATGCTCATTTTAAGACCGTCTTGGTGATTGTACGGTTATAAGGCCTGAACACTGTTTAATATTTTGCATTATTTATTAGTATTTAAAAGCAGGAAAGGCAAAGACACATTTTGTTTAAAAGATGCTCATGTTGATCTTGATGATTTTGTTTACAGTATACTGTATGTGAATAAAATGTAATGTTTGAGAACAATGTATTTTATCTTTGCAAGTCTATTGGTAATAATCATAAATTAATATATCTGCTGAGGTTTTTAGTCCTAATGTTTGCCTATACTAGACAGTTTTTAGCCCAAATTAAGCTAAATTTGACTAAAAAAAAACATACTGCCTGTTTATTTTAGTATCATTTTATTCATCAGGCAAGCAGTATCGTTATCGCAATATTCAGCAGCAATATCGCATATTTTTTCAATATTGTGCAGCCCTAGTCCTATAGGTCAGAACTGCAAAACACAAAGGCAGTATTTTTATAGGGCGACGAAGAGCGTCTTTTTATGCCACTCTCTGATGTGAGGCCAAAACAAGGCTGTTGGTTCCCTATTTGACATTTAAAATGTGTTTCTTGAGGGATGGATGTGGTGGAATAGCATCAGGGTGTTGCAGAGACTCGACACGTCTTGAGGCGTCTCTGCTCCACTGAAGTGTGTGGCGTCGAGTTATTTGCCAGACTGACAGATTGTTCCTGCAAGACTAACCCAGACCGTCCCCGTTCATTCTGCATGTTGTGTCGGAGAGGACGGGATGAGGAGGATCTTAAAGGTGTTCTGAAGAGCCTGACTGATCTGTTTTAAAGGATCATGGCAGATAAGGCCCTGCATAGCTATAAAAGGCATAAAGTCGGAGCTTAGCGCTGACACCGGAATCAGCGGGACTTCCTGCAGGGTGATGTAGCGTTGCGAGAACAGAAGAGCTGCTTTCCTACTTTTTTTCCCCTTCTAAATATATAGATTGCTTTCCTACAATACAGCATTCCCTCATCAACAAGAAGGCCCTAAAATAATATGTGCTGTTTTTATGAAGGTCAAAGACTGGGTTGGAGAATTTAATCATTGAACAATAAGTGTTTCTTTTTTATTCAATAAAAACGAGTTTGTACTAGGTATACGTATAACTACCATTTTATATTTTGCATTTTATAATAGAATAGAATACAATAGAATAGCCTTTATTATGCCTGTGGACAATATAATGAAAGTCATATACATGTACAATGAAATTATAGCAACTTTCTATCAGTGCAACACGCATTAATAAATCTAGTCAAAAAATTACAATAACACAATATAATACAGACATAGAAATATACAGCAGTGGAGAAAGTTGCACAGTCAATTAAAAGGATATTGCACATCGAGAGATATTGCTGATATGTACATTGAGAGTAATTTACATTTGAGTGCCGTATATTTTTATATACATGTTGTAGATAAATGGTTATAATATATATTATAAACTAGTAAAACGGAAGGACAGCCAAATAATTATTTAAAAAATGGAAAATTGATAAAGAAAAGAAGTAATAACAAAATTAACAACGACAGGAAAGGAAAACGAAAAGCAAAAAGTATTAAAAAAAAGCAAGAAAGCGATCGTTGAAAATGCGCAGTTCCACTCGTCACCAAAAGATGTCGCTAGAACTCCTCAAACTCGTTCAGGTGCGGCCGCATTAACGACGGTGAAGTGATGGCGGTGTCAAGACGAATAAATCATTCTTTTGAAAACAAAATGAAGCAAAACAGAAAAAAAAAAATCCCAGAGCGTACACGATTGATCAGGAACATGCAAGGATTCTGAATGTTACTCAAAAGTTCTCCATTCGGTCTCGTCGTCGCACTCTTGAATGGTTCATTAGCGCCGAGCACTTAACAAACAAATACCTCATTTTCACATGAAATGCCGCCTTTCTCATAAATTAGCATGGGAAGATTCATTTGCATACAGCTTTAGAGTGCAAACCCAATAAATTGGCATTGTACGTTTTTACGAGCGTTTAAAACTGCTCTCAGCTACCAAGATAAATGTGTTTGTCTTCATTTAGGATGTAGGAAATGCGGCGTGCATTCAATCCAGCCGCTTCTTTTATGACACGCTCCCGACTCTAAAGATTGAGGAAGGGCTGGAGAAGTCAGCACTGCTTAAGAAAACATTTGCTTCACGAGTCGTGTCAGATGCGACAGGCCTTGGTAGTTATTTTATGCGAAACAAGGCGTGTTTTGTTTAGTGATTCCCGTGTCTCGTATTGGGTATGCGGCATGGAAGTACAATGAGCTGCAGCCTTCACATTCAGATTGAAAGGAATTCTTTCCTGCACTTTTCAATTACCGTGCTTGCTGCTCTGAGACAGAGCTGAATGCCTGCTGCGTGTCGCGCCGCTGGAAGAGAGAGGACGCAATAAACCAGGCAAGAGTTCGTCCTACTGAGAGCGAAGGAGATGGTTTCATGCTAAATATGTTTATTATGACACTCTAATGAGGGGAGACGACTAAAATAGCGTCGGTACATACGTATATTTTAGGCCTCTGTGTTTTTTCCAACTTGATGACTCATTGGTCAATTGCTACCCTGAACAAAACTTCATATTTTCAGTCATTTTAAGTAAAAAATCTGCATTATTTTTTTTCGTTTTTATTTACCACATTGATAACTTAAATACCAGAGGTGTTAAAAGTACCTGAAAACCATACTTGAGTAAAGTACGGATACTTTACTGTAAAAATTACTCCATTACCAGTCACCAATTCCAAGAAGACTTAAAAGTCGTAAAGTATCAATTTTTAAAAGACATTTTTGATACTAAGTACATGTACTACAGTAGTCAAAAATTACAAAGTCGAAATACTAAAATACTTTACTCCAGTGTTAAATACCCAATCTTTGTAAAATCAACACTTGTTTGTAGAAGATTTTTCCAAATCCTCAAATCCAGATTTTAGACACGACTACTACTTTGGTTTTGGAAAATTGGAAGGAGGAATATTGTGCAAATGATTGAAGTTGCTAAAACCGAACTGCATGAGTTGGTGAAACTGATGCAAGAATGTACTGTTTTGCATTTAGTTTTGGATTTAGAAACATCTGGGAAAAGATAGGGTGTGATGAGTAGCTGTGAGTGGGAGTGTGAATGTGTGTGTGCATAGTGTTCACTGTGATTGGTTGGCTACCAATCCAGGGGGTGTGTCCCACCTTCTGGTCCATAGTTGCTTCAGGTTTTGTGATTCAGAAATGAAATACTGGTTTCTAAAGGTGATGGTGGGACAAAATGAAAAAGCAGATTTACTGTAAGAAGAACTGAAATGGTACGGTAGGTTCTAGTATAAATCACGAGTATTTTAGGCCACAGATGGACGTCCCCTCTGTTTCCTCAGCAGGATCACACTGACAGCAAACTGCCATTCCCCACAGACTGTGTGTGATTGCATCTGACGCTCTCTCTCAGCTTTCTTCTGTCTCTTCATTAAGTCATCTCAAACTGCTTAGAAGACGCCTGGATGCTTTCAAAAACCAGTTCTGAGGATTCTCCACTTCTGGCCGTGTTTGATTGTAGAGCTCGATGCTGTAGAACAAAATGTGCCACTTTTACCCTGGATGCAGTAAATGTGAGAGCACTAGCATCTTCACCTTCCGCTCTTGGGAGTGTGATGGCTTCTGTTGAAGGAAATCATGTAGTAAGCTTTACTTAACCATTAATTCAAAATAATGTTTGATATTGCAGAAAAGCTCTGGTTTAAAGTACTTGAGTAAATTGACTTTTTACTCAAGTACTCTTTACTCCACGACATTTTAATTGACACTTATCTTTACTCGTTACATTGTGCGTGACAAACATCTTTTTCCACCATGGTTAATTTCTTGAGCGTACAAGGTGATATCGCCATCTGCAGGGTGCTGAATGAACTGAAGGCTATTTTTGAGCTAAATCATGTAAATCATAATTCACAAATACTAATGTGAATTAGTAATTGCACTTTTTGGTCACTTGAGTTTGACCGAGACTGACTTTTTGTTAATTTTCTAACTCTCTTGTGCCATTTTGAAACATAAAGGTGATCATTTTCTATTCTATACTAGGAAATAAAACCTCACAAATAGTTTCTGGTTTTTCCACATTTTTTGTGTGTTTGAGCCTAAATTCAGTACGAGTAAAATACTTAAGTTCTTTTAAAATTGCATCTTTACGCGAGTCTTCTTGGAATTGGTGACTTGTAAATTGTGATGGAGTGCTATATACAGTAAGGTATGTATATTTTTACTCAAGTATGATTTTCAGCTACTCTTTACACTCCTGCTAAAAAGCAGCTGCAGCACATTTTTTGATGTACGTAGTTTATCTTTAGTTTTTGATAAATCCCAATGCAATGTAACATTTACTTTAGTGGCAAAAAGGAGCATTAAGATGCTGCCCCCTATTTAATAGTCGCACTATTTCACCGAGCCCATAACTCTGTAATTTAAAGCTCTCCGGTGAAGAAGTACACGTCTTCCATCTTGCCTTTCTCACTCTGGACCACAGCCATCTGCACCGAGGTTGGTGTATAGGTCTCTAAAAGCTCACATTCATACATTTCAATTTCTTTCCCAGTCCTTCAAGAGTCAAAGGTGCTTCCAGACCCCTTTAAATCAGAGATGGTGAGGAGCTCAGGAGCAGCTGTAGATGCCTAATGTCGCTCGGAGGGAACGTTCCGTGACAGACTCCAGACTGCTCTCACTCTGCTGCATTTCGGACTCCGAAATATAATTATGACAATCTGCCATCTGCTTTGAGCCAGAGTGAAGTCTGCCTGAAATGGCACGGTAATATACGAGGGGAGGAAGAGGGTCTTTGAGTGAAAGACCGTTTAGCACTCCATCAAAGGAAGGTGGCAGGCATATAACTGTGAGATCAGACAATAATGGTGGACACGGAGTGGAGGTCTCACAATAGAGGCCAGAGTGTCGCTTTCTAACCGTCTGGTGTTGGAGGTGAAGAAGATGAAGTGTCAGCCGCTGAATGGTTTCAGCTCAACACCAACACTGCCTTGTCAGTTTGACCTGTGAAACTTCATACGGAAACAACTGCTATACGGTGGAAGGGGAAGTGAAAAAGTCATGGAAACTGCTTTTTACGTTTCTGTGTGGTTTAGGAAAAGGAATATCTGTGTGTTATGCTGTACACAAACACAATTTAAACTCATTTCAGCTGTCGACGATGTATCAAATAGGGACTTTATTTATTACTTTTATGAAACTCAACAGTAACAGAAAGTTAATGTAAATATATAACGTAATATAACATTTTACGAAAAATAACGCCTATAGGGTAAATAACGTAA
Organism: Paedocypris sp. Pulau Singkep; assembly: GCA_017309775.1. Taxonomy (NCBI): domain Eukaryota; kingdom Metazoa; phylum Chordata; class Actinopteri; order Cypriniformes; genus Paedocypris; species Paedocypris sp. Pulau Singkep. The sequence goes on along the minus strand of MU204326.1, from coordinate 6,034,415 downwards.
ATTATATATTTGTCAAAAGTAGAAATGAAGATTTCCCTGACTGAAACACACACACGTTGCGTACTGATTATTCTGAAAAAGTGGTTTTGATATATTTTTTTATTTTTTTAATTCCTATTAAAAAGATTATTAAATCATTTATAACAAAGCATTTTAGAATAATATTGAAATAAAATTAATATTTTTCATTTTTTCTTGAGGTAAGATCTTATCATTAATCAAGTGAGAAGTGCAATGGCAAATCATTCACAGTCTTCAATTCGAACTTTATGCTAATGAGCTCTGATATGGCTTGGTGGCAACCAATCATAATGCAGATATCTTCTACTTGAGATGATAGAATCGGATTAATTGTTTAGCATAATGGTGAAGAACAAGTGTTTGATCCATGTCAGAGCATCAATTATTTTTTTCCCAGCGCTGCTTCATATCAGAAAGCCAGAATGAATTTTGACACTCAGCATTGATGCTTTTTATGTTACACAAAAAGTCACTTATCTTCATTTTGTCATTGCATTTAAAATGTCAAAAGAAAATATATTCAAGGTCTGTGTCTCACTCAACTTTAATTTATTTTTTTTTTCTTTTATTTGCTTCCTATACTGCTCGAGACTGAGGTCGACCAAATCATTCATTCAGTACTAACAGCTCAACTCTTCCATTGGATCCAATCTCTTAGTGGTCCGAGAGAGGGCACTGGTGGCTCATGGAGGCAAACACAGCCACTTAAAGCCTGCGACGTACAAGATGAGGAAAAGTGGGGACGAGATGTGTTAGACACCCAGTGACTGACACGCAGAAGAAGGATTGCTATCGTTAGGTACTACATTTGAAAGTTAGTGGAGAAGGAAAATGGCAGTTGATAAGAATCTGATGAAATCTGCTGAAATCTGGTCTGTATCTGGATAAAAAGGGGTCACATCCCTTTCAGCGCACTGATGTAAAAGAAAGAGAAAAAAACAGGGTTTTTTTTTTTCCGCACTAATCTTTCCAAATAATTGCAACAGCATTCACAGCAATTTACTACAAACATAGAAATATTTTTATTTTATAACATATTATTAATATAATTATTAATAAAATAATAAATAAAATAATAAAATCGTTTTTGAAAAGCATTGTAAATGTGCTAAACAGTTTTAAACTGTATTCCTTCCATTGCTTTTTAATAGACAAAGTCAATATGCCTTACATCGCAAAAAAAAATGACTTTTATAGTTTGTGGTTCTATTGTTATCAAATTATTACAGGTTTAACTTTTAAGAAGTCCCATAAGATTTTTATTTATGAACATATGCATATAGAGAGAAGGCGAGAAGGAGAGATACACAGTATCTGGTGTATTTATTACATAGTAAGTGTTTTATTTACCAAAATTTGAGCAATTAACTCTTAATAAATTTTAATATGGTAATTATTAGTTAGTTTCAGCTACAAACTTCTCAACTCCCAAACAAATACTTCTTCCTTCGAGGTAACAACACCACCCACTATGCCAATGTGCCGCGGAAATAAACACATTGCATTTTTGACAACACTCATCTACTACTTTTTTTTTATTTTTTTGTAAAATCTTTCAAACCACATCATGTCGGCTTGCCTCTCAGTCATTGAGTTTATGTCCAAGTCAAATGTGAAACACCGAGAAGTGTTGACACCAATCCAGACACTTTCAAATCCTATTGCACAGACTCATTCTCGCCTCAAAAGGCCACTGCCTGGAACAAAGTGGTGGGCTGATGTTCCGTGACGAAACTCGCCGGGTTTTAATTGACATTCTCATCTGTGGGAGAGTCGTCAAGCTTCTCGCAGCACTGGATATTAACATACGTAACACCTACAGTAACTTACCCATACAGCTCACATCTCTAATAGTTGTTTCTCACCCAGAGTGAAACCCACAGCCAGAGCCTCTCAGATGCCACATGTCACTCTGACAGCACATCCAGTGATTCACTCACAGGAAATGAGCACTGAGTTCCTGCACTGGTGTGATTGGCTTGATAATGTTGTCTACATGTGGCAGGGAGTCAAACAAGTTCGAAATTATACCAGAAAATGTCATTCAACTCATCGTGAAAATGACATTCCACTCACTAAACTTTCACAATTAGTGCATGTGGTGTGAAGCCGAAAGCAGACTGAAGCCAAATCGTGAGCTTCCGAGGTACCACTGTACATGAAAGAATGGATTCCTTGACCTTGAAATGGTTTCATTGACCTTGAAAACTGTAGAATAGCTCATTCTCAGCAATGTTCTCCGCATGATGTGTAGATGTGACAAGCCGCACTGCAGATCGCCTACAGGCCAAACATCAGGGTGGACGATGCTACCGTCTACCAGCGGCACTGACTCAACTTGAGTCTGACGGAGATGCTGTGAGAGTCATGTCTTCTTTTTTTTTTTTTCTTCTCCAGCGCAGTCAACAGCAGCAGCAGCAGCAGCAGGCACTTCAGAGAGAGAAGACCTCAGGGGACGGTGCTCTCACCGTGCCGCTTCACCATTTACACCTCCGACTTCACATACATCACCCACAGTTGTCATCTCCAGAAGTTGGATGATGATTCAGCCATTGTGTCTGAGGGAGAAGAGCAGGACGTGTGGACTGGTGTGAGCAGCTGAGCCTAGCCACCGGTAGGTGGAGAAGATGGTGATTGACCTTTAGAAAAGTACAACACAGAACACATCAGTTAAGCTCTTTTGCTTGTATAATGAATGGTGGACAGTTTACCTGGACTGGTTTAACAAGACAAAGAGTAAAGTTGAGGCCATTAGAAGAGTCGGGAAGATAAGAAACAGGAGGTCCTGTGAAGTGGATTATTCCATTTCTGTTGAAGACTTCTGTTGATTATTCCATTTCCTTGAATTAACTCTCCTATTATGTTCGTTTCAGAGGAACATCAATAATGTTCACGTGTGAATTTGACCTGGGGGCTTTTTATTATGCATAAAAGCCTTAATTATGCACAGAAACCAAAAAGTTCCTCAAATGGACCCAAACGTAATCTTTGTAATATAAACATGTCGCATGGTGTTGCAAATATCTGAACGGAATCATTATATTTTTTATTTGATGATTACACCATATAAGACATTTCAAAGTGAACAAATACTTTTTTTGGTCTGTTCCTAAGACTGTAGAGGTTGAGGATGTTGTCCAAGCTTGCAGCCATTTGGGAAACCAAACCTCCATTCACTGCATCAAGTATCAGAGACTCTCTGCAGACAAAAGTTCAGCAAAGGAAGTGTAGAGGGTTGGAGATTCAATAGTTGAGTTACTCTAGAGTTTGTTTTCCTGCTTGGTGCAATTTGTTTGGCCGAGTGTTAATGCAGCTATCCCAGCCGAGTCTGCACCAATACCAGACCATGCAATCGCACCCAGGACCTACTTGGAGAAGTGATCATGCTATGCTTTTATAGAAACACTGGAGCGTTTGTTTTTGAGAAGAACATGTTCTGAACTTGAACAGACCCAATTGCAAAAGTACTACGCAACCTAGTAGTGTTAGAGAGGGAATAGTATTACAGGAAGACGACCCAGTGCCACGAAAACAATCATGCTGCAAAGTTGTGTCTTCGCAGTAAAAAGCTGCACGTTCTTTGCCTTCTTTACCTTCTGGTTGTAACCATTTGGGAATAACTTGACCAATCAAAAAGGAGATTGGGAAATACGATCAGTGACAACCGACTTGTATGTTTTCACATGTCTGCATTGTAGTTCAGTTCAGTTGGTTGAGACCAGAGCAATCAGCTTGATGTGTAAATGAACCAGTATGGCATAACACTGTTACTTTTGACCAGGTTTGTATACTGGGTCAGCAGGTACCACAACTGATCTGCCTGTGAGCAAAACACTGAACCTAATCCGCTCTCCGGGTGCTGGGCTTAAGACTGCTCACCGCTCCAGGAATTGTGTTCACTTCATTGTGTGTATAGACTTATACACTTATTTGATGGATCAAATGCAAAGCGATGTACATTTACTCAATGTGGTATGGTTAAGAGTAAAATACATTTCTACTTAAAATACATTTCCCTTTATTTCCAGCTAGTCTGCCTAACAACGTCTATTCTTTCAAATATTCTAGTTTACTACAGTAGTCAATAATTATCAAATATTAAGTTACAGATTCTCTAGGAAGCTGAAGCTACAGTTACTGACCTTAAAATTGACATCGTTGGGATTCGGTACCTTGCTGAAGTGAGGTTTGCCCAAATCAACAGTCAATTTTGGCATTGAAGACACTCATTGGTACAGTACACTGCTCATCAACGTGGCAATTATTCCAATCACCCTCCTGGGGCAGATACAGAGGGTAATTCTCACACGCTATAGTAGACCAAAGAGCCACTTGATAGGCGTGGGGATGCCAATCAAAAATAGAGTCGGTTTATTTGGGATGACATTGTCCTTTAAAACTAAATCTGTCAGCTTAAAAAAGAAAGAAAACCTGGTCATCCTGTCTGAGAAGTGAGTAACATTACATTCCGTGTCATAGGAACTGGGTGGTTTGATGAGGTCACAATAAATCCAGGGATCAAGAGTGAGCAACCAATATTTTTTTTTCTTTCGCTTCTATTATAGTTTCTCTCTTTTTGTGACTCTTTATTTTTAGCTGAGATTGAAAAGACGAACCAGGTTCAAAAGACTGAAAAGGTGAAGGGGAATTGAGTTTGTGGTGTGATGGAGGCTTTTTTGCAATATGAGCACATGCAATTTTGAAATCAAGGCTGCAATTTCATGTAATAATTCTTCATGTAATAATTATTACAATAATTTATTCATGTCTTAATTCACAGGACTGTGGCGTGTTTGAGATGTTGACCAACCAGAGTCTGACCACAAACGAGGATGAATTGGGAAATATTCCATGTGACTATTTATCCATTTATAAGCACATTACCGATGTGCATAATTCAGCTTTCTACAGTTATAATGCATGCACAAACATTTGAAAGACAATTCCATGGTCATGACTCTACTTTTCTTCTCAATGTTGCAGTACAAAGTAACAGCTCAAGGCAACTGTCAGCCATCCCACATAAAAACACCCAGCTGCGGGATGATGAAACAAGTCTTTTAGGTCATGGCATTTATATTGACACATTTTAGCCTTAAGCATCCCGATGGTTCAAAAAAAACCCTCTGGAATGACCCTGCTAAATCTTTGTTTAAAAATTAATGGCTTTAGTGTTGACTAAGAGTCTGGTAGTTTGAATAATGTGGTAGATGCTCATTCACCAGCAGATTGTCGACTTATCGATGGAAGCCTTGGGCGGTTGTGGCCTAATACTTCAAGATTTGAACTTTCTTTAGGTTATAGATTCAATATATGCATAAATGTGTCTGATTTTACTTCACGATGCATATATTGTGCTGGTTGGAAGTCACTAATGAGTACAAATGGCCTAGTTTTGACTAGATCTGGCATTTTTCTGGACCTTCTCAATTTTTTTAAACATTGGAGTATCAATCAATGGCTTAATCAATCAAAAGAGCAGCTTGATTATTTCATACACATTATAATATTTCAAGAAAAAAAAAATAATTTCAAATCACAAATAACTAATTAGTTTTGTGTTTGCATTATAAAACAGTGTATTTATCTCCAAAAGCATTATTTCTGTAGGATGGGAAAACACGTCTGGAGAAACTCAAAGTCTTGAAGGTCAGTGCAGTCTTGTTAAAATGTAACGCTTAACTGCTCTTCTAAAGGTATTGATCATGTTCCTGCGACCTGAGAGATTCATACAGGCCTTGCAAAAGAGATTTTATAGAAAAAAAGACATAATTTAGCTTGAATGTGAAGGTGAAGAAAGGGACTTTTGTATTGCGTGCTGGAATTGTCTGACTTTGACAAAACAAGAACATTCTTGTTTCAAAAAGTTTAAAACTGTATTTATTGATATTTCAGGACAACTAAACTCTCCTTCTTTCTTTCTTTTATTTATCGGAAATTGTCACGTTCCATTTCATGTGAACTACAGATAAAACTTTAAAATTACACATCACGTGATCCTCATTTGCTCACCTCTTTTCCTCTTTTTTGTTTCTTCCCTTGTGTTATCATTGAGCAAAAGTGCGAAATAAATAGCAAAAAAAAAAACACTATCTTTCACTTTTCTGGGAGTGCATGCTGCAAACATCAAGAGCTTTCTCAACTATGTTTTGTGTGCAGGTTCTAGTATTTACGTGGCGAGATAACATTTTCAATAACCACGGAGTTCCTCGGTGTAATGTGAGTAATATTCCGTTTCTGATCAAAACGCCATCCTTTATGAGTTAATCCACTGCATGCCAAATAAATCCTCTTATTTCGGGTTGTGAAAGCTTCTGTAATGGTGTCGGCTGGGGAAGAATGTCACGGAAGCACAGATCCCCTCACAGGTTGTGATAATCCAAAAGGAGTTGACGCTGATCTGATGGAAGTTCCAAATGATTTCGAGCGCCACAGCTAGCGCTCAAAGCTAAAGCTAATGAGCAACTCACAAACCCTGGTGATTGATCTTAAATACCACTGCTAATGGTGTTTAGCAGGTCAGTGTCAGAGAGGACGACGGGACATGTTCCAAAATCATATCCAAATCAAGACGTTTCTGAGGAAGATCACAAATACGTTTTCTGAAGGCTAGCGTCTGTCAAGCCTGATACGATTCAATCCAGAGGCCGAGAAATAACTAGTTGTGGGTGATATTGTGTGAAGTCTAGTTTAAAGTTCCATATTTTTACCTTTGTGCTCAGTAAATGGGAACATTTGATCTGGAATAGAATGTGCGCTGCCTCCGCTCCAGCCAGTGCAAACAGTATTGATGAGATTTCAGGTTGGGCTGACAAATCCATTTCACCAAAGGTCAAATGGCAAATATAGTTCAGAGCTGAACAATGCCGACAGAAGGCAGACTTTTATTCCCAGTTATCACAGTTGAGGAAGACAGAACCTTGCAGCGAGTGGTTTACTGACTGTCTGTCTGCAGAAAAAGCTTCTCTTGAAGGCGCCGCTGTGATGTGTTCTGGTTTGTAATGGTTTAGTAGTGGATTCAAGACGTGATAAAGGATAAAGATGCTTTTGGCACATGAAACAACATTTTAGAAATGCACATGTTTTCTGGTAGGGGGCAAGTGTGTGTGTGTGTGTGTGTACGTGGCACTAAGCAAGTACATAAACAAAACGAGGATTAAAAAAAAGCGAAAAAAAAAATGGACATATATTTTTTAATATGTGTATAAATTATAGATGCTATATAAATAATATGCTAAATAAATGTAAAAAATATGTTTAAATATTTGAAAAAATATAATAAAAAAATATTAATCAAATAATATTTAAGTATTATTATATTAAATAAAAAATATATAAGAAATATACTCTATGTACATTTAAAAAAATATATATGTAAATATATATAACATTTTATTTTGTTTCTTAACAAAGCACTTTTCCCACGGATTTATTGTCCCCAACCAGCAATTATGTCCATTTTTGTCTGTATTATGACCCTGCATTACTGCTTGCAGCCATATTTCTATAGTTATTATCAGTCATCCATTAATTTTCTCAATCAGTTTCCAATTGTGTGTGATACTGAGCCGTGTAAAGGCTGGATAAAATACCATTTGCTTTAGACATAGTTTGGCAGTTAAAATGCAAATGTAATCTGTGGGTGGATATGTGTGCTCTGTAGTTTTCTTCTTGTTTAGTTTACATTGATAACAGGAACTCAATTTTATACATCAAATATGAAATGAGAAATCTTGGGGGTTTTTATCACTCAAAGTGATGCAGAGCTAAAGTCGTGTTAGCAGTTAAGTATTACGCATGTTAAAGGTGGATGGACATATCAACATTCATATTTCTTCTTTAATTTCCCAAGTATAATATGTAACTTCTTCGTCCTGTATCAGCGCTGGCCACAGGAGGGCAATGACGACCCACACTGAGCTTTTACCTCAAGGCCAATAACTAGTGAATTGATTTTTTTCACTTGTTTGTGTGATCACAGGCAGTATTAAGGAAGTCTGTATCAGTGTATTACTGCTCTCACCGGCAAAGGTTTTAATGCTGCTGTGAAAAGCTCCTCTACGCATCAATCAAGTTTAAGGCTCCGACTCTCACCTAGCCTTAAAAACGTGTGGAGGGAGGGAGGGAGGGAGAGAGAGAGAGAATTTGTACATTGTGTGTGTGTGTGTGTGTGTGTGCGTGTGTGTGTGTGTGTGGGTGTGTGTGTGTGTGTGTGTGTAAAAGCGCGAGAGAGAGAAAGGGAGATATTGTGTATTTGTGAGGGATGGAGAGAGTGTGTGCATGTGTAAAACAGAAAGAGAGAGAGAGTGACTAGAAAAATAGACTAGGGGAGAGAGGGGAAAAAAGACTGTAAAAGAGAGAGAGAGAGATAAACAGAGAAAGATTGAGAGAGATATTGAGAATCAAGAGTGAGAATCAAGAGTGAGTGAGAGAAAAAGGGAGGAAGATACAGGGAGAGATATAGAGTGAGAGAGATTGTGTGTGTGAGAGAGAAAGAAAGAAAGAGAGACAGAAAGTGTGAGTATACAAAGGAGAGAGTGAGCTGAATAGAGGAAGATATAAACAGAGAGAGAAAAAAAGAGAGGCAGAAAGCGTAAGAGATAGAGGGAGAGAAAGAGTGAGAGATTGTCTGTGAAAGAGAAACAGATTGTGTGCATTTAAGAGAGATAGATAGATAGTTGGATAGATAGATAGATAGATAGATAGATAGATAGATAGATAGATAGATAGATAGATAGATAGATAGATAGATAGATAGATAGATAGATGATAGATAGATAGATAGATAGTGTGAGAGAGTAGGATTAATGGAGGGAGAGAAAAACAGAGAAAAGGGACAGAACGCATAAGAAATTGAGGGAGAGAGAGAGTGAGAGAAATGGAGGGAGATAAAGAGAGAGATTGTGTGTGTGTGTGTGTGTGTGTTTACATGCCCGACCTAGACTTCATTTCTTATTTCTGGTATTTGGTTTGGAGCAGCGTAGTTCCTGCAAACACACACAGAACAAGCTTGACTGCGTCTCAGCACAGCAGATAGCACACACACACACACACACACACACACACACACACACACACACACACACACACACTGAGTGAGCGAGGGCAGCAGGTCACGTCCCAGCACATCAGCGTTGGAATCCTTCTGCCTGTCAGCTTTGACTCATGACTCACGGGCTCCTGCTGTGGGCGGAGTCAATGTGCCACGCCTCTCCCGCCTCTGTGTCGATAAGTCGATGGCATCGGGCCGGTGCACAATTAAGACATTATTAAACCGTGGTGACCTGAGCTTGGCTGTGGTCCAGGCGTGTGTGACCCTCGCTGACCCCGCGCGTCTCCAGCCGCCCGCCGCTGCCCACCGGGTATAGAAGTGCCAGCGTAAGTGTGTGAGGATGTGACAGATGTGGACGGCTAGTCATGTGGGCAGGAAGACCTCATCTGCCACTGTGTGTGTGTGTGTGTGTGTGTGTGTGTGTGTGTGTGTGTGTGTGTGTGTGCGGATCCTGTCAAAGAGCTTCTGCACTCACTGAACTGAAACTGCTTATGATCTTTTTAATTATCCTAAACGAACATCGCCATGAGGCCTGCAATGCTGTTTTGTTCTGCTTTTTTCTTCTTTCTTTCTTTGTCTTTCTTTCTTTCTTTCTTACTTTTTTTTTTCTATTTTTCTTTCTTTCTTTCTTATTTTTTCTTCTTTCTTTCTTTTGCTCATTCTTTCGTTCTTCTTTTTTCTTTCTTTTGCTCATTCTTTTGTTCTTCTTTTTTCTTTCTTTTGCCCATTCTTTTATTCTTTTTTCACTCCTTCACTCATTTTCTTCAGTTCAAATTGTCTGATGTATCTTTCCTGTTTTGTTTGTTCTTTCTTTTGTTCAAATTGCCTGTCTGATGCCTATTTCCTTTTTTGTTTCATTTGGGTTTTTTTCCTCTCATTTTTTTTATCATTTATTTATTCTTTCTTTCCTTCTTTTTTCACATATTAATTTCTTCATTTTTTCGCTCATTCAATCATTCTTTCTTTTTTCTTTTGTTTAAATTTTCTGTCTTATGTAGCTTTTTTTTGTTTGCTTGTTCATTTATTTTGTTCAAATGGACTGTCTGATGCCTATTTCCTTTTTTGTCACTTGTCACTATTTTTTCTTTCTATTGTTTATTTATTTATTAATTTTTATTTGTTTTCATTTTTTTCAATTTGTTTGTTCATTCATTAATTCATTGTTCACATTCATTCTTTTGATTACTCTATCTTTCTTTCAAATTGTCTGTCTGAGGCTTCTTTCCTTTCTTTCTTTCTTTTGTTCTTTCTTTTTTTTTGGTCTGTCTGTCTTTTCTTTGTTTCAATTGTCTGTCTGATACTTTGTTTGTTCTCTTTCTTTCAAATGTTTTCAAATGTCCGTCTCCTCTCTCTCTCTCTCTCTCTCTCTCTCTCTCTCTCTCTCTCTCTCTCTCTCTCTCTCTCTCTCTCTCTCTCTCTCTCTCTCTCTCTCTCTCTCTCTCTCTCTCTCTCTCTCTCTCTCTCTCTCTCTCTCTCTCTCTTGTATTCTTGTCCCATTTAAAGTAACATTTCTAATTTGTTCTTCAACTTCTGTTTCTAACAGTTTAACACAAGATCCGCTTTTTATTTAGTAAACCAGCTTCTTCTGAGTGGTTTAGGGTTTAGATCATTAACACTTTGGCAAGAGTTTTAATCTCCAGGTTTATTTCTCTCAGGGCTTGTTGGATGACACTCACACGTCTGTTTTGATCACGTCTGGTTTCATGATGCTGATGGAAACATTTCTTTGTGTCTGCGATCACTAAGCTACAACCGTCCTGAAGCTTCTAAACCGAGCGTTCAGGCAAATGATTGCGTTCCTGAAAGAACCTTCTGCCTCTGAAGCCGCATTTCACTCATCAAGCAAGAGGCAATTTACAAGATCCAACCTTTTGAAAGGTGCTTTCACCGTCGATGCGCAGCATAACCTTAATTAGCAAATGATAATTGTCTGCAGAACGTTTTTCTTTCAAATCCAATGTTTGATGCTAGAACTTTTCTTCAAGGAAATGACAAACTTCGACCCGGTGCCCAAATGCATTTGCAACGCGTCGATACTTTAAAAAAAAACTGAATTACAAGCAAATTATTTAGAAAAGCTGCTATTTATTCCAGCAATTGCGGTTTTTCATCCATAAAAACACTCCTTTTGTCAAATACTTAACATAAGTATTTATATTTGTATATATATTGTGACTTTTTTATTTTATTATTTTATTTTTTCATATGTTATTATTATACTCACAATGCCTGACTTATGAAAAGATATTGCCAGATATTTGTATTTTCAGAAAAGCAAAAAAATACAAAATACAAACAAAAAGGATGAAAGGAGATGGATGAAATGTAAGAGACATGAAGACAAACAGGCACAAACACAAAAATTAAAAAAGAAAGAGCAACTGTAAAACAATTGTACAGATAGTTGGACAGAAAGTAAAACAGTATTAGAATAAAAGATCAGTAACAGAAATAAAATAGTGGTTATAGTGGGTTTTTTTTTTTTTTGCCTTTTTTATGTTAAAATTACAAAAAAAGGTCATCAAAAGACTTAGTTAAAATGTTTGTGAACTTCTGAAGCTTAGGAATCAGAACAGAATAAGAACAAATTCATTCCAGCTCAATCTAATGAAGAGCAATGAAGAGGAGCCTGAGAATTCTGCATCCCATCATGCATCAGCCGTCTGAACCTGACCAACTCAGACAGGTTATTAAACACTCTAATGATGGAAACTATGTTTGATCAATCACGCTGTCGAATGTCTGAGTTAAATCAACAATATGAAGAAAACGTGAAAAACCCTAAAGTGAGGAAAGGTCATCAGATCAATATTCCATTTAAGATGCTCGGCTGGATTCTGAGTGCAGACCGCCAGCAATCAAGACGGAGGGATTTATCTTTGACCAACATTTAATCCTGAGGATGCTAGTGACTAAACATTCGATTTTCACTACATCCTTAAAACCACAACTAACTTGAGCTAAAACAAATATGAAGTGAAATTTAAACCAGGATCCAGAAACTATCTTCTTGCAACATCCGTTCTGTTTTATTTTAGTTTTCTATCCTCTCGTGGTTTCCCTGTCCTCATGTGACCCTAATTATTTGTTTACCAATTATTGGGTTAGTTTCATCGCCTGTTGCATCTTTTGTCTCTTCCGTGTATTTACTTATCAAAGATTATTGTTTCTTTTTTTAGTTCTTTTGACTTGAGAAGTTGTGAGAAGTTTGTGTGTGTGTGCGTGTGTGTGTGTGTGTGTGTGTGTGTGTGTGTGTGTTAACTTCATTGTCTGGATTGGTGATATTTAGGGTCATATTTCCCACTAGCTGAATAAATAGCTAAATAAATACAACTTTAATGTTTGGGATTGTTATTGAGCCAAATCCAATCACACCATACCAAGTTTTTTTAAGGTAATTTAAGACAAACGTATCGAAATTTAAGATTCTCTCATCTTTAAAATACTCAAGTAACTGATTATTTTTTGGTTTAGTACATTTTGTTCTTGGTTCCCTTGGACGCTAGTTACTATTATTACCAATAATTGGTTTTGAGGCAGTTGTGGCCTAGTGGTGGTGATGTTTTTGATCTAAGCTAAACTTGTAGTGAACTTCTTGTGCTTTCTTCTTTCATGGTAAAAGTTTTCTTTCGTTCTGGGAATTCATGGTTATTTCTTAATGTATAACTCTTGAGTCTATTAGTACGTAATTAATAAATAAGTATGAAATTGGGTCTGTCTCTCTATAAAACCTTGGCACTTTAGAGCTCTATTGACTCCTGAAAAATCTCCTAAATCTGAAATAAACAGCTTCTTTTGTGTTCACTTTTCTCAAGGCGATGCTCTAAAATCTGACGTTCATACGATACTAAGGCAAATGCTAAGAACACACAGCTTTGCTGAAACAGCTGCGATTTAAACCGCCACCGAATGAGATGCTTAATGGCTGTTTGCTTCTGAAAAACAAAAGATGTCTGATTTCACAGTCCCTGCTTTTTTTTGTAATGTTCATAATGTGTTTGAGTTTCCTCCTTTCTATCCTTGTTCAGATCATTCTAATGACCATTCTTATTTCATTATTTGCTAGAAAAATTCTATAAACATGAAAGCAAACTATTTTTGATCACTTAGTAACTTTATAAGTTATAGTCTAGTAAAATAAAAGGATGAACATATGTTAAAATAGTATTTTGCTATTATTAGTCAAACACACTTGGCTTAATGTAATTTGCTCCAACTCATTATTTTAAGACCCCAAAAATCAAAAAGAAAAAAAAAAATAACCACATAAAGTAACCACATCTAAATATGAATTAAACAATAATTTTAATAGTAAATTGTTTGTCATTATTACACAATCGCGTTAATTAGCAATCCGGGAATTCTCAAATCCTGATAGACGTTCTGCCGATGATCGTTGCTGTCAGTCCTAATACATTTTTCATTCTTTGAAATGGCAAAAAAAGAAATGGCACTAATTAACCCATGGATGCAGGTGACAGTGAAGCCTCGTTGGCGCAGTGGGCAGCGCGCCAGTCTCACAATCCCACGGTCGTCAGTTCGAGCCTCACACGGGACGTCCGTGTTTTACTAACCTGAATTAAAAAAAAAAAAAACAGGTTCTATAATTACGTGTTTCTAGGTCTTATTTTACATGCTTCTCACCTATGGGAATCAAACCCTGGTCTTCCACGTGACAGGCAGCGACACTCACCACTGCACTATCAATGAGTTACTATTACAAGTAACAAATAGTCTTATAGCTGTATTTAAATTCTTCTGTATTTATATAGCTGTTCTTTTAATTATGTATTTAAAAGAAAATCCAATTTCACACTAATTGCCCATAGACATAGTTGTATGTTTGTGTGGCCGTCTCGCTCTGAGTGGTCGGTTGACTATTCAATGGGCTCTTTCCTAGGAGTTGATGGGATCAGAAAAATGAACATCAACTGTTTATGATACTGAGAATAATGTAAGTTTCGATCCTTCTCAAAAGGAGACCTGCATTATCCAGGAATCAAACCAGGGCCTTCTGGATGGTGAGCGAGGAGTTTAGCACAGAACCACCAGTGCTTGTGAAACACTCCATGCTAAATGTTCATTACATCTCAGCCTTTAGACATGTGTAACGTAGACCATAATCTCTAAGGGTTTGAGTACGTAATTACAAACAACGCATATTACACAGTATGTTGAACAGAACTACCAGTGAAATGTGTGGAAACGAGCAATACCAGCACGTAAAAAACAAATTCTCCGCAGTTCAATTTTGTAAAATACTAGTGAAAAATGTTTGAACAAAATGGGGACGTATTTGACAGGAATTGAACACTGAATGCGAGAATTCTACCATTGAACCACCACTGCTTTAAAACTTGTGGTCAAATACACAAAAGTGCGACTAAACAAATCCAACTAATTAAAAATGCAGCAAGTACTGTAGTTTTAATCAGTGTTGTGCAAGTTACTTCGGAATTGTAATACATTACACATTACTTATTAACTGTTTGTAAAAAGTAATCCGATTACTTTTTACAAACAGTTAATAAGTAATGTGTAATGTAGATTACCATATTTTCTTCTGTATTACTTTTAAGTTACTTTAACTAAAATACCAGAAGAAATTAACATCCTAAAATATCAAAGAGAACGTATTTGTAAATATTGAGGGTGAAAAGTTTGATGTAACGCAATCGTTACTTAGCATGTAGCGAGTATTATATTGAATTGAATTGAATTGAATTGAAAAAACCTTTATTAGTCCCACAGCGGGGAAATTTCACGTCACAACAGCAACAACAAATCCAAACAAATAAATAAACGAATAAACGAATAAATAAATATTCCTGAAATTATAATTAGTAATACATTACACCAGTGCTCTATAATATATTATTGTAATATATTTCTTTTGTAACGTGTTACTCCCAACACTGGTTTTAATAAAATGTGATGTCTTGCTCAGGGCGTAATTCAAGAACCACCACTGTTTAAAATATATACCAATTTATATACTGTATATGCAACATGTAAATTAACATAAAAGTCACATTCTCTCTCTCTTTCTTTTTCTCTCTCTCTCTCTCACACATGCACATTCATTTTAAACAAAGACTAAAAAAAAACCCCAAGATTTAGTTTCAATATTTTTTTTTTCATTTATTTTATAAATATACAGAGCCAAAGCATCATAAGATCACAGACCATTACAGGTAAAGCACATGTGTTAAATGCTTTTCCCGAGAGTCACTGCAAGAAAACATGGTTAACCCTTTCCTGACCGCAGCAGGATTCAGTCACAGAACGTCACCACCTCTGCGCACACACCCGGCTTGGCAGTAGCTTGTCACGAAGAAAAAAAAAAGCATCATAAGTGATCCGTGTAAAACAAATCGTAAGGAAATCAAAGATGTGGAACGTGCCGGAAAAGTGCAGTAAGGACACAGCAGACACCAACCAATCAGAGAACAGAGCTCCAGCTGTCATCATAAACGGTACCTACGACCTTTTCCTTTTTGTTTTGTTTCTCACACAAGAGATTAATACACTATAATATATCTGTACCGCCATGAGCATCCATCCGGTGAAAAATCAGCATATTGGAGAAGACTATATAAACGGAGTCGGTATGCGAGATAAACTCATACTAATTCCTCAGCCAGTAGCCGGCCTGGCGATGCTAAAATATCAAGGGAGGAATGAAAAAAAACTCAGAAATATGAACTTCTGGCAATGACCCTGCCGTAATATCCAGAGTGGTGTTTGATCATCTGTTCGTGACGGATGTAAACGTACGACCATTCGCCAGCTAAAGTGGGGAAGACTTGCGTTCTAGTGGGAGAAGAGATTGAGAATCATCAGGGTCGGTGATAAGAAAAGTACACAGAGGACACAAGAGCTACTCAATCACACGCCGCTGTTTGAGTCGCTGATATGTTTTATCACGCCAAGTGCTTCTTTACACAATAAGCAGGGAGCTTCCTACGGAGTTTGGTTTTAATGTTAATCATAAAAAAAATGTAACGATAAAAATAGGCACTTTGTTTGAAGAGCGATACCAGTAAAGAGAGTAGATGCCAATAAACAAGGGAAATATTTTTGCCATATTTCATATTTACATGATTTACAGATTCAAAATTTCGGGACTTTTTTTCCCTCCCATTTATGATTGATTTTCACATCACGCTTATATTTAAATGATTTAATTAGTCTGAAATTGCTCTCTTTGTGTGCGATAGGATTTGTGAATTTTAGCAACAACCTATCTGAAGGTGTGAAAACCCTGTTTCAGTGTCTTTGACACAACACGTTTCTATAGAACTCCATTTTTGTTCTACCTTTAAGGACAAAAATATATATTTGTGATTTTCCATTTTCACGTGAGATCATTTAGGCGAGAGTTTTAGCACCGCTCTGTCAATGTAAGCCAAGCAGATAGAGCGGTCAAGAGCGAAGCGAAGAGCGTCCGTCTACACGGTGTCAATGGTGTGACTTAGCTTGTGCCTTACAAATCAAACTAAGTAAAGAACAAAGCAAAGTAACTGGAAATTTACACACACACACACCGAGCGTCCGAGATTTATATACAGTGTGGTAAAGCCTGAGCTGCATTATCAGCGCGGAACAGGCCATGTTGTGTTTAAGCCCCACAATGGGCAACAATCCATTTGTAAAATTAGACTCGTGCGATGGCACTCATGTATGAAAGCCATCGCAACGCCAGAAAAATAATCACACGTAAAGAGTCACGCCTCGCAGTGTGTTTAGTGTCGGGGGGAAATGGAGGGATTGTCAGGACGGGGTAAATCAGCAGTGCTCCGCGGGGCTGAGGAATCTTAACGGAGGATTCAGTGAGGGGTCACTTCAGGTCATACTCTGGGTGGGAACGTCGGGGGTTGGGAATAGTGGAGCAAAAAGTTGGGAGCATCGGAAGCTTTGAGGAGCGAAAGACGCCGACAGCTTTCGCAGCAGATCTGTTCATCTCGCAGCCCTGTAGGCTTCAGCGGCGCAGAGGACGAGATAATCCAGCCCAATCTGACTGTGTCATGTGATGTCAGCACAGCCGACGCTCAAACAGGAACCAGTGCGTTCCTTGTTATAAAGGGTCACTGGCAATTTCATACCATCACGCCAGCTAATGTGATCCGTCCTGGAGAACATCCTTTGGTGTACCACTAAACATGCCGTTATAATTGAGACTTTGCTCTGCTTAAATGATCCTCCTTAGGACATAATAACCAAGACGTCGAAAGAATGGAGAAATAGAGCAAATGATTAAATTAACGTTACGTTTGATGAAGCATCCGATGGATCATCACATCATAACGACCATTCGTGAAAAACCCATTTCGATTTGTATGAAAAACCTTTACTTGTTCTTAATGGTGAGTGTTAATATATAAAATTAGCTCAAGTAAATCAAGGTTCGATGCGGTAGAAACCTGAATGACTTGTGCGTACTTCACTGATTACCAGTACAAATGTATCGATTTAAGATTAGCCAATCACAAACCGACTTCAAGTGTCGAAACACTGCGGTGTCTTCTAGAAGTTGAACCAAACTTTGCTCCCAGTTAGAGATCCGTGGCATGAGGGTTTGACAATAGTGAAACCTGTGGGAGAACCACAAGGTAATCCAGAAAACATCATTTTACTGGAATTCAATCGTTAGAAAGTTTCCGGAGCAATATCTGTACGCACGTATGCGGTAGACTACTGTAATTGTATACAACTCAGTGTTTAACACAAAGATCCATCATGGTGTATCCACTCTCCACATTGCAAGTCAATGATCTTTTCAACTAAAGAAAAACGTGAAGACGTGTTCACACGGTGCCCTACCATTCTAGTCCTGTGACTGAAAGACAAGAGGTAAAGACAGATTAAACAACCCGTTATAGGTAAGAATTTCCCCAAGCCCAGTTGATAAAAATGTACAGTTTGCCCACTTATAACAGTGAGAGTGTAATACAGTCCAAAGAGACGAGAAAAGAAACTAGATAAGGAGAAATCTACATGGTTATTCAGCTCTGTTTGCCATTCAAGAAAGACGACATTTCAAACTATGTATATTGCAGATGTGCAACAAGGACAATTTAAATTGAATTTAAATTATTTTTTTTTTTTAACTTTTTTTTTTCATTTACAGATTGACTTTACACAGGATGCCTTTTCGCCTCGTTTTTTTTTGTGTGTATTTTGATCCATTGTGAAACTGGTCGCTCATGACAAATCTGATATAAAAAGTGAAAAAGCGTTGCTTGATAATCATCTACTGGACGGAGACGCCGATTCACTGTGTGCAGTCTTGAGTTGAGCAGACCATCTTCTCCAGACTGGGAAACCTCCGTTGAGTTCATCCTCCCAGTTTGCAGTCCAAAATCCGACTAATAAATGGTTAAAATAATGTCGATTTACACTCAAACTAAAAAAGTACTCAACGGTGCTGCATCTTCCAGGAGACAAATGGTCCAAAAGCAAGTTGGAAGTAACACAATCCAAAGACTGGACAACTCAGTCTCGCCACTTTCCCTTTCGCTAACTAGCAGTGATACAGGTGAAGCGTTACGGAACTCTGACAGCTGTGCTTGAATGTACAAAAGCAAAATCACATTGTTCTCTAATGGCGATGAGAAGCTTTCATCTGCTTTAATCAAAGCTCTGGAAATGTCTTCGCTTTGTCAAAGATTATTCATTCAGAGCTAAAGTCAGCGTAGCTTCGGCAGAGACATTCAGCCGAGGTCCTTTGAATTCTTAAATATTGGCAAGTAACATCATCGTGGCACATGTTCATTCCGAGAACATGTTCTCCACCCAGACAGTGTGAGCGCCAGGAAGTGGTAGTTGGGTTTAAAGAGGGTAAGGCTTTTTTTAAACGTCGAGGCGTGGACGAATGAGGAAATCCACATGTATAAAATATCACAAGCTTTGAAAAAAACCACGTGGAGGGCAACAGAAGAAAAAGTCGTCGTTGATGTGCTTGAACTGCCGTCTGATTCTTCTCTGTGGGGCTTTGGAACGCCGTCGGCCAAAGTCGGCGCAGGATTTCCATTTCCTGCTGATGTCCTGTCAGTTCCGTTCAGACGTGGGTCTGCATGCGTTTCTGCAGGGGCCGTGTGAGGTCTGAGTTCTGGGAGGACGACTGAGAGTAATGGGACGAGGACGAGGCGGAGGCCTTGCTGTCCTTGTCGAACTGCACGTATCCGTCCTGCTTGCTGTAGCTGCTGACGCTGCTGTCACACTGCGTGTCCAGGAAGGAGCTGGAGTCGCTCATGGAGCCTCGCTGGAACTCTCGCTCACACAGCTCGATGGAGCTGCTGCCCATGCCCAGCACAAACCTCTGGCTGTAGTCGTACAGGCGGTTGGGCCCGGCTCCCAGCGTGGAGTAGATGTTGGTGAAGGACATTCCGGTGGGAACTCGCTGCTTGCCGATGGTGGCGGAGGCGGTGTCGCGGCGGATCTCGGTGGTCTGGTTGCCCGCCAGCGTGGTGGGAGTGCCGTGATGCTCTTTAAAGGTGTTCACGCTGTAGTATCCGTTGGTGGGATCCTGGAAAAGCAGATTAAAGTGTTTCAAGGGGCGAAAAAGCATAGACAAAATGACAAGTTTTTTTTTGTTTTTTTTTTGTTTTTCACGTTGGTTTGGTATTTAGAGCTACGCCTGAGTCTCAAGTAATGGATCAACATTTTGTTTTGTACATTTAATTAGGGAATTAGTTTGAGTAGAATGATTTGAACCGCTCTCTCATTGTAACACAAATATACCCTAATACCTCTAGTAGAAGGCCATGACCTGCTGTTTTTCAACCCTTCCGCCATGGTGGCCTTCTATTAGAGGGTGGCGCTGTATTTTTCAACGAAATGTTGTCAGACCTTCGTTCGAGGGAGAGAGCAAGTGTAAAATAGCTCTGGCTGTTACAACGTGTGCGGAGTGTGTGTGTCCTTCTAAAATACACAGGGTGCGATTGAGTGTCACACGTATATATTATCTGTGTAAAAGCCCTGGGAAAGACTCCTTATTGGCTATTTTTAACAATATATACATTCATATGTTAAAAACATTTAACATTTTCCCATTTACTGATTGTATGTAAGCTTTTTGAAAATATTTTAACAATGTTTCACATATATGTGGAAACATTTCCTCTGTACGACACTTTATTCATCCTTTATTCAGCCCTTTATTGATAACATGGTTACTGTAAATATAAAAAGAATGCTGTTGCTGTACCTATAATTTTTAAGCACATCTCACAATTTATATAAAAAATTGCAGCGCAAAGTGAAAGTGAGTGCTTATTAGGAGTGTGACGATTAATCCTGAGTCATGATGGGCAGCTCCTTACTAATTTGTTGAAATGCCATACAAATTAAATGTAATCAAATTAAAATACATGTCCAGAAATTCTGTACTTTCAGAAAGCTTTAGTCTGATAAAGTTGTAATAAAACGCACCCGAATAAGCAATTCTTTGCATCATTGTCATTCCAGACAAATTTAAAGACAAATCCCACAGATGTTAGAATTAGGAAACATGCCGTTCATTTCCACCAGTCACAACGACGCTTTGTAGATTAATGAAGCAAACTTTTACACAATCTGGATGTCGCTCTGTACTTTTCAGCTTTAATTGGACATCAGAATTATGCCTTTAACATCCGTCGTGGAGGGAAATGATCGCAAGGCTGAAACTAGATGGCGGGGTTGCCGTTGTCTTGGTGATGTTAGCAGGGACGTTCTAGAAGCTCGGGGTGAATTTACAGGCCATTTTTAGTGCGTTTGCTGGCCAGATCCCACCGAGGAAAGACAGTAATCACGGTTAGGGCGACTTCTCTATGACAACTCGAGAAAGAGGTTGTCAGGCATGTTTTATCAGGAGACGGGGATCCTGTGCACTCAATATCCATCTTTGTTCATGACACTCATTTTACACACTTATCTAGATGCTGTAAAGAACTGCTCGGGCAAGATTAGGAGCCGGGAAAGACATTTACGTGCCAGAATTAAGAAACATAAAATACCAGAAAGCCATTGACTTCTGTTGGATAAATGGTGGACCATATGGAATAATGACTTATTTTTGGTAGATTTTTTTTTGCTATTACACATGAACCTGTTAAATTGTCTACGCATCACAAGTTTAAATCACAAGTAGTGGATTAGAATTGTTAATGCACGTTTTATTCATTTTGTTTTTTAAATAAATTATTGTCTGGCCCAGAAGTGTAAAAGTTCTTCTTGGAAACATCAGCACACAGTTTAATGAGTTGAAGTGATTAAACGCTCCTCTGAAAACGTTCCAAAATATTATTCTTTTCTTTTTCTTATGATTTAAGTGCTGGAAACCATAATAAATTATAATATATTTTCTCTGATTTGATTTAACAAGTTGCTAATACCATTCTGAGCACATATATAGACAAGACTTATGCATATGCATAACCAATAAATTACACAGTAATGAATAAGACTATTCCGATTTGCATGCAATTAAATAAAATAGACTAAATCGTGTTAAACTAATTTTGTAATCAAATCGCTTTTAATTTATTTTCTCTTAAGTCTAATAAAGTCTTATTTTTTCGTGTGCTGAAATAGTAAGTCTAGAAAAAAAACAGAAATATAAAAAAATAAAGCTGCCTTTACTTTTATTAGACACAGCAACAAATGTTGTTTGGTTAAATACAAAAGCTAAATTACAGCACAGTATGTTTGTTTAAATGCCCCTTTTTTATTTATTTCTTTTTTTTTTTTATCACATTGACAAACCTTAATGTGCTGATACTCTTTCTCTTCTTCCTGAAGAACCTCAAGTTGCTTCAGGACCGATTCTTGTTGGAACTCTCCCCTTTCAATCTGAAATAAAACCATAAGTCAACTTTCCCTTTACCATTTTTTATATTTTATTTTACACCAAATATACTTTGTGCAGCTGTTAATACGTATTATTTGCGGAAAATTGTAATTGCCTATTACATTTTTTTTTTGAGGATACAAGAACGCTCCTAAAATTTTATCATGATCATGTTTACAAGTATTTAATTACACTCTTTACCGATTAGTATTTTATTATCTCTAATGATAAATAAATCAATTATATTATTGATATTTTTTTTATTTTAATTATTTAATTGGTTCAGTCGATGATCAAACTGTAATATCTACAAACTGTGAGGTAGCGCAAATCAAATTCGTTTTTAACTGTTTTAATCTGTATATTTTAGCATCAACGTAGAGAAAATCACATGACAAAAAGCGCAATGGTAAAAGGAACAGTGTGGAGTGCTCATGCGTAGCCAAAAGCCGTACACTTGAGGGCTCGTGTTGTATAACACGATATTTTAATGATATTAAGTGATTTCGGATTTAGTTTGAGGCATGTTTGGGGTTTGAACTGCTAAAAAATGCAGTCATCGGCATTTCTAGATGGAGTCGCGAGAGCTCGTGGGCTTCATTTACATTATTCGTAAGCATCTACACAACCTAATCCACACTATGTTGGCGTGGCACAAGTGTGATTTTGCGTGAAAAATGATCATTTACGGATTACTAGCATATTTATGGATAGCGTTTACTAGCACATATATATTCTTTTGGTAAAGATTTGTGTATAAAGGACTGGCAGCTAAATAAAGCCTTGGAGACCAGCAGGAATCGCACACGTTTGCTGTATTATTCATTGGTCTGAGGTTAGAAGTGTTTAGGGAGATGATTAGCATTCATTAGCTATGGACGTGACGGGCTCCAGCACAACAAGCTATGGTGCAGATTTGTGGGTCGCGAGGAGGAAGTAGAATGTGTGTGTGATCTACCATTAGCTGCTTCATGGCGGAATGCTCCTCGCTCTCCCGGGCGGCGTTGTGATCCTTGTGCACAATCTCCACTCGGATGTCGTTCTTGGCTGACACTACACCTTTAAGGTCTGAGGGGAAAGTTAGACGTGTTACTCAAGCATTTGAGGGCTACGTACTTTCTGTTTCACATTTTATTATTGCCATTTCTGTCTTTGTACAACTGCCTTCGAGTCAAATCGGAAGTGTGGTAATCCGCTTCCAAAGTGTAGTAAACTTAACTCGCCGTTAGCATTTAGCTGAAAGCAAAGCCTCTATGGTCAAGCATTCAACCAACATCACGCTTTCTACATGTCACATTCAGATTATATATTATATATTCATATCATTGCACTATACTGTAGATACTCTGTAAACTGTAGATATCCTGTGTTTCTTTTTCTGTGCTTTTTTATATTTCTTACGCAATTATATTTTAATTTTTTAATTTAGTATTT
This sequence comes from Paedocypris sp. Pulau Singkep, assembly GCA_017309775.1. Lineage (NCBI taxonomy): Eukaryota > Metazoa > Chordata > Actinopteri > Cypriniformes > Paedocypris > Paedocypris sp. Pulau Singkep. Next base: position 6,011,076 of record MU204326.1, on the reverse strand, counting down.
TTTGTCATACATTCATGGTCTCATTGTGTCTCTATTTTTACGCAATTTAAGATTTTCATTGTATTGGGAACTGTACAAATGACAATCAAAGTTTTGAACTTTGAACTCTCTCTTAAATCTTCAAGCAATTAGACACATTTGAACATATTGTGCCAATGATAATTAATTTAATCATAAAAAGCATCCAGTACATTCAGCATCCTGCAGATGGCGATATCGCCTGGTCCACTCAGGAAATTAACCGTGGTAAAAACAGATTCCGACGCACACAATCACAATGTAACGAGTAACGGTAAGTGGGGAGTAAAGAGTACATATACTCAATCACAAATGTTGTCAAGTAGAAAGTAAAAGGCACTTATATTTTTGATACTCAGTACAAGTACAAAGTTGCCAAAATACTTAAGTAACAAAGTCCATTTGTAATAAATATCGCATTCTATATTTGACTGATGTTGTAGTTTTAAAGACTGGAAGGCAGCAGGTCCAAACACAGAACACAACAGGACGCATCCTGACGCAAGCAAACATGTTTATTGAGCAGTGGTGACGGTCGTGTAACAGGCCTTACTTTCATTTTTAATTTTGCTTGCGAGTTCTCTCTGCTGAGCACAGATGGAGGTGGGCAGTGTGGGCAGAACCAGGTGAGCGTCTTCTGTGGCAACACAACAACAACAACAACACGGGCGTAAGTTCCTGACACTAAGTTGCTTCATGACCAATTCATTTCTGTTTCTGTTTGTACATTTTAAAGCATTATAATGAAAGTCAAAAATAATAATATTATTGAATATTTATTATGAATGACTATGACATTATTTTTATCACATTTTCAATACACTAGATTCACATGATGCTTAATATTTATACAAATGTACGTAATACAGAAAATAAAATAGATGCCGTATGGAGAGATCTTATGGAGAAATAGGCATATTGCAATATTGTAATATAAACAACTGTAATATATTGTATGTGGGGTTTTTTTACGTCTTTGTATAGCCTTACCTTTTTTTACGTCTTAGTATATATAGCCTTACCTCTTTTTACGTCTTAGTATAGCCTTAGTGTAGCCTTAGTGTAGCCTTACCTTTTTTTATGTCTTAGTATAGCCTTATCTTTTTATTACGTCTTAGTATAGCCTTACATTATTTTTTGCGTCTTAGAATAGCCTTAAATTTTTTTACGTCTTAGTATAGCCTTACCTTTTTATGTCTTAGTTTTTTATTTTTTAAATGTTGTACTTTTTTTTTTAAACATCTTATTATAGTCCAGTATATTATTCATTTTATTTACGATTTTTCCTATTTTTTCTCTCATCAATAAACAATTAGACAAACAACCTGTTTCTTATTTCTATTTTTTTCCTTTTTTCACACACATGGAGTACATGGAGTGAACAGTAGCAGAAGCGGCTGAGAGCTCCTTACTTCTCTGAGAGCGTGTGCAGCAGAAAGCTCCGATGGTTCCCATGAGGACGATGAAAGCCACGAAAGCGCCAACTGCCACGCCGATGATCACAGCAACAGGGAGAGAATCTGTGGGAAAACAAAACAGAGCCGGGTACAATAACACAGTACGGACAGCATCCAGGAAGCAGTCACACACTCCCGCACACACTTCCAGAACAAGCGAGAACACGGCAAACGCTGTCAAACACACACACACACACTCTGAAAGAAACAGGGTGGTCAATTACCACCTTCATCCTCCTCATCGGAAGGTTTGAGCACCAGACGCGCCAATTATCGCAGACATTTAACTCATGACATCCACGAAGGAGATCTGCATTATCATGGCTTTCTTGGTATGATCTGCAGGCTCAGGTAGAACGTGGGTGAACTTCAGCCGTCCCTCGAGAGCTTGAGATGCCGAGGCTCGGGTTAATTAGAGACAACATGGATGTGTAAAATGTGGGTAAACAGCGCGACTGTGCTCAGAACCGAACAGACACATGGAAATGAGGGAAACGTAGATTTACAGGAAGTTAAAACATCAGCCCTTGTGTATAAACCAGACACTTTCTCGTACGGTTGATGCCCATTTGATGTCTTCTCGGCAAAAACGACCATGTTTTCCTAGGGTTTTCGATTTTCGAGCTCAGGAAATGTGCTGAGAAAATGAAGTCGACTAGAGAATAATGTTGCTTGACATTTTACAGCTTGTAAGCGAATTTAGGAAAATGTCCTAGCAAACAAACTGCAAGCAAAACATAAAAACATGAACTAAATAAATAAAACGAATAATAATATAAGTGAACGAAAGCTAAAAAATAGCTAGGGAAAAATGATAAAATTAATAACTGTTTTAAGTTTACTATATCATATTTCTTTAAAAACGCTAGTTAGTAAAAAAAAAAAAAAAAAAAAAAAAAAAAAAAAAAAAAAAAAAAAAAAAAAAAAAAAAAAAAAAAAAAAAAAAAAAAAAAAAAAAAAAAAAAAAAAAAAAAAAAAAAAAAAAAAAAAAAAAAAAAAAAAAA
>MU204326.1:5991429-6003043 GCA_017309775.1 Paedocypris sp. Pulau Singkep | reverse complement strand
CAAATTCCTAACATTCCTCAAACGAATAAGTAGTATACATTTTACAACAATCATTGAAGGAACAAGCTTCTTTTACATTTAGTTAATAGGGCAAATTATCTATACAACAGCTAATAAACATGTCCACATTTCTTTGCTTGACCATTACACACATAGGCCTAATTTATGTCTGTGACAGGCAAAGTCGATCTATAGAATGGCAAAAAATGAAACGTCACATTTCACACACTGCCTAGGCATTCTATATAATGCCTGGTTTTCAGACGTACATATATCATGTCGGATTTTGGTTTGATATAAACGTGCAAATAACCAGATGTTATTGCATGGAGGTAAAATTCCTTCCGTAATAAAGTTTGTGAAGCGTCGGCATTCCCTGGTGTAATTACACTTTTTCTGGAAATTGATTTTGAGAATACTTGATTTATCATGCTGGCAATAAGCTCGCGAATGTTTCTGCACCAGCATCATCAGAATCAACTCATTTACCAACTCATCACAGTGTGTCGCCTTTTCCCATTCCAATATTAACTTTCTAGAATTAAATAAAATTATATATGGAACACATAGATGATTGTATACACTTGTTGCATAAGTTGAAGTGATGCATACTCAAAATAAAGATAAAAAAAAAAAAGAATAATTAATTTATAGACATGTAGCTTAGCATCAAATCAACACTTCCTGATACGAAACCTAACTAATGCTCAGCTTCCACAAGAACAATCCGATCAAAGAAACCAATGTGCACATTAGCACGTAGCTGCAAATGACGTCCCCTGCTAGCTATTTGATTAGAATTCAATTACACCAAGCCTTAGAGAACGCCACATCTCTTTTATCTTCTCTGAATCTCCGTAGGAACTCTGGGCTTCTGTGACTTGCAACTGAGAGGAAATAGATATTGACAAATTCCAAATGCGCATAATATTTGGTTAGCATAGCTTCCGTCTGACTCGGGGAAAAAAGCGGGCTAGCATGGTAACGTTTAAGTTCTATTTTTTCTCTTTTCTTTTTTATAACTGATGAAAACCTCTGGTCATCATGCAACACTTTTATAATATGTGATATTCCTTGCGTTATCAGGAGTGAATGCTGATGAGGAAGATGTGAGGAATTACGCCTCGTCTTGCGATCGCACCGCTACTTGAATCAGCTTTGTACTTGTTCCACACACTGACTCATCAAAGCAACGGAAAACGCCGGAATCGAACATGCAGCACTTGCGTGTTTATTTTTTAAAACAAGTAAGTGCTCAGCGTGTCGCCTTGTTGCGGTTTTTAGAAGAAAAAACAATGTGTCTTGTGTTCGGGTCAAAAAAGACTCTTCTGATACATAAACAGAATATTCAGCATAAAAAATAGAGCCCAAAAAAACCAAAACAAAGTATTAAAGATGTAGAAAAAAATGCTACATTTTTAATGTTGCCAGATTCAAATAACAAAGAAAAAAAAGTCATGCCAAGTTGCATTTGGTTAGAAACCAAAGACATGTTTTGTTATTCAACGGCATTCAATGTTATTCATTTTTACACAGCAAAAAAATATGACAGGATTTTTTGCCTTGTTTGAGTTTTTACCAAGTAAAACTTTCTCACCCCGTTGGCAGATAATTTTACTTGATTTAAGTTTTTTTTAATTTTACTCATTTTGTTTTTTATTTTCTTATTTTTTCATGTGGACAGGCACTTACACATTTGCCGACACATTTAAAAGTCCTTCAAAAGAATGATCCTTCAAAATCAAAATAAAAAAACACATTTTCATTTGTCAATGTCTCAAATTTTGTTAGAGAACGCTAAAATATTGTAAAATATATATTTCTCGATCACAACAAACACAAGATGTTGGTAGCCTGACTACTGTATAAACAACATATAAAAATAAATAAATTAATAACGCTGGGACGTTTTGAGCACGGGTCACGCAAAAATCATTTGTACATTTTCATGGGTATTTTAGAGCAAAATACAGTTTAAATCAATTAACATTGAGTTGCTGTTTTTACATTATGTCTTGAAAAGGTTTTCAACTTGACTATTTCTGTAAAAAAAATACAAACAAATTAATAAAAATACTAATATTATATATGTGGCGTACAGTCAATTACTGTTTTTTTCTTAACAGGGACAGGAACAAAACCTAAATAAAGCACAAAAAACAGGTGATTCCTTATTATGTTTGTTCTGTCAGTAAACGTGACGAGCAAACGTACAAAAACGCAACTTACGAAACGATCATTACTCCATTGCCACTCCGACTAAACTTCATTTCCCCGCTAATGTTCAAGCAGTAGCTCATGCTATATGGCTTCGGAAATAAAAGAGCTTTGAAAAGACGTGGTGGATTTTGCGAATGAAAGCTGTGGTGTGGCTAATGCTGCTGCCTGAATATCAAGCGGTGGTAATGAAGTCATTTATCTGAGAGTCGCCAGTCTCCTGCTAGTCTCCGCTGTTCATTAGCCTGTCAGCGCCTAAGAAACAGCTCCTTGTGTGACTCTCGCTCAGTATAATCAGCATTAGCCCAGGGAAACAGCAGATGAAGAATAAACATCAAACACGTCTCTCTGAGTCAACACCCGATCCCAAAATAATTCAAATGGCGCTCACCTCGACATTCAAAAAAAAAGAAAAAGTCGATATGCTGATGCTAAAGAGCCTACCATTTACAGTGAGGGCCACTTCCTTCTCGGCGGCTCCGACACGAGGGACCACGGCCCGGCACACGTACTTGCCAGCGTCCTCTTGTCGGACTGATTTCAGAGTCAGGATGTTCTCGTTGCTAAGAACCTGTGGAGAAAGGTCAAGGTTTGAGAAGAGGACGAGAAGGTGAGGATGCTGGGAATGTGTCAGACTGTACAGGTGGGCTGCTAAGCTTGGAAACATAGGGGCTGACTCTCAATTATTAAAATCCAATCTGAGTCAGATGGGGAAGATGGGATGGGAGATGAAACCAACCATGGAAGGAATGAAGGAAGTTGGTGTTGTGGATTGAATATTCGAGTAGCTAATGCGTATATAAGCGTTGCAGAAACACGTTGAAACAACTTTATGTTTTCCTTGGGAAGCTTTGCCTATGTCTTTGGCCTAATAAGAGAATAGAAGATTGAGGAAGAAAGTTCCACTAGTATGCTTCCAGATTTATCCAGAGCTCCTACGTAAGTTTTGTTTTAACTGTAAAGTAAATTAAAAGTAAGTGATGAAATAATAACTAGGAGAATAAAGGACAAGTTATTTTTTCTGACTTGAAGACAATGGTGTAAAGTAGTTGAACAAATGGACTTTGCTACTTTACTTAAGTAAAATTTTTGGCTGTTTTGTACTTGAGGACTGTACTTGAGTACTTTGAAATGAGTATCGGAAATTGAAGCAACTTTTACACTCTGCTTGACTACATTTTTGTTTGAGTATTTGTAAAGTACTCTTTACTCCACCACATTAAATGGACAAGACGGTATCTTTTTCTACCATGTTTAATTTCTTGGGCGGATGAGGCGATATCGCTATCTGCAGGATTCTGAAGGTACTAGATGTTATTTATGACTTTTGTTCTATTTTATCTTATTTTTCTGCCATTTTGAATTATCAGGAAATAAAACCTCATAAATAATGGAATTTCTTGTTTTTTACTTGTTTTTCTTGGAGTTTTTGAGTCTAAATTCAGTACGAGTACAATACTTCAGCTCTTTTAAAATAGGATATTCTACAACGTTTACTCAAGTTTTCGTGGAATTGGTGACTGGTGACTTGTAATAGAGTAATTTTTGCAGTCAGGTTTTTGTACTTTTACTCAAGTACTCTTTACATCTCTGTTTTAAGACTTGTATCTCCACAAAAAGTTTTCCTTAAAGGACGCCCAACTTGAAAGGATGACCTAATCTCTCCGGTCTTTGTCAAATAATACTATACAGGACATGGGGATTATTAAAGGATCTGACTTGTATATAGGCGGGTGTCTACTGTATATACAGTACACACACGTCATAAGTGTGAATTAAAGTGGATGGATATGTGCACTATTGTCTTAAAAGGTTTGACTTACCACTCCAGAGCCTCTTTTCATCCACACAATAGTTAAAGAAGGGTTTCCTGTCCAGGCACAGTTGAACACCGCGTCCGATCCCAGGTCAACTTGTAAAGATTGTGGCTCAGCGGCCATTCGTGGTCCAACTATGAGTGGAATAAATGAACACGATAAAACAAATAGCCATTTATGTTATTTTGTTAAAATAAGAAGCCGGATGGACTCACAGTAGACATCTACGTTCCGACTGATGTTGGTGCTTCCTAGAGGGTTGGTGACCTCACAGGACACGGGTTCGGTGAAGAACGAGTGGTCCACCACTACTTCAAAGGTGTCTCCGGAGACTTCCTTTATCACACTACCTCCTTTTGCCCACCTAAAAAAAAAAAGATTGTTAAAAAAAAAAAGAGTACAAACTTTGTATGTGTGTAAAAGTGAAATTTACCCATTCCACCTGTGATGTCACTTTCACAAACATGAACTGTAAAAGCATGTTACGTTGGCTTCGTGTAAGATAATACGCTACATTCCCTCCTTAAGAGCAATCAGATTCGCATGTCTAGAACTCCATTAACCCTTCTTGAACTTTAATGGAATAGAAAGCCTCTGACACGTGTTATCATAAGAGAGCGGAACCTAATTTAAAGGTTACCATGGCAATAACAGAGGAGCTGGGGTCTTATCCATCCACTTGTATCACAGTCATCAGACATGCGAGACGTCTGTCTTGAGGTGCTCAGAGATCAAAACCTGCAGGTTCCGTCCGCAGCCGCTGTTTGACTCAGTTAGTGTTTAAACAGAATTACCGTATTTATGCCAATATAAGCACTACCCTGATTTTTCAGGCACAAAATAAAACATAAATAAATAAATTTAAAGGGGCTGGTAATTTTTATTATTTTTTCTGGTTCAATTACGTTAATATTGTCTCAAAAATACGAGACGACGTGAGACGTGCCAAGGATTATTATACCCTGTTTAGCAGACCAAGCGTTTTGATTGTGTCTGTTCCTTTAAATTTTTACTTCTTGCCTTTACTTTTTTACTTTTATCCAGCCTTTAATCCATCTTTTATCCCCATCCTTGGCTCAGTAAAATCTTTATACACCACTGGATTGGTTAGGAAACCAATGAGCCACAATAGCTAACTCGTATAGCCTAATAACCCAGTAAACCCAGAGCAGCCGACACTGGTAAAACATGGACCGGACGTTCTCGCTCTGCTTACTTGAGTTCAGTATTCTCTTCTTCTTCTACTGACTCATACTGTGCGTAGACCGTGACTGTGCCATTTAAACTATGGTGGTCTTCCTCGTGATGATGCGGGGACATAAAAGTAGAGAAGATGTAATTGGCCTAGCTAGTGTACTCGAGTAGCACACGTTAGCAGAAGTAGCTGCGGACACAGTCTGGTAGATCTACACACCTGTGCTTCCAAAAATATTCAAACCAGGGCAGACAAGCATGTGCGGAGCCTTCTTCCTCAGAATAATTGCTCTCGGGGACAAGAATACGCTGCAGAACTTTATGTTGATGACTAATTACTGCTCACTGTCACCATTATTTTAGGCGACTATACTGGAGCTTTTAGAACAGATGCTTTGGAATCAGACCGGACTGAGTGCGCACATTCTTTATTGGTCTATAAATAGCCTGTTTTTAGAAAAAGCGTTGATGATGATTTTTTTTTTGCTGGCTAGCTTGTACGTACTGGTTTTACTTCTGTACTGGTTCATTAGTTAAATATGTCAATGCAAGTTTCAAAGTTTCTTGCAGTTGGCCTGTGATTAATAGAATCGAATAGAAGGATATAATGTAAATATTTCCTATAATATGTCTCCCGCTCTGTGATTGGTTGGTCCCGCCTTCAGGCTTGGATTGGCTCCAGATCCTTGTTGCAAGACAAAAGCAGTTCAGAAAACGACTGGATAAGTGTAAGAAGGTTTGGACTTAAGATCTGATAAATGCATCAATAGACGTTTGGAAGTCAATAGTTGGCATTCGATCCAGACTGGTTTATATAAGCAGCGCTGAAAGGAAGCGGAGTTGGATTGGAGGACCATAACCAAATGGTGGGCTTGGATTGCCAGAGCTAAAGGAATCTGTGATGCACATCAGACGAGCCAGAACATTAAGCGTAGTGGCTCGATTGGGCATCAGCCAGGGTCTGCAAAACCGAACAAACATGACCTCGAAATAGAAAGCCGCTGGAAAGTGTGTGCAAACTTTTGTAAAAATCTTGAAATTATTCTCGAGTATGAAAGTAAAGTATCAAGAGGATTGGATGGCCTGGCAGGATATGTTGAAGACAATAACACGGTAAAAAAAAAGGAATATAAATAATTATTTGGGTTTATTTTGATTGCCACTAACATTTTAGCTTTTAAGCTTGGCCAGATGATATCTCAATATTGTTCCAAAAAATTGTAAAGCATGCCAGAAGCTGTCTGCTCCATCTTCCAGTATTATGAAGAGTGCACACACACACACACACCCACACATTCACACTCACACACACTTGTTTTTCTATCATAGTAGGGTCCCACCCTTGATTTACATACTAAACCAACTATTCCCTTCTCCCCTCTGCTTAACCCACCACATCAAAACATTCCTCTTCCCCGCTTAGTTTACTCCAACATAACAAAATCCCCACAACCTTAATCCTAAATTCCCATTTTAGCTCATAGGTCAATTTAAAATTAGACTTTATTAAGTTCAAGTGTATTTATACAGCGCTTTTCTTAGTCCGAGACCAAGGCATATATATACATTATTCTATATCATTTATACTTTATGGCTTTATATTGTGGAAAGTTCTACTGCTTAGAAATGAAAAAAGAACATTTTTGTTTTCAAAATCATCCTTCGGTTTGAAATTAATGTGCGGTCTAGACTAACATTGTAAAAGTAAAAATTCATATAACAAGATTCTTCATGAGTTTGTCAGACTGACAGATGACACGCCTAGTTTTGCCATTACTACAAGCGCACCTGCAGGGAAGATGCAGTGACGTACAACTGAAAAAAGAAATGCTTCCGATTTAGAACAAAAACGCAGCCTTACTAGTAAACTGCAAAAAATAAATTCTTGACAAGCTACAAAAAAAATCATGAAATTAGACAATAAATCTTGTTATTTCTTTTTTTTACAAAATAAATTAACTATGTTAGGATTAAGAGAGAGAGATTACTTTGCTTGTTTAGAAAATAGGACTTGAATTTTCTTGTGTACAAAAATGCTAATTTTGATGATATTTTAAACTGAATCGAGACAATTTTTAAAGTAGACATTATGTTTTAAAACAGAACCTCATGAAACAAGAAACGTCAAGCGAAATCTTATTTTAAGAACACAACGTTTCTTAAATTTAGAAACTAATTTTTTATATTAAAGCAATTGAGAACAAAAACCGAAATGCAGAAACAAATCTACCGCGTATCAAGATCATCTTTTGTCTTGTTTCAAGCCGTCTTACCAAGTGCAATTGTCTCACCCCATTGGCAGATAACTTATTTTGATTAAAGTTTTTTTTTACTCATTTTGTATTTTTTTCACATGGATTTTCTTTGCAGTGTAAACGTGCTTCACAACAAAAATGTAAAGATTTTGAAGAAAAATTATAATAAAAACAAAACAAAATGTGAATAATTTCAAGTTTTTTTTTTCTTTCTTAAGAAAAAAATTCTTTAAGTTTGATTTTTTTGGCCCTAATCTGATTCCCTTCTCCAGCAGCCTGGTACAATTTCATCCACAGACCGATGGGCACTTTGGCTCTACATGACACGTCCTCCTATGGACCAACCTAGCAACCAGCAGGACAGATGCCCAGAGTTTAATTTCCAGAGATATCGGCTACATCTGTTACTGATGGCTGATTTTCCATGTGCCGCTCCCTGGATGATGAATGACGTCTGGCTGCTTCACGCTGGGGAGCGCCATCATGGAAAACAAACAATGCCACCGCACGCATCTGTGCAGCAAAGCCAGCAGCCCACCACCAAAAACCTCTTCATCAGGCCTGTCAGAAACATCACTGAAGCCTCTCTCACGGCTCCTCGGATCCCCACAACGCCCATGCTAATGACAACACTAACAAGCATCGCACATTAATATCAAACGTTTTCATGTCAAACTGTCAAGGACTAAACGGAAAAGTCAGAAACAATAGCTGGGAATAATAATACACCAGACAAGATAAGTTGCGGTGAGACGTGTCATGCCAAGTTGAGAATGTGAAACAACGTTCAGATAGAAAAACTAAACACACCAAATGCTTCGAATGGAGACAGAAATACAGTTTGTTGCTGATTGGACAAAAAAAAAAAAACATGTTTTGTTTTAATGTTTAATGTACATGTATTTGTACATGTCACTATTCCACTGTATGTTGTGTTTCTCCAATACTACGCTTCCTATGAATCATAATGTATTGCATAATAAAGTAATACGTTTTACTTTACATGGTTTTTGTAATGTATTTTTTTTTTTTTAGATTTTAATTTAAATAATTTTATCCTTGAATTTTGACAATAAATCTCATTTGTTTCATACTGGGTAAATGAACAAGCTTATACTTAAGAGTGAAAGATTAATTAGCTTGTTTTGCGAAAATTTGACTTTGTTTCAAGCTTTTTTACCAAGTAAAATTTACTTACCCCATTGACAAATAATTTCACTTGAATTAATCTCATTTTGCTTTTTATTTTCTTACTAAAATAAAACTACAACTTTATGGATTTATACTTAAACTACGTAAACTACAACTAAATTGTAGTTTACGTCAATGGGTTGAGGGACGAGTTGAAAAAAAAAGTATGGAACGAGTAGAAAAAGCAATTTTGACTCTCTGTACGTCCAGTACGTATGGCAGAGTTGACAAATAAAGCTGACTTTGACTTTTGACTTTGATTATTTGCAGTGTAGAATATGTAATCATATATGCAGATCAAACGCGTACACTGCAAAAAATGCACATGAAAAAATGAGAAAAAAAGAGGTAAAAAAAAGACTTAAATGAAGTAAAATCCTCTGCCAATGGTGAGAGAAAACTTTACTTGGTAAGACAGCTTGAAACAAGTCCTGTTTTGAGTCATTTTTTGATAACATGAAACAAGCAAATAAATCGTTCACTCTTAATTCTAAGCTAAGCTAAGTTAATTTAATTTGTATGGAGAAAAAAAAAAACAAGATTTATTGTGTAGTTGCAAGATTTTTTGGCTTGTCAAGAATTCATTCTTTGCAGTGTACATAATCATTCTAAGAAAATTTCCTTCTTCCATCAGAGTTTAAGAATCGTTTCCCATGTAATAAAATGAAACGGCCAAGCAGTAAAGCCCCTCATCACACACAACCTGAGGTGTTCACCAGTCTTCACCACACCACGTTACACCGCTTCCACCGCACCAGCATTTCTAGTTCCACACTCCTTCAATCATTGGCTGATGAAATGTATGTTCATTCCAGAGACGGTGTGTGGTCGTCCTTGAGTTTTCACTAAAAGCCAGTCATTAATTCAAACTAGATCTAATGTTTTTATTGCTCTCTCACAGCGGAACTCATTAATCAAGCGTCAATCAAGACCTTCATTAAGAAATACCACCATATTCCTTCAGATTTGGATCAAAACTTGCTAAAACAGAAAATAAATAAAACCATGGATAAATAAATAAAATTTCATGGAGCAATTACTGGCTTTAAGTCTTTAATCAAGGTGCAACACTGCCATCAACTGGACAATAAATGTCATTAAATAACACTGCTTTACAAACTTCACGTTTGTTTGCATGTATTTTTGCTGCTATAGCGCCACCTATTGTCTGATTGGCTAAAACAAAGCACGTTCTTTTAGGATAATTAAACATATATATATATATATATATATATATATATATATATATATATATATACTGTATATATATTTTGTTCTGCATTTATGTAAAATAAAATAAAAGTGATATTATAAAGTGACTATAGTAGATTCATATGACAATTGTTTAATTTTGATAGGACAAAAAACCAAGGCTGGATTTACATCTGACAAACATCTTGTTTTTCTTTAGTCATTGATGTGTACATAATGCATTTGCATATGCAAATTATGCATAATAGTGAAGACAGGTGTCAAATGATCAGTAGCGCCACCTGTTGATGAGTTGGTCGGGTCCAACTGTATTACAATTTACAGTTTGTTCTAGACTCAATCCTTTATTAGCAATAAAAAAAAATAAACAATACTGTCATACAAGAGATTTTAAAATAACAATATAAAACGTCAGAGAGTCTACTGTTGAACTACCTACATATACTGTATTGTTTTATATTGGCATATCAAAGATAGATGTCAGATGCAGGGGAATGAAATAACGTAAATACATTTCCATTCACCTTTAAGACATAAAACACAGGAATTTCTAATTCTAGCATCTGTCATACCAGTAAAATCTACAGCCGTAAAAAAAAAAATCCCACTATCGTCTCAATTCACCCTGTGCAATTCTCTTCAATATTGATTTTGCTCTCTTATTTTTCACCTTTTTATAACCCACATAGAAAAGCATGTTCGAACAAATCTGCTCGCTATCAGGCTTCGCTTGGCCAGGGCTACGATTCCGGGAAATAAATCACCAGTATTTCATCCTTATTCTCATCTGTTTGCAGAAGACAGGAAACATTATTCTTGGGTATTGGATCAGTGTCACATCCCTTCTTTGATTTGAATGCCCGATCGTCTTGGCGAAGGTGAGGCAAACGCTGGCCAGTTGGGATAGTGGATTTCAGGGGCGGTTGTAAAATGATTTGCTAAGAATGCCAGGGTGTTCCACGGTGGCGTGGTTGCCAGGCAGATGATAGATATGGATTATAGGTTTTGTCTGTAGTCATTCTTTAAAGATGTATTTTTATAGTCCCAGGAGTTCAATTAAACATTTTGTCCAATTGATTTTTTTTCGTGCTTAGAATTATTTTTTATGAGTAAAATGGCGAGGAAACTTACCTGTACTGGGTGACTGGTGGGTTTGCTTTGGCGGAGCAATGGAACTTCACCAGGTTTCCCTCCAAAACTGGCTGAGGCTCCACAGAGAGATTCACTAGTGGTAGATCTATGAGAACAAAACACAGAAGTGAAGATGAAAAAAGCTTTACGTTAACAGCAATTAGACTTTCTGTGTTTCTGACAAAACAACGGACTTTTAACTGCCTGTTAGAATTTAGCAATTAGCCTCACTGATACATCCAGTAGCCAAAAAAAAACAAAACAAAACAAAAAAACACGGACACAGCTTGTGTTCTAGTGGGAATAAAGAATAAGTGAAAGAAAAAAAAAACTTCTGAGCTGTAATAATGCTCGGTTATGAAATATATATTTTAGAAGCATTGTTGTTCAGCTCTACAGAAAAAAGAAAATTAGATTCATAATCACCTCACACCACATTTTTTATTTAATTATTTTTTGTCTTTTAGATGAAAGATAGAGCTTAAACAAGTGGAACAGACACCTAAGCATTGTTGTGCTTTTTTTTTTTTTTTTTTAAGAATTACTGGTATGAACTTTACATCAATAAGTCTCTCTCTCTCTCTCTCTCTCTCTCTC
>MU204326.1:5974454-5985138 GCA_017309775.1 Paedocypris sp. Pulau Singkep | reverse complement strand
CATCTGTCTGTCTGTCTGTCTAGCTACCTACACATCTGTCTGTCTGTCTGCCTGTCTAGCTACCTACACATCTGTCTGTCTGCCTGTCTAGCTACCTACACATCTGTCTGTCTGCCTGTCTAGCTACCTACACATCTGTCTGTCTGTCTGTCTAGCTACCTACACATCTGTCTGTCTCTCTGTCTGTCTAGCTACCTACACATCTGTCTGTCTGCCTGTCTGTCTACCTACACATCTGTCTGTCTGTCTGTCTGTCTGTCTAGCTATCTGCCTACATGTCTGTCTATCTGTCTAGCTACCTACACATCTGTCTGTCTGCCTGTCTAGCTACCTACACATCTGTCTGTCTGCCTGTCTGTCTAGCTATCTGCCTACGTGTCTGTCTATCTGTCTAGCTACCTACCTAACATCTTTTTTGTCTGTCTAGCTATCAACCTATCTGCCTGTCTATCTCTCTGTCGAGCTACCTACTTACTTATATATCTGTCTGACTGTCTGTCTATCTACCTACATATCTGTCTACCTGTCTGTCTGTCTAGCTACACATCTGTCTGTCTGTCTAGCTATCAATATATCCGTCTGACGAGCTACCTACTTACTGATCTGCCTGTCTCTCTCTGTCTAGCTACCTACGTACAAATCTATCTGAATGCCTGTCTGTCTAAGCTAAGTACCTGTCTGTCAAACCATTGCTCTCTCTCTCTCTCTCTCTCTCTCTCTCTCTCTCTATCTATCTATCTATCTACCTATCTATCTGTATGACTGTCTCTACCTCTCTATCTGTCTGGCTGTTGTTTGAATTTTGAATTTCTTGCGGTTGCTTGACAGTAATAAATTTTAAGCTACTTTGGGGGGAAAAAAGCAAAAAGGATTTGCTGCTCTTTGTGTTTTCACAGTGGCTTAATGCAAAGGGAATGTCTTCTGGAATAGACTTGATTGGATTAAGAACTCAGTGTCTGTGTGTGCAGAGCCTCCGTGACTCATCGTACAGCTGTCCTTCATCAATATTTACTGCTTTGCATAGTTACACAGCTCCCCCTGTGGCCTGGAGGACGCCCCCTGTGGAAACACTCCTAGCTTTCTGCCTGACAGATAATGAATGTTTGCATCTTTACTTTCGTCCCATCTGTGGATTCCGCCATAACTTATTCATTAAACACCTGCTAGTGTTTCATAGGCAGAAGAGGAGCTTGTCATCATGGCGTACTGGGCACATTCTTTATTTGCTTTCTTCCACTGAGTTAATGCCTCGTATTTCATCTCCAGCATGAGCAGGTAATGTAAACGTATCCCACTCAGACAGGCATTCATTTAGATATTCAAAAGCGGACCGGGCCTTTGACTGCATATAATTCTGGAAACCTCATTATCCACTTTGCACGACTCTCACTCCACATTCACCTGCCTCTCTCGGAGGGATAGTCCTTTTTAGAAACAGTCGTTTGGCAATAAGGTGGCTTGTCTATGCCATAATTTCGCTATATTTCCATCCTTACATTCCGTGGAGGAAAGTAATGAAATTAGAGTACACGTTTGTCGGAGCAGAGCTGAGTTCAATTACTGTAGGCCTGATTCCTCACATGGTTTAATTAAACTGTATATTGGGACTGTGATGTGAGCATGAGTGGTGGGTACCGTATCCTCACATGTCTACCGGGCTTTGGGAGAGGAGGAGACAGATGTAAAGACATGTACAATTAAAAAATATAAAGATTACCCGAGAGAGAGAGAGAGAGAGAGAGAGAGAGAGAGAGAGAGAGAGAGAGAGAGAGAGAGAGAGAGAGAGAGAGAGAGAGAGAGAGAGAGAGAGAGAGAGAGAGAGAGAGAGAGAGAGAGAGAGAGAGAGATCACAGAAAGATATTTCACACTACTTTCTATTTTTTATGAAACGGACAAAATAGAAAATATTAAATACAACGGAATATAAGGATTTGATCGTTTTAAAACCTGTTATGCCTTGTTAAAACAAACAAACAAACACAATAACAACAACAAAAATAATTTAAACATTTAACATTAAAAATAAATTGGGTTAAAATTACCGTAAGTGTGTTGCTAAATAACTTTAGCTACAAAGAAGCACAACAATACTCACAATTACCGTACTCATATTGGATAAACAGAAATCTAAATGGAAAAAAGTCATATCTGATAGGATGAAAATAAAAGAAAAATGTGAAATTTGATTGGACATCAGAACAAGTCTTGCATTCAACTCCGAGAACCAGTCCGGCAAATACAAACCAATGCAATTATAAAAACAGACCGTCAGGACTAAATTAACCATTTTCTTTAAAACCAATGTTATAACACTTTAAAAGTAAATACAGATGAGTGCAGCGAGAACTTATCGATTGCAGGTAAATCAGAAAGTGGCTCCATTTGAAGTCCTTTTACTTTTCAACGCCTCACCAACATTATTTGTGTGTTACAAGAGCTTCTAATGCAGTGCACGAGGTCGCAGAATGGAGCTGTCACACGTAATGGGCATCTAAACAGCATGTTCTGCGTCATTAGTCATAGTTAATATTATTGATGAGGGTTTGAGGAATAGAAGCAGAAGAACCACATTGTTCTTTGTGGCTTCTGGCAAAGAGATGATCTCTCAGTAGGTGTATGGGACGCGTGGGTGTAATCTGAATAGTTTAGAGTCAAATACTACCAACAGCCTACTGTTTCAATCTTTTTCTTTTCATTTTAAACATGTTTTCTAAGTAAAATACATTTAAATTTACAAGTAAAATATAAAATAAAAAAAATATATATTTTTTTAAATAAATCACAAACACTTTCCGATTACCACTAAAAATACATAAATAATTAAATAAATACAAATGGCTAGTCGGTAATGGCAAGAATGTCGAGACTCGATGTAGTTGTGAATGGTGAGTGTTTCATTTGAAGTCCATAAGACAGGAGACGTAGTCGAAATACAGACAGCAGGTACAACCAAGGCGGGCAGAGACAATCTAAGCTCAAACTGTTTTTTTTTTAATATAAGTTAAATATGCAGTGAGAATTGTGGGAGATGGAGTCCCACTTGGTCCCAAAAAAACACGCATTTTGAGTCTTGGCATTGTGAAAAAATGTGTGTGTGTGTGTGTGTGTGTGTGTGTGTGTTTGTTCACCTCACAGGAATTAGTTTCAGCTTTGTCCCTAGTGGCCAAAAACTGTACGTGCAAATTCTGTCTAACAAAACAAAAGAGATATATAATATAAAACAGTGATTGTACTTACGCTGGATGTCTATGGTGACACTGGTCTCTTTTCCGTTGGGTACGGCTTTATTTGAAGCCCGGCAGATGATCTGTTGTCCAGATTCGATGTTAGCAGCGGAGATGTAAAGCGTGCTTACAGTGCTCTCCCTGCGGCCGTCTCGAAGAAGAGTCTGCCACAATACGACAAAACAACACGGTTAAATAAAGGAAATCAAATAACAGAAAACTAAACAGGAAGAAATCGAAAACAATCAGTATGGTAGTGCTACCGAGCGCTCACAAAAACACATATTCTGTTTTTGGAAGATGTTTGACTGGACGTATAATTCTGGATATGCACCACAAAAAACAATCAATTTCCCTTCTTCAGACTTGAGAGAGACGTAAGTAGAAGCAGCGTGGTCAACATCACAGTCTCCAGCCAGAATAATTTGGCTGGTAAAATATTGTTCCAGATTTTGTTTGGGATTTAAAGAACTTTTTACTGTTTTCTTCTCTTTTCATAATTTCCGATGGCCTGATAATGTAGATTTATGCATCCTGATGCTATTGATTAACTGTTGACAAGCACACTGCAAGCAAACCATTGGAACGGAACGAAGACTAAAATCGAAAAGGATTTTCAATGTTTTTAATTGGAACATCTTGTTCAACCCAGAAAAAAAAAGTTTAGAGAAGGAATACAGAAGAAAAAAAAAACGTTTTATATAAATGTATGATTGTTAAATGAACTGTTGCGTGTCAGAACTTTTGAAGGAATTGTGTTCAATAGATCATTGAACATTGAGCATTTGTGAAATCAGGACGATCATGAAATCACAGTAAAATATTTATTTTATTATCTTAAACATTTTGACAATGTACATATTGATATGTGACAATTTGCTACATTGAAACACACATGGGTTGAAATCTGATTGGACAGAATTTTGATTAAACATAATATTATATATATAATATAAAAATATTCCGAAATGTGATGGTACCAAAACAAAATGTTCACAAACTTCTACAAGAAACAGTGCAAGCAATCTTAACAAGCCTTAATGGAACGGAGAAAATAGACAGACTAAAATTGAAATGGAATAGTTTTGATTGGAACGTCTTGTTCAACCCAGTGAAAAATAAAAAGACAAAAAGCAGCAGAAAGTCTTTCATTTATGAAAAGTACAACTTTCAGTTTCTTTCTCCAGTCCTAAAAGAAAAAAAAAAAGCAAAAGTCTCCTCAGCAAATCTCGGCAGCAGCTCTCGTGGCCTTTAGCGCCGGGAGTTCTGACTGGCGTGGGCGACGAGTCAAGACCCCATCTGTGCCTCTATAAGACCATGTATTAATGTCATCAGTTCTCCCAAAGAATCCACTAGAATAATGCACTTTTGAGCCATAATAGTTACACACTAATGATTAGTCATGTCACCGCACAGGCCAGTGACAGGGAGATTGCTAATGGTAGTAATTACCAGCTCTTTTTTTCCCATTCCCTTTTTTCTTTTGCCGCTGATTTGAAATATTGTGAAACGTAATACTCGCAATCTCACCAACTGCGAAACAAAAATAGAAGATGGAAGGAAAACAAATTGCATGGATGTCGGTGAGGAAACAAGCTGGAGTTGAGAAATAAAATGGACCAGACGTTTATTTCTCCCGTCACGTGTTATTCTGGCCCTCAAAAAGTCTCTGTGATGTCACACCGCCTGGATAATTCACAGCGATTCAAAAATGTTCATTATTCTGGAATCTGTACGCTTTAAGAAAACATTCGAGAAAGGTCGAGTTAGCAATGTATCATTTTGGTGAAAAGACAACAAAAATACATGTTTGTTTCGAAATCTCTTTACTGTTATTTTGCACAATGTTGGATGTAATAGTGTTTCTTTGCTTTATTCAAATTAAAAAGATCAAATTGCTAATTACTTATGATCCACTTTTCCATTTAAATATTTTATCATTGAAGGACCAGTCCGATCTGCCCTGACGTGTTCTCTTCACGGACGGATTCTGAATAAAGTCATCACACATCGGAAAAGCGACGGAAATACTGGAAGGAAATACAGGAAAGACAAACGTCCGTGCATCAATGTACTGTATGGCCGGGAATCATTTGATTGTATTCATGTTCTTCATTAGATGGTATTATATTCTATCATTAAACATGATTATATTCTTTGTCCTGGTTTTTGTCTGTATTGACCCCTGATTTAACGGCGTCCCCGGCGGACTTCATTAAACATTTTGCTTCCAGTTTTAACTTTGTTAAACACTGGCAGTTTATGGCAAATTTTTCTAATTTTCCTCAAATTTGGCCCAATGAAGCAGCTTTTTTGCCCCCAAAAAAGCAGCGCAACATTTGTTAATGAGATACAATTTGTTTTGGGACTTTAGGATTTTGCCCAAAAAGCGGCTGCCCCGATTAACTAGTGTCCCAATTAAGCAGAGTTGACTGTATATTTATATTTATTCATCTGCAATACATGTAAAACAAACTTAAACTAGACACAGTATAGTGCATGCATGTTTGTGTGCACTTTTGTGAAAATACGGCCATTGTGGTCAGTTTAGAATTAGTCAAATTAATACAAATGTAATACTAATGTTAAAAATGTATAGTATATTACATCATAACCGATTATGTACATTTCGAGTGTTCTGCTAATGTAGGCCATTCTCAAGCTCTATATAGTGTGTATGTCGGAGCGTGTCCGGGCTGTTGCTCCGCACACTAGGTGCTCACCTCACAAGTTGAAAGACACAAACTGTCAGCCGCAGGAAGTGTCAATGTAATATCCTGCCTGACACAGTCCGGATTGTTTCCATTATTGCTCAGGGCCTGTCTCAAGTCATTAATCTTGAATGGGGCCTGAAACAGCCAAGGACTCAACACTTAACCAGGCCTGAGCCTAAAATAGCTCCAAATTACAAATAGATAATTTCTACTGGTGTAGCCTGGAGCATGTCAGCTGGCTCCACAGGAAGTGAAGGCTGGAATCGAACGGGGAAGAATTGTGAGTCTAGATACATACCATGCCTTGTATGTGCACGGCGCATGAATGTGTCTCTTGTCAAATGTCAGAATCTGCTTTAGCCTCCATATCAGTTCCCTCCGCTAGAAGGTTAGCAAATGCCAGTAAACACATTTGAAGTGTGCCGACAAAAAGCATGCTGATGTCTATGTAAAAAGCGATTTTTCTACTAAACTCAACGCCAACTATTCGAATTACTGATGATTGGTTAGATCGAGTTCCTTGACAAGTTTTCCAACAAGCGGGAAGGATTTCAAACCAAAGACTGCTTTGCTTTTTTGATCATGAAGTGATGATGATTTTGAAGTTTGATCATGGCAAAAGAGATCAACAGTAAGGTTTTGCGTGTAAGAGAGAACCAACTCTTGCAAAACAAACCAGACGTTCGCGAGACAGACTAGCCTCATAGCGTTGGGTTTTGTTGAAGACACTCGGATCTTGGTCTGAAACAATGATTCAGCTCTAGTAAACAGGGCAGATGGTTCTTGGATCGCTTTATGGTTCTCTCAATTTTGGGAAGTTCTTCTTACTGGCAGGAGATGTTTTACTCAACTTTGAGATGATTTTGCAGCTATGAGACTCATTGGCTTTGAGGATTAGAATGGCAATTCTTTCAATTCGGTTTGCGCTAAACTCAAGAACGGACAAACCTTGTAGGTACAGTTTGTGTACTTTAGCTGGAGGCTACTGTACATGGTTTATTATCCCTTTGTTAGAGATCATGTTTTCAACTAGTCTTCTAAAGCAAAGACCATCATTTTTTCACTACCGATTACCTTGTATTAATTTCCCTTTATGAGAGATTCATTTTCAGCAGGTTTTTACCCCGTTTCGCTCAAATCGGGCGAATAGCTCAGCTTCTGTTCCTGGGGTTAAAAGCCATTCTTTGATTAACTAATTTAATCCTGCACCTCCACTTCTGATTAATTTCTACCATTTTACGGTGCAATTAATTAAACGCCTTTTTACTTTCTCTCCTCTCCCACTTTTAATTTCAGTGGCAAAATTGCAAGAAGGTTAATTAAGAGGAGGAGGGTGATGGAGGGATGTTCTCCGCATTAACAGAGGAAGCCAAATCTGCCACAGCAAAGCATGACGACGACAGAGACAGAGTGATGTCTGCTCGCAGCAAGCAGCTCGGCGTGAAACACAGTGACAGTGTCGGTTAGAAACCAAAGTTAATTATATCTCTATTTGAAAATATTCCAATATTCTCTTATGGTAGGCATTACTATTAAAAGCCTAATTATGTGGAATCCTAACGTGGAGATTAAATCATTAGCATGAAATTAAATTTGAAAGAATGAATGTGGCGAAGATTTTGAAGGACCGCACGGAGGGCCGGTCTCAACCAATCAGAATATAGAGGACATCGACTGGGTTTCAGTAGGTTTGACAGTTAATCTTTCCGTGGATCTTTTATCTTGGAGACCATATTAATTCAACCCAAATTTTACTGAGATAGAGAGAGAGAGAAAAAGAGTGAGAGAGAGAGAGAGGGACAGAGAGAGATTGAAAGATGGGAAAATCAAGATAGAGAGTGAGAGAGAGGAAAAAGAGAGATCAATAAAGACAGATTGATAGAGAGGAAAAAGAGAGATCAATAAAGACAGATTGATAGAGGAATGAGGAAAGAGAAGAGAAGAGAAGAGAAGAGAAGAGAAGAGAAGAGAAGAGAAGAGAAGAGAAGAGAAGAGAAGAGAAGAGAAGAGAAGAGAAGAGAGTTCAAGAGAGGCGGATCGATCGAGTGAGATAAAAAATAATGAAAACAGATTGAGAGAGATAAATAGAGAGAAAGATAGATTGAAAGAGAGGAAAATCAAGATAGAGGGTGAGTGAGAGGAGAGAGAGAGACAGATCGATAAAGACAGATTGATAGAGGAACGAGAGAGATCAATAAAGACAGATAGAGAAGAGAAGAGAAGAGAAGAGAAGAGAAAAGAAGAGAAGAGAAGAGAAGAGAAGAGAAGAGAAGAGAAGAGAAGAGAAGAGAGAGGCAAATTGATCGAGAGTGAGAAAGATTAATTAAGACAGATAGAAAAAGAGAGAGAGGGGGTGAGAGAGAGAGAGAGAGAGAGAGAGAGAGAGAGAGAGAGAATAACTAATGTTTCTCTATGTTTAGAAACATTTCCTTTGAAATCCCACACAGCATATTCCTCTTAAACAAGGTTTACAGTCTCGTCTCATTGCAAACGTGGCCTTTCCATTTCAGCAACATATTTTATTTCCAACGTGTGTTCCGTTCTTTTGTGTGTGCTGTCATTCAGAGGCGACTCTGCGGTGGAATTGCAATCGAATCGTGTGCAGCTCCAGCAGAACGACACAATGGTGGAATCATAAAGTGTCCCCCAGCAGAACCATCAGTCCTGAAGACATATTCACAGCATGCGTCACGCAGACACTGGCCTTCATTTGTTCCGATTATGAGCCTGATGAAGGGGGAGTATGAGAGAGTTCCCGCTTTCTCCTTTCCCATTATTCAGAGCGAGTGATTGGCTTAATTGACTGCATTGCTTTTTAATGGAATGAAAAGAGATATTAGGAAGCTCAACTGCCCACATCCATCACGCCGCCTTGTCTCTCATTCACATCACTATTCCGACCGCCAAGAAAAGTACTTATCTGCAAATTACAGATACCTCCTCTAGGATGCAGATGCGATGTCAATACGCTGTTCACTTAAACCAGCAAACTCAAAGGCGTTAAGAAGCGACGATGGAAGGGTTTTGATTACTAGATCTTATTTATATCGTCAACCTGGACTCATGGAAACATCTGAAGATGAAGGAGCTTCACATCTAATAAAGGATTATTGACGGCATGGTGGCTCAGTGGTTATGCCTGTTGGTCCAAGATGCAAAATTTCAAAATCAAGAGTTCTGGAGTATTGAAGGTTGGGAAATTGACCATAGGTGTGTGAAAATGTGTGTTCTGCCTTGTGATTGGCTGGAGGTCAATCCGGGTTATTTGTGTGTGCCAGAGTTGATAAGATTGGCTTCATCTCCCCATTACCCAGATATGGTAAAGAGGTTCAGAAAACGTAGGTTTGAATGAAAAAAGAGAATTTCCTGGACAGAAGTTGACACGATACAACTTGTTATACCAGACTTTATTTTACCTTTTCCTAGAAAACCAATGACCCAACAATAGATTTTTTGAGAACAATATGGCTTTCCCTTTATTTCCCATCTGTTTGTTTCTGTCGACACATTTTGCAGGGTGAGAAGGACAAACATGTCTATGTCATTCCAGTTAGAGAATGGCTTTCCAGGGATTTTCTTCCAATCAAATGGAGCTAAGGTCTGAATCGAATGAGTGCAGATGGTACAAGCAAACGCAATCACAGATGGCTCTTGTGACGAGTGGCACTCTTTAAGTTCACGTTAACTTCAAGAATACCTTCTTTATTAGTCTTAGAATGTGCTGACATTTATAAATATGACACGCTCATACAGTATTTCGATGTTTTAAAATGTCTTTTCTATTGCTAAATAAGCCTCCTAGATCTCTTCAGAATTCATTGTCATGCTCTCTCATGTCTATGTTCACCCTTTGTGTGCCACATTTTACCACTCTTTTTGTTTTGTGCTTACATTCTCCTCTTGTCCATTGATTCAATATATCTCTATAGATAGTGTTTTACATGTGAGTGTTTGCTTGTATCGAGAAATAAAAGCCACGTATTGATTCCTCTGTTCTTTTTTGATGTTCCAGTGATCTTACAACTCAAAGAACTGTATTAATCCCAAAGGAAAATGGCTTTCTCTTGTTACAGTTGTTTAAGGTGCCTCAGATAGGGAAAAAAAAGATTACTACAATCGGACATGGAAACAAATTCCACTTGAACCACTTTTTCCATTGTTGGGTCATGGAGAACTGGAGATTAGCACATCAACTCTGGCCCTGAAGGTTGGACGCATACCCTGAATTGTTGGACAACCAACCAAAGAGGAAAATATACATAATACATTTGGCAAAGACAGATGTACCTTAGAGTACATGGCTCCGTTCAGCACTTCTCCATTCCGTATCCAGATGATGGACGCGGCAGGTTTGGCATTGTCAGCATGGCATGTTAGATTGAGAGGATCGCCTGCTCTTAGACTCACCACAGGACCTCCAATGATGACCGGATCATCCGGTGGAACTGAGAAAAAGGGAGAGAGACAGAGTGAGATAGATGAAAGAGACCACATTTTTTCCCAATCAGGAAAAAGATAAATCGTTGTGCTCTCCATCATAGTTCAAGTTCAAGTCCCAGACCAACATAAAGCTGCTATGCGGATTTAGGGGGAAAAAAAGAGTCTTTAAAAAGAAAAAAAAACATCCAATATTCTTCTGTGTTCCGAATTGGGAAAGAGAGAGAGAGAGAGAGAGAGAGAGAGAGAGAGAGAGAGAGAGAGAGAGAGAGAGAGAGAGAGAGAGAGAGAGAGAGAGAGAGAGAGAGA
>MU204326.1:5914815-5974354 GCA_017309775.1 Paedocypris sp. Pulau Singkep | reverse complement strand
CACTGATTACCCTCGCTCTTTAACACACACCCCTGACAGATCGTCCTGGGCTTTATTCAAACTCCAGTGAATTATTGATCGGCCTGCACACTCATTACTGAACCAATCTGGGGAATATCAAAGTTAGTGAGCAGCTGGGAGAGAGAGAGAGAGAGAGAGAGAGAGAGAGAGAGAGAGAGAGAGAGAGAGAGAGAGAGAGAGAGAGAGAGACCTTCTGATCACAGCTAAGAGAAAGATAATTACGGTCATGCAGTGGGTTGTTCAAAATGATTTGTGGCTGAGTTCTTTAATTAGCATAAGGGGAAAATCAACGTTTTTTTTTTTTTTTAACTTGAAGTTTTTATTGGTCCAATCAAGTAGCAACAATCTTAAAATGCAACACATTTTTTTGAAGGAACACATTCTTAAGATCCTAGGTAATAGCAGTAGAAACAGAAAGGTTTTTAATAAATGAAATAACAAACAAACAAATAAACGAAAATAAATTGTGTGGCACTAGACTTAGACACTATAGACAAGCAGCATAGTGCGTTTGGAAGGAAGAGCAACTTGTATTTCTAGCATAACGTTATGGAAATATCTGATACTGTAGAAAATAAATAAATACATAAAAAGTTCAAGTTTAGGTTCAAGTTTATTTATATACCATTTTTCTTAGTTCCAGACCAAGGCAAAGTCGCTATGCGGAATTAGGGAAAACTAGTCTTTAAAGAAGAAATGTGTCCATTGTCCATCTGTGCTCAAAAATTAAGGGGAAACAGGACATGTCCATTGTTCATCTGTGTTCAGACTGTGGGCTACAGTATGACCAGTGAAAAAGTGAATCTATGTGGTGACATGTACCGATATGACAGATTTAAGCAACTTCTTGTTGGCGTTAGTGAGTACTGTGTGTGGAGATGTCATGCGCTGTTTCAATTATTCAACTGTAGCTCTCAGGTAGACTTGACTCTTACTTGACCTGTCAGGAATCTTAATCTTTGAACTAGAATGCCTTTACTACTTTTCCCAAGATTCAAGGTACAAAAAGTACTTGAAAATGCAGTAATTAAATCACTAATTTGATAGTAGTCGAATCATAGCTCTACTTTAACGCTTTTTCGAACTAAAACGAGAAAAAAAAAAGTGAAAGTGAATTTTTCACTATGTCCACTCTGGACCGTATTGAAATTCTGCTGTGCATAAGTGACACAAACATAGTGATGGGAACACGCACACATACGGAGCAGTGGGTTGCCTTGGTCACAGTCTTCATCCAAACAGACAGGGATTCGAACCTGTAACCTCATGAATACAAGTCCAATTCCCCCACCACTGGTTTCCATAGAGAGGAGACAATCGTGTGCTGTTCACATCATTACAGGTTTTTTTTTACGTTTCTAAAGAGCAGGGGAGAAACTCAGCAAGACAGCTTGAAGATTTATGTTGGAAATCTCCAGGTCCATGTTTCTTCTCTCCTCAAACAGCAGACCTCAGCGGCCTGGAGGTGTTTTTATGTTTGACGGTGTTCCTCTGCCAAAGCCTTGCCACTATTGATGGCAGTGTCCATCCACTACAAATGGCACTGATCATTAAATAGAGATGTTATTTCAGGCCGGGGCTGTGAGGTTTTTGTCAGACATTGCCTATCTAATTTCAGCTCTTCCAGACACTCTTAGTGTGACAGCTGTACAAAGGGCAACCCTGTAGACACACTAGCCATCATCATTACCGGCCTGTTTGCAAACTCTGCATCCCCTAATGGCTCCAAATTAGCGCTTTACCAAAGTCACTCAATAGCTTTCTCATGAGTTGGTCAGTGCCGATTGATCGCTTGTTTTTAATTACTGGGACGCTGCTGTAATTCTTCCTCTCTCCACTTGGCACGAAAAGACGAAGATCTAGAAGCTGGAGGTTTTTCTTCGTTGTATATTCTTTGACAATTTTGGGTTTTGCTTTTACATGTATTTGGCAAACCCTTTAATCATGAACTTACAGAGCGAGTAAATTGGTTTGGCCTTTACTAGAAATATTTGTTTATATCAGACACGTTGTATCTTACATGTTGACTCTGCCTTCGTGACAATCAGCTGTTTATAACCACGTCACGACTCCATTGCCTCTGAGGAAGACAGAAGTCTACCCTGGAAACATCTCAGGTACGTCTATTGATCACAACGTGTCTATAATAAAATAATATTCTAGTAAATTAAACAAATAGACACTATGAAGATGATTGAATCTTTAGTAGTGGTATCTTCTGGTTCGAGATTCGAACCGGTAACGGTCCAAAGTCCAGTACCCCAACCACTAAGCCACAACTGCAACTGTTTTCAATCAAAAACACTTGCCGTGCAATACAGATTTAAATTCTGAACAGGTTCCTTGAGAATCAAACCAATGACTTTTGGTGTCCAAAAATCCAGCTCTAGTGAAAAAGCTAATGAAAGGTCATGAAGGTTGAAATGTCAGTGAATCAGTAGGGGATATCCCCACAGCCTCACTAAGATAAATGGTTAATTTATCTTTTTTTTTTCGATCAGCTTCTTCCATTTCTGAATCGCAGGAAGCTGACGCCTAGTATCTCTGTAAATCAATTTGCTATTTTTCTACTACCCAACCGTTTGAGAAGTTCACAGAGAAAGACAAACTTCACAGTTTTCTAGTGGTAGAAAGTTGTACTTGTGACCAAAAGGTTGAAGATTTGAATTCTGGACTGGAGGATTCCACAACTGAAGTGTCCATGTGTAAGGCACTTAACCCAATCTGCTCATTCTGTAAATCCCTTTGGATTAAAGTGTCTGCCAAATAAATGTAAGGTAAAGGTTTTAATCCCAGACCAGCGGGTACCACGATTGAAGTGTCCTTGACAAGATGCTAAACCAAATCGTCTCTCCGGGCACATTTCCTCGCTCCACCACCCCGAGGCAGCAGAACTTACCACTGCTGCCCGTGTTTCAGCTCTGTTGAAGAATAGAGTCACAAGGATTTGGGATTTTAGCAATCGTGAAGTAAGAAATTCCACTTCATCAACAGCGGGCTCTTGGCTTGACTTATTGACATCAAAAACAAGGTTGTTCAAGAACGTGGTGATATGGTCTGTAATTCGGCCCCCAGTTAGAGGAGCAGGGGGTTGTGGGATTGAGTGGAAAGCAATCTGGAGCTGAACGGGCGAAGCCGTGTTTTGTCTCCACTGACGTGTCTCGCACAACAATGAGGCAGATCTGTTTCAACAACAGCTCCCATCACCTGCTTTTGCAAATGCTGCTGGCAGTGATGGATAGAAGGGAGAAAACCCAAAGAGGGAAAAAAAAAGAAAGAAAGGCAAAGGATTGGAATTGAAAACATGCCAGGAATGGAGACAAGTGACATACGTGGATCACTGGTCCAAATCAAAGCTCCATTCTCAGAGCTGTCACTAATGTGTGGCTCTGTGCTGAGAAATTTCTATATGGTAAACACTCACTGGTCCAGTTTTCTCCATTCGATTCTCTCCATTTGGCAGGGTCTGAATGTAAAGTTTTACCGGTTCGATGCATGACTGATGCTGGGCCAGACTGCCATAGTTCCATCAGGAAGTCAAGGGTGGAGAAACCAAAGACGATGGAAGGAAAATAAGATTTACCTTTGAATGAGCATCAAAGTGTGGAGGAAATAGGGGTTGCCGCGTTT
The DNA here is from genome assembly GCA_017309775.1 of Paedocypris sp. Pulau Singkep. Lineage (NCBI taxonomy): Eukaryota > Metazoa > Chordata > Actinopteri > Cypriniformes > Paedocypris > Paedocypris sp. Pulau Singkep. The sequence goes on along the minus strand of MU204326.1, from coordinate 5,970,703 downwards.
GGGTGAGACCATTACAAGCAGAGCGGTTTCATTTCAGAGGGTTGTCGTGACCTCTTAGTGCGGCAGGTTGGGATAGAGGGAAGTTGGGGGATGCGGTTGGGTTCCTTTGTTTGTGAAGGTGGGATAAGGGTCACATTTTGAATAGGTTGGTAGTTGGAAGCCGGTGAGATGCATACAGTGAAGGATGCCGATGCTATTTTTGAGTTTGGTAAGCTACGATTGGGATTCTAAATGGAATATTAAAATGCAAACACTGACACACACACACACACACACACACACAAAAGTTCAAAAAGATGTCCTTGTAAGAACTCTTGTTTATACATCTTATAGATCACTTTTATATACATTTTTTCCACATTAGCTTTTTCTATTACATACAAAAAGCTGGTATCAACTTTGCATTTGACTTTGCAATTGAAATATATACATTTCTCCTTCAAAACATATTTTTTCTTCAAACCATGAACATACATATTTGATCATAAAGGCACTTGATTGAGCTTCATTCAACTTGGCCCTTTCAACATCAATTTCTTTCGCTGATGTCTAGATCTTTTTTCATCGATGCAGATCAGTCATCACCAACACTAGCACCAATGATCTGGTGTTCAATAGAAATCCTTATATTTGATGTTGGGGATAAACAGGGATAAACAAACAACAAAAAAAGCCAGAACATAAAGTGCATCCATCAAAATCCAAGTCATCAGCTAAAATTCCAGTCTGAAAATAGCTCAACGAAATACGTTTGGTTTAAAACTGTATGTGTTCGTAAAATATATAAGCCAGTGATTTCATTGATTTTAATTAACTTGGGTTAAGTGAAGTGCTTTTCTTTTTTTTTTTTTTTTTACATTTTACTACCTTCTTTCCAAAGAAAATAGAACATTTACTTGTGTTAAAGTTTGATTAAATTCCATGAAAAGCGATAAATGGTGATCGGGCTTTCGTACTTGAGTGGGAACGGAAACTGGCTCCAATTTAACGACCTTTGTTTAACTTTAGAAAACTATGAGAACATTTTTTTGTATAGACATCAAGCAGTTGCTTCTCCAGATTTGCAATTAAAAGTTAATCATCTTTATGCCTTGAAGCTGTTTATCAAATGATAAGCCAAGACTTTGAGGCTTCCACATGCAAAATAATACACATTCCAAATATCATCACCTATTTATTTATCCCTGAAGGACACTTGATCCTCCATTAGTTATGAATTCATAATTATTAATTGGTGGGAAAGGAAATGAGAAACGGGTGGGTAGATTTAGTTGAAGCAACTTCTAAAGAATCAACCCTTTTGAAAACATTTTGATAGCCAATTGCAGCACTTACACGATACATTGCATACAATTATGACACTGTTTATGATGCAACTTGGTGTTTTTCTTGTTATTACTCTTTATTTCTTAGTGGGAAATAACGAGAACCTTTACCAAGACATTATAAGTCAAGAATAGTGATAATGAGTTGAAGAACTACAATTTCAAAACGTAAATGGCGACTGTTAAACACTCTACAGGTACTTAGAAGAAAAGGCTTCCAGAACCTTGAGAGGCGTAAATGACCTTTTACTCATCTCATAACGTCAGACGCATGCAGTTGCTCCTCTATTACTCTTTGTCTTTAGTCCATTTTCTCCCAGGCTAAGATTAATGTTGAGGGCCACGAATAAGAAGACACGCCTGACTATCTTCTAAAAGAATATATAATTAGCCCATAGGCCAAGAGGAACCGTAAAGGAACGATCATTCTAGTCTCCGTGATGTATATAATTCATCAGAGGTCAAATATAATCCCAGACTTCGGCGAAAAGACAGATCAAAGTTTAGGGGTCAAAGCTTAGTGTGCACATTTTATAACAGTGGGAGAAAGAAATACGTGGAAGTCTGGATTAATCTTTTCGATTTTACTTTCGCATCTGAACCATAAACCGTTGGTCATTTGTTTCTGAGAGGTGTCATGTATTACAAATCACACTGACCTTCTCTTTGTTCATGTAAAAAGCTTGCACTTTTGTGTAATTTCTCCAGTTTCAGAGATTTTGTCTGCTTTAGAATCAGAAACGTATTATTCACAGACGTTTTAGAATATAGTGGCCACCATAGCTGATCGTTCTTTTTGGGAATTGTGTGTTTTTTTTTCCTCTACGTCCTGATTGGCTGTAAACCACTGCCAATCAATCTTCTCCATGCCACGCCCCATTATGCTTTCAGCTAAATGGAAATAAATATTTGATTGCAGGCAATGCGACTTATAAGTGCTGTATGTTTGCACATTTTATCAACATATGAATTAATTGGGTGGTACTTCTGATTTTGTAAAATGCTTTGTTCGCATTTGCTGAACTTTAACTTTTACATGGACACTTTCAGAGCTATGCATATAAATATACAGTACCATTTTAAACCCCAACCAACAGTTTGACATGGTACTTGGAATGGTACTGTATATTTATGCGCTTATCGCTTAATATTCATAAGCATAGGGGTTCTCATCACATGAGCTTTTTAAACTCATCTTGCCCCATGAATAAATAGTGTCAGATATCACAAAACCACCGTCCCTTTGGCGAACAACTTGACAGGAAATTATACTAAGCAGGGATGAACTTGAGGTTTTCGGTTTTGAACTGCGATGGATAATTAGTGTTATCAGTGCCCACTGAGGCAGTTCTAAAGCTGGACTAATTAAAGCCCAATTATTAATGACCACAGCAGGAGAAAACCACGATAAACAAAACAGCCGGAGCATCAGGGCTCCCCATTGGCTCCTTTCTCCTACTTGTTCTACCAATCAGAAAGATCTAGTCAGGAATTATGGACTAGTCGTGGCTGATGGCTACAAACACAGGCACGAGTTGGGTTTTGGGTGACATTCTTTGACGTATGTTAACTGTTTCAAATTAAGCAAATAAGTAATTTGCAGGGAAGAGCTGTCGAAGGAAACCACAGCCCATTTGTCTTTCCTCCTCTAATTTCCCACTCTGCATCCTCGCCTGCAGGCCATTATTTTCACTTTTCATTAGTGGAGATCAATAAAGCAAATCCCATTTCGGTTGGCGAGCAGATGTATTCAACCTCAAACCCCGTGCCAGTCACAGCTCCTTAAATGCTTGTGGGTCTTGAGAGTTAGAGAAACCTACTGTTTGATTAAAAACATGACACCAATAGAACCATGACTTTCCATTATTGTGGGTATAGAACTTAAATGAATAAAACTTAATTAAGATTCACCGACCTCTCGTGTTTAATAATGGCGGCGGTTGGATTTGGAGCAGGAAATTAAAACCCGTGGACTTATGACACTGCACAGGGATTCGGTCAATTAAAAATCCATTTTTTGATAGTTTGGTCTCGGGAAAAATGATACTCAAGAATAGTCTGAGATGGTATCTTGGGCCTATCCGAGGTGAGTTGTGAACGTCAGCTTAGAAACAAACGTAACAACTTTTGCTTATCAACAACTTATCAACAAAAATGTGTGAAAACTCTATAATTCCAACACCACCGGCCTTTTTAAGCGCCCGTACTCACCTAGCACAGTAAGTCGTGCGGGACGAGACCTCATGGCAGCCTGGATCGCCTGGCACTCGAAAACAGCATCATCCATCAACTCCACCCTCTGGATCCGCAGGTGGTGCTCACCTGACCCGTGGTCGCCCACCACTGTGTAACGTGGATAGCCTGTAAAAAAGTGCAACGACTTAATTCACAAAATCCACACTGAAGTAAACAAAATCCGCAAAACATGAGCAATTCAGGCACTTGAAGACCTTTTAAAGTAGACGTGGAGTAAGTGCTGGTGGCTGATGCAACTTTCACTGTAAGTTGGCAACAATGTGGTTAGAAATGTTTAGTACATTATTTTATAAGAGATCTCTAGGGCAGAAAATTAATTTCCTTTTAATATATTTTTGTGAAACAATATTTTTGTTTTTTTTTTTCATTTGAATGAACGCTGTATTCAAAACAGCTTTTGAAATAACCTAGAAACTAGAATTACGCATGAATCTTCAGAGAAAAAAAAAAGAATTATGTACTATTTAAACATAAATCTAATTTTAAATTGACAAAGTTGAGTCAATTTAATGAGTGTTCCACTCTCTGATTGGTTGACCACAGATCTTGTGTTATGGGAAGTTCGATTCTTTTAACCGATTCGGATCTTTAATTCTCGTAGTCTCGTAAAACAGTAAAGTGAACGAAGCATTTCAAGTCATTCGCTCAGTTTGTTCATTTCCAGCAGGAGAAAAACTGGACTAATGCTGCTTGATACTATCGTCGGCGAATCGTCCACTGAGAAGACTCGATCATTCCGAGTCATATGAAAGATTCGTATGAATGAATCGTCCATGATCGACACATCCAGCCAAGCGTGTTTGGGATTGGCTTAAGCTCTTCGTGAAATTAAACGTAAGAATGGAGTTCAGTTTTGTATTCCTTTAAAAACTAGCCCTCTTTAGATGCTAACTGAGCAGTACGTACAAAATTTGTGGTTTAATCAAACACACAGCGGGACAAACAGTTTTACAATACCAAGCAGAGCAATTCCCTTTCAAAGGAACGAACAGCAGCGAGAGGAAGTGCGGAGCAGGTGAGGAGCTGTTGGATTATCTCCTGCTTTGTGTTACATCCCAAGGTCTGATGGTTCTTAGGGGGCAAAAAAAAAAACCCCAGCTCTAATTATGAGAGATTTGCTATTTCCAACAAGCCCCTTAAAAGTGCTGTCACTGGCGTTAGTGCGCTCTCTCTTGCAATGTGGGAAGGTAATTGATGGCAGATGGGAGATACAGATTTAATCGTGCTAGAAGCTGATCTCAGCGCGTTTCTCTCTGGAAGAAGCACGGCGCGTTTATTCCTCGCTTTAATTCAGTCTCACTTTTTATGTGGCTAAATTTACACCTTGGAGAGTGATACGAGCGCCGCTCCCCACAGAGCAGCCATTTGAATCCCTGCCAGTGAATGACCTGTGGCAGGACATTGATTTTACAGCATTCATCGATATGATTCATGTTCATTCCAGGGATTTCTCCCCGATACGATCGGAACGGACCCTTGTGAGCTGGGGGCGCTCATCATGACACTTTCCTCTTCGTTTTCATTCTAAAGTGGCTCCGAAATGGATGCTTGTAACCAAATGTTGAAGTTTGAAAGCCGTAAAAAGACACTTTTTTATTATTCTGCGTGCTTTTACAAGTACCTGGACCTTATATAACCTATATTTTCAAGTGCTGTGTGGTACCTTATCAACTCCAACTATTACCGAGCCCTGCTAAAACTGCAGCCATCACTGTAATCTACGGCAATGAGGCTTGAAAGAGGAATGTGCTTTAACATACTGCTGTAAAAAAAGAGTGAAAAATAGAGTGGACTGAACTAATAGCTTTTAAGTCCTTGAGTCTGACTGTTGAAATCACTGTGCCAGAAAATGCCAATTATTGCCCGGTGCCTCATTGGATCCCATTCACTTTTAATAGACCATGAAGTATCTCTCATTCTCCCTATTGAGGGGAGCAGTGGATGATTATGGCGCTGTGTGTTTTATCTGCCCACATACAGCCTTTCTTTTCTCTGTGTGGGTGACAGAACAGAGTCAGGGTTGCCCAGAAAACAAACATTTATTAAATTGTCAAAACAGCTTCATTTTACCCATTTTTTCCCATACTTTTTCCAGAGACCCCATGTTTGCGGTGAGACAATCATATAGTTGTGACCTAAAGGACTTGACTGCTTCTTCCATGTCTGGGTCACAATAGCCAGTTCCAACTCTTGGATTTTTTGGGACTTTTTGGGACTTCCTGGATCTCATCAATAGCCGAGTAGTACACAAAGACACACGTTTAAAATTATTTAGGTTTTTTTTTAAATTATTATATTTATTAAGACACTAAAAATGTGCCTTTTTGAGACTATTGCTAACTATTGACTACTAAGCCACTGTGCTGCCATTTAACCTACTTGCTTTAAACAACCAAAAAAATGCAACAATTTTCGAGTTATTTTTGGCACTTTGCTCAAACTCTTTGTGTTATTGTATATTATTTTCTTTTTTTTCATGTTTCATGTTTAGTGCAATAAAGTTGACTTCAGACTCTCCTAATTAATTAATACAGGCTAAATTTGATGTTACTTTCAAATGCAAAAAAATATGAAAGAAATGCAAAAAAATGCAAGTTCTGTTTCCCTATTTTGCTTTTACTAATTTCAAACATTTTGTTTTATATTGGGGTCTTCTTTATGTTGATTGCAATTATCTTAACAGCACACTCTTAAATTGCGGTCTTATTGCATGCCAATACGTGTTAAAACTGATGGCTGGCTTCAAATGAAACTTTGAGAACTTTATTAAGTCTCCTTCGAGGAGTAATAATTTTACACTTGGTGACTGTCAAAATACAATTTAAGCCTTGTAATGTGTGGAAAGTCAAATCAAGTGCTTTTACGATGGCAGCCAGTCAAAGCAGGCGAAGCAGACTTGGCTATTTTAATAGCTATCTGCTCGGTTCGATAGTGTTTATTCCTGATGAGAGATTGATGGGTTTGTTGCAAGCGCCATCTATTGCCACTTAATGCCGTGCAACAAATCTCGAGTCGTTTTTTACTGCGTCAGATGGTTACAGAATATATTCATTGGCTTTCTGATTTACTAAACACTGTGGAATCAAGTTGAATCATAAGATTAATGTCTTTTATACTCCGCATAGTAATGTCTTATCTGAACCACATGGCATCAGCTCACCCACAATGCACTGCGCTTAGCCAACGAGACTCTGGAGAGTAAAGTCTCTCTAAACAACTCATGCATATTAAATTCATCCATAAACAGTGCTGGCGTGACCAAGGCCACCGCGAATCATGAGTCAATAATGTCAAGCTCCAGGAACATGCCATAAAATCTGGACCTGTCCGTTTAAAATGAAACTCTGCATTTTTGGATTGCACTGGATTGCACTGGATTGCACTGCATTTTTACTCTAATTTTAATAACAGCCGTGAAGAAATCAGCAATAATTACAATCTATGAGATAGTGAAAAAAATAGATCAGAGAGATTTAACAAATGCACCAAAAGTCCAGTAAAATGCTGTTTTAAATGACAACATAGAAGATTCAGATACATCCATTATTTTTTTTTTTATTGCACTCAATAGTGAGAACCTTTTATAAGATAAAAGTCCTGTATGCTTCACCTGAGAATTGTGCATGTCAGGACAAATAAGAAGATTTTTGTAATTGATCACAATCCCAAAGACAAGCCACCTCGACCAAAGCAAACATTATAAACACCCCCATTAGAGCCAATGAATCCATCAGGACAGGAAAGGATTAATCTCTGGGTTAGATCGATTAAAGGTGAACAAAAGGTTGGGAATGGAGGTGTGACGCAGTGATTAATGATCGGAAGAATAAGTGAGTAAGTTCGTGACAACTTGAAAGAAGTTGATTGGAAGAGTAGAAGTATATGCTGTCTGCATTTGAACCTGTAAATGTGATATTATCGTTAACTGCCGTAATTACATTAAATCTTTTGTGTAAGCAGACCAACTATTGTACCTAACCATATGAGTCTCAAGGCCATTTTTATAAATTGATTTTCATTTTTCAACAGGATGTTTAAAACAAAAATATACAGCACTTTCATGTAGGGATTGTTTGGTTACCGTGATTACGCGAATATAAGCAGCGCCTTGATTTTTCAGGTGCAAAATAAAAATTGCAAAAAATACTTGTTTCTTAAAAAAACTATTCTTTCTTTATTTAACAAACCTAACTTGTGACTCGTGTCACTTCAATGTCGTTAAGGTTGAATAATAGTTAAAAAAAATCTATTCTAGTCTTCAAAACTCCAACTCCATTGAGGCCTTAGGCTCCCATGAACAAGTGCATTATTTATTCCTTAATTATTTGTTTACCTGTTTTTTTTTTTTTTTTAATTGTGACTTTACTAGTTGTATATGTAGCAATTACCTGTCAAAATGCTGCAGATACATATGAAACCATCATCAAATATCATGTTGGCATAGTAATATAATGATTTTGAAGCCATTTCCTACAAAGCAACAGCAAATTTGTGGAGCCAGCAAAAGTCTGCTTGGCTCGGACTGTGATCAATTTGTATTCTCCCTTCAAGTTAACTTTCGCTGAGTAGGTTTGGGACCAACATGAGAGTGTCTGGCTTTTGGATCTTTAACTGATTCCTCCAGAACATCTACCAGGGGAGAAAATCCAGGCATGTCCCTGTGGGAGACGGCCCAGAGGAAGACCCAGGACATGCTGTAGGGACTGGGAATGTCTTGGTGTTCCCTCAAAGGAGTGGGAGGAAGTCCCCAAGGGATCCACCACACAGATGAGGATCAAGTGGAAGATCGAAGGATGAATGACACGGAACGGCTATCACAAGACCGGGCGAAGGACCAATAGGACGCACAAGAGAACTCAAAGGGTTAAAGGTCAAAATAAGGGGTTTATTCCAAGCTCTTAATAAAGCAGGCAGGGGTCAGTACACAGAGACCCAAAACCAAACAGGACAAAAACGCTAGGCAGGGCGAGTAATCAGGACGAGATCAAAACGCTCAATACACGGTCAAGACTAGACAACAAGAAAGAACAAAGCAAGACAAGATAAATGAGGCTAGCGTAACGACATCTGACACATCTGGCAATCTGGCAAACAACGAGTGAACAAACTGGGGTATAAATATGTATGTGTATGTGACAAATAAAAAATGAAATGAAAATTGACTTTGAAATACAAGACATGATTACATAAATGATCACAGCTGAAACTTATAACACAGACAATGTGAGGAACTAACAAGTAAACAGAAAGCAGCTCGACAGGAAACACAAACGAACGATCACCACCCGAACCCGGAAGTAACACAAACCGGAGAGTTTCAAAATAATGCCCGACAAAATAAAAGTTCAAACTAAACATCACCTAGAGTCCATGACAAGGAATTAATAGTTTGGCACCAGACTGGGACATAGGCCACTTCTTCTTTGCAGGGTCTCAGTCTAGTCGGGTGCAGATTCAGAATCAGATTTTGCTTGATTAACTCAGGTCCAGACTGGCGTGGTGGTTTCTTTTCAAGCAATCCAATGCACAGCCAGGGTTAGGATTGTTCAGAACGTACCATAAAACCACAACCAAAATCTCCAAAAGTTCTTACGACAGCTTCAAGGCTCTCCGAGGTTTTTCAAGAGTGTGCTCGAGTGGTATTTTGTCAACTATCATCATTCCCTGTACAACAAGCCTTTAACTTTGCAACCATGGAGCTTTTCTTGGCGTTTGCTTTATTGCTGTCCCACAAAACATTGGCTTTGTAGTGAGCGGCACAAATCTGAAAGTCAGTGTTTGGATTACTGATGTGCCAACAATGCAAATAAAACAACGCGTCAAGTCGGAATCAGCATGCTGCTCGTGGGTTTGCAGCCAATGCACTAGATGTTCTTTCCTCTCTGGTTCTGGTTAGATATTCACACTTACGCCAGCAATGCGCAGGATGCATATGCATGATGTATGTATTTGCTTTCGCAGCAGCCTTGGACCGACGTCTTTAATGGCAACTATGAGCGAAGGGATGAATCAATGGACTGATATGAATCAAGCTGATTTGTCTGGGGATTTTGTTCTTTACGTTTGCTCTTTGTTTCTTCATGGCGTGGTGATGGCTTTAAAGGAGGTTCCGCAGAGAAGTCTCCAGCATTAATAGAAGAGCAGGCTGTTATCGAAATGCGAGTCTGAATGAGCTGTTGTGCTCCTTTCTTTTTTATCTATGCAGCTGCTAGCTTGAAGTATGTATTGGTAGTGTCAATTTACTTTATTGGACGCTGCCGCACTTGTTGACGCAGACAAGGCTGATAAAAGGAGCAGCTGTGCGGAGTTTTTATTTTGTAGAGTGTCATTCGCGCCACTGCCGTGCACTGTGTCCTTGCACCCATTGCTTTCTTTCTAAAGTGTTCTTTTGTCTAAAGCATGAGCTCTTGACAACTCAGGGGGGAAAAAAATTGATGAACGAAGAATTGCATCACGTAAATTGAGAGAACCAACGGTGCTCAGGACTTCATTGAAATTCTTAGGCTCTCTTAGCTCTGGCCTGCGATTGAACCGCATAAAGAGCTGTATGGGGCCGGGCTGCCTGGCATTGGGTCGGGTCTCAGATCCAGACTGGGGCGGTTAAACTGCAGCTGATGTGCCATTAAGTGCCGCTTTCTGTCTCTCTCCATATAATCGCAAGTCCCGAAAGTGCAGAACCTCTTCTCACCTTCCACCTTCAACTGAGAATCCCTTCCTCCTCCGGCCACTTTAAATCCCTTCTACTAGTGTTCACACAGCCAGGGGTCGGGTTCTCAAAAGGGTGATAATGACAAACTTGGGAAAAGAGATGAATTTATCAGGGTTCAGTTTCCTATTGGGGTCTAATTAAAGTCCACTGTCAGTGCCAAAACGCCACAGAGCGGCAACCGCTGAAGGTCAGAGGCAAAAAGACCTGTGATCTCCAATGGAATACATATTTAATTATTAAGGATTGGTCCATGATTGTTTTTTCAAGTGTCCAGGTGGGTTTCGCATCAAGTCTTATAATGTAAGATAAGAACCATAATTGCTGTTGCTTTAATGAATTCACATCTCATTTTGCAATCCAGAAAATAAAACCAGGTGGTGGACACACACACAACAACTCGTATTTTTCATGAGATAAATGGCCTTTCATCGGTTACGAAAAAGATAAAGACCATCTTCTGTAGATTAAGTTTGTGGCAATTTCAGACCAAAGATCCAGTTGACATGACTTCCGGAAATTACACCTTGAAGACTAAGAATCTCTACAAACGCTTAAAAATGGTGACAAAGTGCTTGGACTTTGCATTCGATTGGGTTTTGCTGTTTGTTGGTAGACAAAATGGGAATTTAGGGATGATTTTCCCTGGAAAAAACGAGTCATTCAATTATATAAAAAAAAATAAGCAAGAATTTAGAAGAAAAGGGATCAGACTTCACAAGTGATTAACGTTTAAACGTACTTAAGGGTTGTGTTTTAGTTGCTCGTGTCCTTCTGCTTCTGACACCAATTGGACAGGTTTTGAAAAAAGCAATTACACCCTATAGCTTAAACGTGTGTACCAAAGTCAACTTTAATTACAAAAAAAAAATCGTTTTAAACCAATTGGTTTTTTGAGAGGTTCATGAAGACTGGTTGCTTGACGAAGTGTATAATGCAATCAGATTTGCTGCAGCTCTGGAAGTGCTTCTCAAATTGTCCAGTCAGTATGGCAAATTGTTCCAACCTGAATTTACATCCATTGATTTCTAAGCCTATAAAAAGTCCTACAGAACACTAGAATTACAGTCAGTTTGTGGTAGCTATATAGTTCTCTTACTATCTGCGTTTAATTAGAGTTGGGAGCCATAACACTATCACATTGTTAACACTATACTTGTGTTTTAATTGTATATATTTTTGTTCTTGCACTTGTTTTTATAACTGTGCTGCAACATGGACATGACATGGACAAATAAAAGACTATATTATACATTCAGTATGTTTTTTGTCACAAAAAACAAAAGCAAAAACATAATTGTGGTACCAGTCCGGGATTTGAAAAACGTTGAACTTTTTGCACCCCCCCCCCCCTCTCTTTCTTTCTCTCTGTCTCTATTTCTCTACTTCTCGTACTCTCTCTTTCACAATTCTCTCTTCCTCTCTTGTGTTCTCTCTTTTTCACGATTCTCTCTTCCTCTCTTGTGTTCTCTCTCTCTCTCTCTCTCTCTCTCTCTCTCTCTGTTTCATGATTCTCTCCTCTCATGGTTTTTCTCTTGTTCCTATCTTCTAATTCTCTGTCTCTCACCCCCTTTGCTCTCTCTCTTTATTATTTGTCTCTCTCACCCCCTTGCTCTTGCTCTTACACTCTCTATTTCTCTTTATTTATTACTGCGTGCTCATACTCTCTCTTTCATTTTTCTTTGTTCCTCTCTTAATTTGTCTCTCTCTCAATTCTTTGTCTCTCTCACCCCCTTAGCTGTTTATTGCTCTCTCTCTCTCTCTCTCTCTCTCTCTCTCTCTCTCTCTCTCTCTCTCTCTCTCTCTCTCTCTCTCTCTCTCTCTCTCTCTCTCTCTCTCTCTCTCTCTCTCTTTCTTTGTGTTTGCAAGGCAAATAATCTTGCACATTTATACATTATGCAGCAAAATCTTTCTGAAAAAAGAAATGTGCACAATATACCACTTTTACGTAAATGCATTTATCTCTATACACGGGCAGAATGTGATTACTCTTGGTTAAAGGTTTTTTCTCCATGGCCAGCACTTATTTGAGCTCTTTTCATTTTGATAAGCTGTTTAATCTCAGGTCGGCAATAAAATGCAAAGGTCCCAACAATGCATAGTCTGGTAGAAATGGCCATACGACACATATAAGTGTCAAGCTTTTTCTTTCATTGTGCATCTTTACGGTCCCTAAAACGGACATTATAATGTTTCTACAGAACTAGGAACTGTACATTTCACAGTGTAAAAGCACTACTTCTCATTTCATTACCTGAAAGGTCTCTTCCGACTCCCAGTGCAAGGCCATCTTTGATCCACAGCACAACCCCGTGGTAACCCGGGAGAGAACAGGGCAGCGTGACGGGCTGACCAGCCACCACCACCAGGTCCTGAGGTTGTTGTGAAAACACAGCGTTTACTTCTGAAAAAGACAATTAAAAGCCAAGTTGAACTAAAGCACACAACCTTTAAAGCTCCTCGAGTCACATGTTCTCGCCTCGATACGTATTCTATACACTCTATAGAACACTCAAGTACTCTGCAAAGCTTAAGATGAAACGCTGAAGCTGACATTACAGTACAGTATAAACACCACGTGTGTGTGTAGAGGAAATAGAGTTGAACCGTGAAGAGTGCTATACTTCTTTCTTTATCCAAGAACAAACACGTGGAAACACACAGTAGACGCCATTGTTTTCCAGTCAAGGTGATGCGGTGATGAGCGCTGGAATATATTCATTAAAATACCTGTGTGCTTTTTTCAATAACGAGTAATCTAACGCAATTACTTTAACATAACATACAAGCGCTCACCCAGCAGGAGTCAGCGATGAGCCGAAGAGATGAGCCATGGAGTAGAAAGTAGTTTTTGTTATTTAATTTTGGTACTTTGTTAAGTATTACATTGAGAGCAGAACACGTCTTGTTTTACTTTTAACTGTTTACGTTTGTGAATTGTATTCATTTACTTTTGTTACATTTCTTAAAAAGCATAATTTATATTTTGAATTGTTTGTTGACCAGTTGTAGTCTGTGCAATAAATATTAAAAGTTATTGGTAATCTAATGTGTTTTATTATTCACTATACCAATGATAATATTTACAAAACAATTTTGAATTTGATAGGTGTCTCTCACATTGTCCCACAACAATATTAAAATAGTGTAGATTAATGTACAGTGCTTTATAATAATTTTTTTAATTTTAATAAGAATTTATTTCACTTAGTGTCCATTTCATTCAATAAACATATTTAATATTGACAGCAGCTAAATTATTTGACAAATTAAAAAAAATTAAAGTTCTCACAAATAGTAACGCAATTAGTTGCCTGGTAATTAGTTACTTTTATAACAATGTAACTCATTTACTAACTCAGTTACAGTTAATAGTTACGTATAACAAAAAGTAACTAATTACTTTTTAAAGGAACATTCCCAGCACTGGTGCTAAATAAATGTAGTTATGTCAGTCATGTTTCAAACCACAACACATTGCAAGTGCCTGCACAAACACGCATAATCACACACACAATGGCTTGACATGGGCTATCAATACTGCAATGAGCTGTCTCAGTGGAGCGCTGAGGAGTTTGTGGCTGGCAGTGCTGCATAATGGGAGTCACACTGGCAGCCATGCTGAACCCCGCAGTTGTCTCTGAAACGTGTCTATCCAGGATGGAATGGAAAATCTACTGTTTGTCACTTCACTCTAAATTTACAGTCTGCCGTTAACTTCATTTCAGTCATTTCAATTTCAGACTGTTCCGCCTGTAAAAGCTAACGTTTCGATTCACAGATATGCAATTTTCATACATTTCATATTATTCTTGGTGATCAACGATTAATTAATTCATTTTATCCATACATCCATTATAAAAATCCATACAAACATGTGAGGTGAATCATTTTATTTTTTACGTGATGATTTCACTAAATAAGCCAAGCAGGAGAAGTTTCAAAGTGAAAAAAATACTTCTATTAAAAACATCTATTATCTAGTATGTTTTTAAATTCTTATAAACTTTGAAAAAAGATCAAATTGACCAGGACATAATAGAAAGGTTAGGAAAGAATCCAAGGCATAGATGTGGTACCAGTCAACAAGGAACTTTTTGCATCCAGCTCTCTCTCTATTTCAGCGTGTGCAAGCGTTCATACACATATTAGCCATTTTTCATAAACCTCCGAGTACATTTAGTCACTATTATCTCTAATTCAATTACATGGGAGTGTAAGCATTTGTGTGCAGGACCGATTTGCAAACTCCTGTCAAATGCATTTTGGAAACTCCTGTTAAATGAAATGCACCAGGAGGAAATAATTAATAGCCAGAAAACAGCAGGACACGTTTAATGCTGTGATTCCATGGATTAGTAAGCAAATCAGTCATACCCCCCTGTCCAGCCCCCAGAAACATGTGATGAATGGCTGGTTAAAAGCTAAACACGAGTCCTCGGATTGATTTATATACATTCTCCCTGGCGGAGTCCAACGTCTGCTGCTTCAACAAGCCATTATTAAACCAACAACAGCAAAGATGCTCGATGAATTCCCGTAAATATATTCTACTCTTCTCCTTTGAAGGCCGACAGGCTTGTCTGGACGGAAGGGCATTTCTCTTTGTGCCCTGTTGGCGTTTGTGTGTGGCTGGGCTGTACAGATTACTCAGGTAGACTTGGTTTATCTCTAGAGCGATGTCTGCTCTCGGCCTGCTCCATCATGGTGGTGGATGCTCTCCTGTCCCGTCTCGTGTTGTCTCTCTAACTAATTGTCGGTGTCGACCATGCGCACTAACTGATTGACCCATCTGTGGTTATTCTGGTCACTGCACTCGTTAACCTTCAACACCCTGCACTTCTGTCAAATCCCCGCGTGTGTTGGATGTGTTGACCTCACGGAGTCACAAATGGCCACGTTTTGATGGCCTACGCTTCTGTAGATTGTGGGAATTCAAGCGGACGTTTGGCACAGTCTACGTACGATAAATTATGTATTGGTAAGGTCTACCAAGACAAATTGTGACTTACCGTATTTACGCAAATATAAGCACCCCGCTGATGTTTCAGGCCCAAAATAAAAATGTAAAAAAAAAATAGTTTCTGGCTAAATTATGTTAATCTTCTCTTTAAAATGCATTTTTTACTTTATTTAACTAACCTAACTTGTGATTCGTATCACTTCATCGTTGTTTTACTTAAAAATAGTAAAACAATTCTAGCGGTCGAAGCTACACCTCCCATCATGCTTTGCTGCTCACTGGTTCCCCAGAGCCTTTGCGCTAAAAGAGTATAGCGTAAAGCTAAAATAGGTTTTGGCCTAAAAACAGCCAAAATTTCTCTGTGCAGCAGACAGAGCAATTTGATTGTGTTTGACTGGTGTTTTTCAATTTTGAACTGCATTTTATTTTCTCCGAAGCTTTTGCAGCTGCTGGTCTTGTTTACAAGTGTTAGCCTGTTAGCCTTTAGCACAGCAATCTAGCCGATGCAATATATCCTGTCTGTTCAAATATTAAGGATTTTTATAGTTTAATCTTACTTCATTCATTGTTGTTTTTTTTCCCTGTCAAGTGTTGCGACATTTCTAATGTTTCTTTATTTCTGTTATTGAGTACATAACATACATTCTTAAAATGTAAAGAATATTTAACAAAATGAGCTCTTACGTTTACGAGCGCTCGAGTTTTTGAGCTGCAAAAATTGAAAAAAAGAAAACAGTTGCTTATTTGCGTGAACACGATATTTTGCTTTTGTGACTACAGATTCAGGTAATCTGCGAGTAAGTCAAATTAGAACCTATGCTCCTCTACAGTGATAAATAAAGGGTTAGATAACAGGGATTCATCACTGTGGTCACTTAAGGCCTGACTAGGGACGTCCTGGTCAGAAAGGTTAAATTGTCTTTCCCGGTGACTATTTGCTGAACTGTTCCACCAGGAGAATTGAGTTTGGACTGAGCGTAGGCTTGCTCTACTTACTCCAACGCATCTAAAGTGCAGTTAAAACATATGTAGGTCAGACAGGAAGAGACGTAGAAGAACAGGTAATGAATCGGGGGAGTGAGGGAGTCCTTAAGTTCAGCCGGCACGATGAAGGAATTCACACGCAGACGCTCCGGTCACATCTGCCCGTGTTCTGCTCGGATGCTCAGGCCTTGGTGACCATTCCTCCTCCTCCTCCACCTCGTCTTCTTGGTTTGGGACCGCCAGCTGCACGTGCAGCCATGCGTGCGGCCCACTGAAGCGGAGACCACAGATTCTTTTACTTTACCATCCAGAACCCTCGCCTGATAATATCACATGATCAAGTTCTCTAAAGCAAAGCTCGGCAAATCGAAGACTAGCAAACAATAACTGCAAACAAACTGAAGCCAGGCAAGAGAGAAGTGTCATCATCTCTTTGGTTCTGATTGATTTTTTAACATCAATATAATGTGGGTTTTTTTTTTACAAATTGTAAATCGGAAATATTTCAATCCATTGATTTAATAAACGTCTTTGTTTGCGTGAGTTTCTGGTCTATAATTTTTTTTCCCACCGACCAAAACATGCGTTCAGGAGAATTGGATTCAGATCTTTTGCGTAATGGTGAGAGTGAGAGTGTGAATGTGTGTCTTTAATGTGATTGGTTGGCCATTAATCAAGGGGGTGTATCCGCTCTTCAGTCCCAGAATTATTGGGAATGGGTTCAGATTCTTATGACTTAGAATTGGAAAAAATTGGAAGAATGTATATCTTTAATCTTAAATAGTATAAACTTAACATTATCTGCTTTGTCGGAAAAGACACTTCTGTGACAAAGGAAAAGTCACTTCTGGAAAAGACATGAGCTGTTCGGCTTCAGTATATTGCTCAAACACACTTAAATTGTGGTCATTCAAACCTTTTAGTCAACACTCTTTTTGGTTCCTCTTTACTGATGTACTGTATGATGACTGACTTGTCGTAATTCAGTTTAACACAATTTTATAATTTTATAATATACAATATTAGACAACTGCACATCTGTTATGATTTTATTACTTTCTATTGTATGGCATAATAAAATCCAGATGTAATTGGGAGCAGAGATTATGATTCTTACAAACATACAAAATATTTTTCTTTTCTTTTGGAAATGTATTTACCAAAATGTTAAGGACATTTTCTTATATACAACGTCAAAAAAAAAATAGATCCACATTTCAATAATTTTGTAAAATAGACCCATTTTTTCAGTTTTTTTAAATGTACCTATTATTCTTATTATTTTTCATTATTCAAAAAGTAAAGTGTTTCCCAGCAGATCTTCCTTCATGCAGCCTATCGTTCTTCTCACCTTGACAAGGTTCAGCTCTCCCCTTAGACGGAGGGGATTATGGGACTGATTGTTTAAGAGAGAGGAACAGACAGACTCAAACCGATGAGCCAGGGATCATTATGGTCTGTGTAATGTTTTCATCTCACACGTCGGTAATTTGTTTACCTTCCAACAGAGCTGGCGCTCCACAAACTCCTGCTCTATTTCATCTGGCAACAACGGAGAAGTGACGGGGCCAACGCTCTCCAAACTCACCCCACGAGAATCATGACAAGAACCACTCGAGGAGACTCATCAGCACATCGGCTGGACAAACACTTCTAATCACGGCCCATTATTCGGTTTCTTCTCGCTTAATAGCGTCAGTGTGGATGTTTGTGAAAAGTTGCATCGCTTGGATTTCCCGAAACTCTCACACTTTGCATGCTGTTATTAGCTTATCTGGGCAATTTCACCACAGCTGCAGGTAATTTGGCATCTGTGTGCTGATTGGTTAAAAGCTCTATAGCATCTACCCTAATGTGTGAAGACCAAATAGCTGATTGGGTCTGTGTAAAAAATATTAAAAACAGTCAGAAGTGGTAAAGCATGTTGAGTTTAAGGTCATTTTGGAGAATTGATTTGAAAAATGCCTTAAAAAGAAGTTCGGATAAATATTTATATTGTCCTTTATCAAGCACATGGTCATTGGTCAATTTGGAACCCTGTAATCTTAGATAATACACATTTTTTTCATTTACTTATAGGGATATAACAATGTAGCAAGACTTTATTTTCATACAAATAGATCCATACCTTTATTAAGTTTTACAAGAAAAAAAAACGTATGCTTTTCTCTGTCTCCCTTTTTCTCTCTCCCATCACCATCTATCCATGAACCAATCAATCAGTCAATCTATCTATCCATCCATCCATCCATCTCTCTCTCTCTCTCTCTCTCTCTCTCTCTCTCTATCTCTCTCCATATCTACCACTCCATCAACAAAGTGGTCAGCATCACAGCCAGTGTCATCATCTGATCACCTTTCAAAAACTCCCAATCATCCTCAATAATAATATTGTGTTGTTGGGGAAACATCAAACCCTTTTAGTCCGTCATGAGAATGCAAACCATTGTCAAGCAGCTGCTCAGTCAGTAAGAGCCCACAGGACCACCTGTCCTGGAAGCTTTTCTTTCCGCCTCTGGCATGATGAAGATGTTTCCCGTCGCTGGCGCGCTGCTCTACACCTCGGCTAATTACAGAAGCACAGGGATGGATAAATATCGCGTTCTCCTCGTGCTAGATTGGCCACATTAGAAGCTGAATGAGACAGTGCATTTGTATTCGCTCTGTCCTTTGGCTCCGAGTTGAAAAGCCCATCGTCCAAGACAGAAGGACAAATGAGAGGAGCGGGAGATGTAGTTTCAGCGTGTACCTGCTGGTTGTTTGGAGGCGTAATAACAGGCACGGTTCTGTTGGAGCGCAGCATCCAGATCAACACCAGCACTTTCCGTGTCTCGGCCAAATGATGCTTAATTGAATTTGCCTGAGCTGATGGCCAGATCAATCTGAGCCTGAACCTCCTGTTTATACTGGCTTCATTCACACTCAATTGCTAATGGGATGTGCTCCGCTTAAAAGCCTGAGCCACAATAGACCTGTGAAACCAGTTCCTGTTGACTAGCTACATTAGATACAAATATTCTGAAATTTTTGTTAATTTTTGGAGGGATGGAGACGCCTCTTTCGCCACTCAGGAGGAGATTTCTTCCGGAACCATCGTCAAAATGTCACGGAATATCCAACACACTGACTTTGTAGTGATAGAATGGCAGAGGAGACTGGCACCAGTGAGACTGGCACCGGGTTCTGCCCAGGGTTTTTTCCTCACTTTCTGTTTGAGAGTTTCTTTTTTTTTTTTACCTGGCTACTGTTGCATGTTTCTTGCTCACTGCTCATAGTCATAGCCATTATCTTGACACCAACGAACAATCTTAAGATGAATAAAATGCAACAATAAAATGCAATGTTTTTTACATTTTTACACATGCACGTTGAGGTAGTTGTAACTGTGATAAGCGCCCTACAAATACATTTGAACTTATGAGAAAAATGTGGATGTGAGGACAATTACACCCCCGAAATAATAAATAATACATTTTTATTATTAATTAAATTTTAGAATTATTAATATTATTATTGTCATAATAATGTAATGGCAAATGCTAGAAAGAAAACTTGGTTTACAATCTTTAGCGAAACTAAATTCTAACTAAAAAATACATTGGTGCAATAATTCATTCATTTTCTCCTCAATTGTAAGTATTCACTAACTCACTAGTGAATTTTTTTTTCCCCGTAAGGTAAAAATATCCACAAATGAGCATCGCATACACACCATATGTGTAGTGCTTTGTTTGTTCGGTGCTTTGAACCTTCAACACCTACTATTACATAATCTAGCGGCAAAGCCATCACTGTCGTACACCATATGCACATCATCTTGTCATGTATTTATATTTATTGCAATCCAGCATTACTTTACTCATCTCTCTTGAATCATCCGCTCAACCTTGACCTGGAAGTGTTTTTGTTAGCGAGAGCTTGATGTGATTGACGTGGAAGACGCATGTTCACGTCCTTCTCCGTGGGGGATGGATTCGCACTTCTGGCCTTATTCGCTCGGCAACAATCACTCACGGCTCCAGCTAATCTCAACACGCCATTCAGCTCCAAGGTTCCGGCCCTGATCCACGTTCTTAATTATCTGCTGCGCCATCACTAATTGTACAATGCTGGAGACAGATCATCAGAAGACCTGTGGTTTGAAAACCTCAAGCAGCGGCTTACTTATTTCCTTCTTTTGTTTCCCTTTTTGGAATCGTTTTTAGGCATTTTAAAGTGCACAGCTTTTTTTGTAGCAAACTGGAAGAAAAATGTACAACACAGGCACGTTTAGGCTCCTCACACCTCGAAAACATTGCTTATTGCCAAAATAAAATGAAGATAAAATAAAATGAAAACTAATAAATAGAAAAAATAAATGTTAAAGTGGACTTCAATTAGATTTCAGATTATTACAGACACTGATTGTTACAATTTTAAGGCACTTAAATGTAAATGTGAAAGAGTTGCTGACTTGTTGTAAGGTGGTCACTATACAAATGCTTTTGTACGTAAGTAAAGAGAAAAATACATAAATAAAGCACAATTAACACCTGAAACTAAAATCACGTGTTTAGTATACTTAAAATGCATTCATAAAATTACATTTATGTGTAGAATCATTACATATTGCACTGTACAAAATCCATATGAAAAAATAAGAAAATAAACAAAATTAGTAAAAAAAAACCTAATTCAAGTAAAATGATCTGCCGATGGGGTGAGAAATTTTTACTTGGTTAGACGACTTTTTGACAACTAATTTTGGCTTGTCAAGAATTTATTTTTTGCACTGTGGGCACTTATATAAGAACACTTTACATTTTTCAATCAACTTTTAAAATAGAAATAATATTAATAATACCCAATGCACACACACTAATTCTTTATTCTAACCATGATAAAATTAAACCTCAAGACACAATTAATAGCAGCTCTTAATATCCTAAGCAATCCGGGCAGACACCACTAGCTGGAAATCTGTCAAAGATCATTCCAGATTAATGAATTCATGCATAATATAGCTTGAATTTTTGGGTCATTGCTGAACCGATTGGTTTATGGAATCTCATTCATTTCAGAAAAGGTTATGGTTTAACGACTGGTCACTATCAGCACCACAGGTCAGATTTGATTAAAACGACCGTTCTCATAAACCCAAAAATTGTACTGCGTTGGAAAGCAAAATCTTATCACATTTATTTATTTTTTTTTTTTTGGAATATTTTTGGTCTCCACTGTGAAATTGCAAAACAGATCATTAATTTCTTCTAGATTTTGTGGTGCAAATTATTTTGGATGAAATTCAATTTAGTTAGGCAGATGTTTTTTTTTCTTTATTTTATGAAGCTAGAGGCAAATTCCAAAAAGATAGCGGTAAATAACACTAATAGTTAATTATTGCTAATGAATTTTCATGTATTTATTTATTTCATTTAATATGCTATTTCTCATATCCCTCCAAACTCATTTCTCAGTTTACGGAGCAACAGCTGGAGGCTCTTATGCCCTTTTTCATAAAACTACAAACAATTGTCTTTTCCCAAACTCTGTAAGAAAAAATAAAATGTGACTTTTAAATAAAATGTGAAAAAAAAAAAAAAAAACTTTTTGAATTCTGTGCAAACAAATTCGATCATACTACTAGAAAAAGCATTCTTTAAAAAAAAGCAAGTTTTAAAAAGCATTAGAGATATAATTCACCAAATCTGTCCAATAGTTGGTGATTGATGTGTAGTGTTGTGTAAATACTAGAAACATTACTACAAATGTGCAACCAGTAAAACTGAAAACTACATTTCCCTTTGGTGTGAGAGTGTGACTCAAGTCCCAGACTCTGATTGGCTGGCTCTTCTTCAGGCCTAAAAACACTGGGATTTGTCCGAGCTTCCAAAAGCCCAGAAACTGAAGAAGCTGACATCATGATAGCAAGATGGATGGTCCAACTTAGCCAAAGAGCGAGCTTGATAGTCACATCACAGAATCATTTAGACCGAGTGTATAAAGTCAGGAGGGAATGTGTTATAAATGAGTGTGAAAGACCCTCGTCTCAAGCTATATTTCAACCTTTACACTGCACAATAATGGCCGGCTTGTAAGCATGAGATCCTTTATGCTCAGCTGGCTACTGCAGATTAATAGTCAGAAAACATTGCACGCTGGCAGTGGATAATGTGAGATGAGGTTTTATGGCGAGCGTGTATCTTTTTCGCGGCGCCATGACGGGGGGCCGTGATCATCTTCGCTTCCACTCCGAGCGTACAAACTCATTTCCTCTCACGCAATCGCGAGGAAAGACAAATAAGCCAGCACGCGATAGAGCCGGCCTGGCTACGACATGATGGCTCTCGTTCTAATGAAGATTTGTCTCCTCCACTACAAACACACACAGCACTCTGAATAAACATCAGCAATAAAGCCAGAATATTTACGCCCCATATTGCACGGAATATTAGAGACAACAGGACAGCTGCAGGGGAGAAATAAAGATGGATTGCGTGTGATGATGGGTGATAAAATTGTAAATGACGGCTAGAAAAGGCCTGGAGGTGATGCTTTTTTATTATTATTTTTTATTTTTTATCCATGTGAGAAGAGACATGAGAGCATCTGTGATGGCTTCAAACATCCAAAGTGCTTATTGATTTCTTTTTTTTTAGTTGTTGTTAGTTTGTTTTTTTTTTTCCATTATCAAGAAATGTTAAAGCGTTAAAGTTAAAACATGGGCATTAAAATAATAAATTAGATGAATAATAAATAACAAAAGTTTGCTGTTTGACGGTCAAACAAGGACAAAACATTTATCTTAACTAACCCAGATTTTTTGCAATCACTAAGTCTAACCCTAGAATTAAAGAAACCATGGAAAATTATTCTCAATTGAAGGTGATAAACACGTATCTAACACATAGATCTTATAGAATATTATCCATATACTTGACTAAAGTTTGTTCGATAATTGAATGTTCAATATAATTATTGAACACTAAATAATCTTGTAACTTCCTTGCCTCTCAACTGATTTTTTTTTATTATCGGTACAAAAAATACTGTTAACGTATGTTAATGTTAAAAATACTGAACATTTTCTTGTTTTCCAACATCATACAATTCACATAATCTGCTATAAAAAATATGTTATAAGTAACCATGATATGTTATAATAATTATTTAAATGTGTTACGATGTGCAGCACTATTTGTTTTATGATTTGTGTTTGTGCATTTTTTAATTTTAACTTAAAATCAATCTTGAAAGACACACACTCACACATGAATCCAAACACGAAGCAGGAACAAAATCATGGGCCTTACTTTTCTTTAACTCTTCAACAAAAAAGGTCCATGCTTTATTCTCTCCCCTCCGCCTTCATCTCATTGTGTAACATAGGGAATATTCCTGGGTTGAATTGTGTCGGCAATTAAGTGCAAGTGTTAATGATGCTCTTAAGTTTTCACTCCGCACGGCGCAGACACTGCAGTCTACGGAACTGTCTTACTGGGACTCAAGAGACATTTTATCTTCAAAATTAATAAGTTAAAAACTATGTTATTAGGAAGTGTCTAATGCTGAAGAGCTACAGTAGATATCCAAAGTCCCAAAACATCTGCTGGAGAAGATCCACAGATGTGGTTTGATTTAAAACTTTGCTCTGATTAAGCGAAAGACGTGGCACAAAATAGTAATAATAAATAAGGTTTCGGTGTGGTTGCTGATATTTTGAGAGTGTTATAAAGATAGACATTTTCTCAGAAAAAGAGACAGACGGTCAAAAAGAAGAAAAAAAAAACAGAACAAAAAGACTGATAAGTGAGACCTTCTCTGGTCTCGGAAAATCTATGGATGCTGTTAACACACAATGAGGCAAAATTGATTTACACTTAACTTAACAAAACTGATTTACTCCGGTCCGATTTCAAATGAGTTTACAAAATAGCTAGAATTGGTATTTTTTGGCTGAGATCCAAGTTCGTGGAAAATCCTTACTGTTAATAAAAACACGTAAAAAAAGCATGTGGGGAAAAAAACTACAAATCTTGCCATAATCTAGAATGAAAAGAAAAGGCACAAAAAAACCATATAAATCTATTTTTTGCTGCTTTCGATGGCCATCACACCGTTTTCCTGCGACTGCTGAACGGAGACAATCTCTTCAGTGAAATGAAGAGAACAACCTGAGGGTGATTTGTAGGGTTAGTTACTTCGATGGCACAGCGTTTCTCTCAGAGAGAAGTAAAAAAGACACTAAAATAAAGCCCAAGGCGTAAAACCAGAAGAAAAAACGAAGGCATAAAAAGAAGAGAGGACCGAGGTGGCAAGAGAGCGCTAAAGACGGCTCTCGAAAAAGTCCATGAAACATTAGAAATGAAAATAACATTCAGTCTCTGAGATACTACTTTATAAGAACAAAGCTTCCCGGAGAAGACCAAAGTCAATCCATCTCTACGCTGATACAGAAAGCCTCAGGACCGTGTGATTTGGGAGTCACGTGAGGAATGATAATACGATCTTGTGTGGGCCGAGACGCTGTGACTGATTGGCTGCGATTGGAAGTGTGTGAACGCGTGTGTGAATGTCGGCTTAGCGGAATATCATCCCTAATGCTGCCAGGAGTGGAAGAAAATTCTAAGAAAATTCCAATTCCAGGGTCTTTATTTCATCAAACTACAAAAACGGAAATGGACTAATGGAAAACTCGCTGAAGTTGGAGACGATAAGGAAAAGAAAAGAGAACAGGGATTTTTCTATTATACTGTACAGTAGACAATGAATTAACTGCAGTGTGAAAGGACAAAGATCATAGAACCTGTCAATGTATTGTACTTCAATAATAAAATAATTTGTATATGTATATGAGAATATATATATATATATATATATATATATATGTATATATACGTACATACATACATACATATAAATGGGGGCTTATACTGTATTTCATCAAAATTTCACATTCATCAAAAATATTTCACATTCATCAAAAAAAACTTGATTTTCATTGTTTTTGTCAAATATTTGCTTCATTTTATATCATGTCTTTTATTTCCTTTTGAATCCTTGATAGTTCAGTTTCAACAATACATTTCTTCAAAGCTTCTTGTCAAATTAAAAGTTTAGAAGAAGAAGACTTGGACACTTGTTGTTTCTTCAATGTTATGTTTTAAGATGGACTCTTGCTTGACTCGATTTATATTCATGTCGTCCAAACTTGGACCGTTGCCTCCAAGAATAAAATTCAAGAATGGCGAACGCTTTTTGTGTAAGATCAGGTAATCGGACATTACAGCAAGTCGTTTTCCAGTTGCTCACCAAACACAGACAGTTGTAGACTTCTAGACAGTGAATCTGAACTAATTCTGTGAATCGCTTTACCAAAAAAAAAAGAAATAAATTGCAACGTAAACCACACCGTCACAAACAATACTATCAATGAACGCATTCGCTTCTGTAGATTGTTACGACATTCACAGCTACATTTACTGAAAGCAACATCTGCAGCATGGCTGTCACTGCTCATCATGTGGGTATTTTAGACAGACGGCATCTATAATGAAAGCGCCGTCGCCTTGAATGTTCAGCGAGAACTTCCCGAAGACGCTGTTGATGTGCGGATTTAAGTGGAATGATAATTGCATTGTAACTCCCACCATTTCTTTGCATCCGTTCCATTTTCCTGTAAAAATCAGGAGCAGGTCCGCTTAAAGAAAATGGCTCTTCCAACAATCGCTCAACTTTCCCTCCTTTTTTTCCTTTTTAATTCAGACTAAAGCTCTTCAAATCACTCAGACACGCCGCTGTCTGCTTCCCCATCACTGCTGTTTCTGCCTTGATGGGCACGTCTCCTTTTAAATTGCCATTCTGTGCTGACATTGAGGAAGGACCCCTAATCAAAACATTTGTCTCTCTTTCAGAAGCATTCAAATCAGTGAATAGGACCTGACACCGGCGGGAGGAAAGGATTGGTCCCAATCAGCCTCCACTGACGGGACGGGATCTCGCTGGCTCTCCACTTAGCCTTGATTTCTGAGGAGCTTCCACCAGAAAGGCAGGTGACATTACTATTCCTGCGGCAGTTATGGCTTTACTACGAGAGCTACGATGACCTGCGATGCTGGAGACTTGGATTCATCTCGCTCAAACGCACGGCTATTTTAACACTAGGGAGAAATGTTTTGCCACTTTTCAAAACAATGACACTTTTATAGTAGTGTAATTTTTATGTTTCAAGTATTGAAATCTATTTGGTTTCAATTTAAGTTCTTACATTCACAGAAAATGATTGCTTAATTATTACTGGGAAAAGTCATGAACAAAAAAGAAAAACCAAACAAAAATTTTTTTTTTTTTATTTTTAGTAAAGTTGTTTTTTTAACAATTGATAGCTAACATTATCAAATGTTGGTCGTATAAAAAAATGTGTATATATATATATATATATATATATATATATATATATATATATATATATATATATATATGTATATTTTTTTTTTTTTTTTTAACTGAATAAGTCTGTTACAAAAGATATATTTTGTGCAACATTTGTTTATTTTATTTTGTTCTGTTCTGTTCTATTTTATTTTATTTTATTTCAGTTACACAGTGCAGTTGTTAATTTGAACTGAAACAATTAATTATTTTTAAAAATAATTCAAAATATCAACAATTTCAAATTAAGTGGTCAATCTAAACTCAATTGATTTAACTCATCAATTTAAAGTATATAACTCATCTATTCAAGTGAAACACACACACACAATGTGTCAATTATTTGTTACAAATTGCTTGAGTGATATTGCTTTTATCTGATTTCAATTGCTGGTTAAAAAAGGGAAACATAATAGCACTCCAAAACACTAGAATAAAACAAGTCATGGATGGCCAGCTTTGGTTAAAACACCAGCCATGACGGCTCAATGCAAGCCGTTACTTAACTGTAATGGCGAGGTGTTACTGATGTCTACGATGTTAGCAACCAGCCGGAGAACGTGTGAAACACAAATGCCACCCAGCTTTCACTGTACTCACCTCCAAAGGTAATGTCAGCCCGGAATAATGGGCTCGACTTCAGTGCAATTAGGGCGATCCAATAGATAGAGCCAGAGTTCAACGCTGCATTTTTCATGATCCTCTAATGGCTCTCGCTGAAGCATCGCCATTAGCACACGGGGATGGGAAATCTTTCTTGTAGGATGTACTGATATATTCTCCGAGTTTAATGAACCACTAGCAGAACATGCTCCATGTCCACAGCGCAGCGCCTGAAGAAGGTAGTGATGGGGCCGAGGAGCTCTTACACGAGCAGGCCATCACTAGCACCTCGCCTCAGTGAAGATGTTTTAGCCGAGTGAAGCGCTGAGATACGGCAGCGAGAGAGGTGGAGATGATGGTGGAGCTGCTGAGGTGAAGACAAGGTGCTAACTTCTGTGGAGAGATGATTCTGAACTGTTGTGACGTTCTTGTTTTACAGTTGCACGTTAGCAGTCACTTTTTTTTAAAACTTTTACAATACAAATCGTCATTGCGATTGAATATGTTTTGATTAAAATCATGCAGAATGAACTATCAAATTGCACTTTTTAATGAGTACATTATAATTATTGTCCTCATT
Organism: Paedocypris sp. Pulau Singkep; assembly: GCA_017309775.1. Classification (NCBI taxonomy): domain Eukaryota; kingdom Metazoa; phylum Chordata; class Actinopteri; order Cypriniformes; genus Paedocypris; species Paedocypris sp. Pulau Singkep. Next base: position 5,942,876 of record MU204326.1, on the reverse strand, counting down.
TATTTTAATTACTGTACATTTTTATTCATTCATCAATTGTTTTAGCTTTTCCAAACATTACGGATAAAGCCCAGAATATTCCTAATATTATATTGTTCTTCCACTCAGATTGGCTACGTTCTCAATTTGTGAGCGTGCTCGATTTGGTTATGAGACAGATTGTTAAAATCTAAAAATAAAATTGCTTATTTTATATGTTATTTCAAAATTTAAGACCTATGGTGTTCCAAGCACCAGCAATACTGATTAAGCAGTTACACTAAGTTAGTTAAACTAGGTTATACACTAGATGGCAGGACTTAAATTTTTATGTTTTAAAATGTTTTAAATGACAGATCAAACCGTTAAAATAATGGCATAAATCATCACAGAAAGAATTTCTTAATTTTTATTCAATTTATTTGTTTTTTATTTTGGCATATTTTGTGCTTTGGGTCGCCTTGTTTCTTTTTTTACATTTGCCACAAATGCCGTTTAATTTGTGATGGTGTTTCCTTCTCATTTAGAAAGTGTGTTTGCTCAAATTAAGTGCAAGTGGAATGATTAGTTCTGAGAAAAATAAAAAAAGAAAGATAAAAAGATAGATTGTCTATAACAATTACTAGCATCCCATTGTCAAATCCAAGTAGGCTCATAGTAAAATCGCTTTGATTCAAACTGCCACAATAGGCAAGTTACACGCAGTGTATCATTACACACGTTTTTCGAAATGCCACTTGATCAAACATCCATTTGCATTTCAAAGGGCAATATTTTTTTGAGCCTCATAAAGAACATGAAATCGCATCTGCCGGCAGACAAACAAATTCCACTATAAAAGCAAAGAAAATGCAATAGAAAAAGACAGAAGGAAGAACAAAATGGGACCAATGCTGCTTGAACTGCTTTAGTCCAGAGAGATTCTAAAACTCGACAAAAAAATTCCCAATTTGAAATATAAACTCGGACATTTAAGATAAGAAGTGTTTTTGAGATTCAGGCCCACTATTGTATTATCTAGTGTGTTTGTGCTATTTTTGTTATTATTTTTGTCTGTTTTTTTCTGTGTGAAGTGTGTTGTATCTTTTTTGACTCTTTTTATCTTAGGGATTTTTTTTTTAATTACCAAGTTACTACAAGGTTACGTAGGACTACTCTGAGTCTAAAATTTAGCTTTGAATTATCCATCATTGTAAACTTTTGTGAATAGTTTATTCATATCATGAATAAAACTCCTGAAATTGAAATCTCCCACTAAGGCCATTGCTTATTTATCACATACCGTATATTTATCAGTGCATGACAAACCTTCGCAAAGCAATCTATTACTGGGATTTCATGACGCCTGCTGAGAGAAAAGGTAAAAATAAACACTGTGGTTTGATGGAAGGACCCAAATGACTTTATAGTCTCAGGTTCTTGTTGGTTTTACTCAGTTCTGCTCAATAGGGACTCGCACTATTTCACCATGTCTATTGTACTGTCAGTCTTGACTCCAGGAAGCCTCTCACTTTTGGACTTTTGCCCCCAACCCCTATTCTCTCAGGCTCTGGAACAGTTAGATGCCACAAGCGATGCCCAGGGCTATAATTCGTCTTAAAAAAAAGTTTGAACCCATCTACAGTCTTCTACTCTCTATTAACTATGGTTGCCCATGGAAATCACGTCCACCTCACCTTACTCAATTTCACTCCACCGTTTTCGAAAATCGGGAACGTGTTGCAAATATGCTTCGTATTTGCCGAGCACTAAAAAAAAGTAATAAAGCCAAGAAGCCAGTTGCCAAACAGGTTTTCTGGGTTGTCTAGCAATGAGGCTCCTGGCCCGCGGTCTCCAGGCCTCCCACATATGATTGCGACCCACTGGGGCGCACCAGTTGCCTCCCTCCACCATAACTAGGGATAATTAAAGTCTGAACAATAGTAAAAAAAAAAAAAGTGCAACAAAGAATGCCTCCGCTTCTCCAATCTCATTACAGCAGTCCCTACCCATGACCCCTACGGCATCGTCACTGATTTGAAGAGTGCGGGGGAAGAGCGAGGAGCTGCCATTAGAGTGAGAAGCCATGTTTGCAGAATGGCAGGGCTTTAATAAGAGTGTGTTGGGAATACGGAGATGCCAAGAAGTGAAATGAGGTGAGTTGCTTGGTGGAAAACAGATGAAACAAAGCACCATCGGATTCCCCTCTGAGGGCTCCTGTACTTCATTAGAACAGCTCCAGCCGCATTACACCAGTGCTAAAACTCTTCCCAAGTGCTGTGGTTTCGGTGGTGGAGTTGCCGCCGTAATTAAGCAGATTCCTGCTAGGGGTTTCTGTTGGACTGTGGTGTGATAAGTCATGTGTCTTTCTTGTGAGAGTGAGTGGGTTGTGATATTCCCAACGCCTTAATGCTCACCATTCAATCTGACGTTGTTTTGTAAAGGTCATCTGGAGTCGCTTTAGACACGCGTGTGATCTGACGGACATGACCTTTCGGCAGCTCGTCCCTGTAGTCTTGCTCACACTTCCGGAATCCCATCATCTTCGAGGAGGCCAGGACCATGTCCAGTGGTCTTCACGGCGGTTTTCGGGTAAATGCTACATTTAGTGAAGATTCCACCAAATAGCATGTGTTGACTTTCCAAGGAAATCTGAACAATTTAGAGGGTGGACTACAGCTTAAGTATGCGTCAAGTTTAAGTACGGATCCCAGGTTACGTATGCAAGTGTTCCAGTGGTACGTAGGGAACTGGCCTTGTTTCCAAGAGGTTGCAGGTTCGAATTCCTCTCGGGTGGTTCTACAACTGAAGGCCCATGTTTAACTTTGAGGTGATTTTGGAGCCTTGAGACTCTTTAAGTAGGAGGCTAACAAAATGCATAAATTGGCAAATGTAGGTCTGTTAATCGTATTAATTAAAAGCATAATTGCCGGGTAAAAAACGAGGATTGGTCTTGAATCTGCCTTCCCTCCATTTTATTCGCCTTAAGCTAGATCTTTAGATTCAGTATAGAAGCGTAAACTAAAGTGTACTGATTTTTGAATACACAATGGTAAGAGACAGATCACACTTGATTCTCTCACATTCTGTCCACACAACTGGGACTACTTGACAAACTCTTTTTTTAGTAATTAAAATGTCACAACTTCCGAAGACCTGTCCCAACCTTTGCAAGCGAACCAATCCACCATTGGCATTTTGACAGGAAGAGCCGTAAACACATCATTGTACAGCAATTATCACAGCTTACTCGGAGCCCACCAGAGCCCACTTTAGGAGTGAAGAGGTGCAAATTCAAGCTGTCTACCAGTTATTTCTCTTTGCAAAGACATCTCGATCTTGTGAAAGCGTGTGCGTGTCTACTATAGCATAAGACGAGAAAAGCAAGAGCTTTTGCGAATAAGGTCGTATCCGCAGTTTAGCTTCACAATCTATATGTGCATTTTTTTCCCAATTCTGGGCAAATTAAAAGTCCTCACTTGTTCCAACAGATGTGCTGTCATTATTTGCATGCATTGTCTTGTATTCTATAAATGCTGCTGACTTTGACATGTTGTAGAAGTGGTTATTGTGTTTATTACGTTTTGTTAAAAAAAAGCACAGTTAAAAAAAAAAAAACACTGAGTGTTTTATATTTAGATTTTAATTACTGTGTACTGGCTAGGGTGAGAGAAGCTCTGTGTTTGAACGCCTTTAGAAGCTCTGTTATCTATTTTTAGCACAATCACTGCAAAGTTTTAGAGTTGCAAGGTATTTTTGCAATTTTAATTACAGATGAGAAATTAATAATTCAGAAATGTGCCTGGATTCTTTCACACCAGCGCTTTGGATGCATTGTCTTCTCGATGTCAAAATCTTAGAAAATTCTTATGATAAAAAAAGAAAGAAATAAATCAAGGCTATTCCATATAATGAGCAAGAAAAGAAAGCACATCAATTTTAAGGTACTGTTTTGGCTGATTTTGATTTTAATCATATGTGGAAAAACGTGTCTGTAGTTTGAAGACTTAAGTTAATTTATAGATAAATTGCTATGTGGTTATCAAAAGTCTGAGGCTGATAAACAAAATTGGCAAATTAATTTTACAATGTGTAATCAAATCGATCAGAAGTCAAGTGGAAATGCTTGAAATGATATTTAATCAATATTTTGTGCTTTTCAAAGACCAAACTCATTTGACAAATCCACTTTTCAGAGGAAAATCACATTGCACAATCAAATTGCGGCGCAATTAAAATATGCTTGAAAAGTACTTACATTCTGTGACAAAATATGTCAAAATCAGTGTGTGTGTGTGTGTGTTAAAAACAAATGACTCACCTTCAGTGTTCAACGGTAGGCCAATAGCAAGACATGAAAAACAAGAGAAGAACAAAACAAAGAAGTTAGGAGTGATGGCAGAGCAAAACTAAACAAGAAACAGCAAACAAGCGCATAAAGATATACGGCGCCTGAAAGAAGCAGCGGTGAAGCAAACCCTGCACTTTTCTAGACTATTGAGTAGCTCCAGCTCCGGCACGCTGTGCTAAGTGTGTGGAAATGAGGGTCTCGCATCCTGTTCCCCCAGCATCAGGCAGCGTTTGTTTGTGCAGGAGCATCTTCACAGAGGGAGAAGCCGAGCGAGTGAGTTCTTGCGGTGTGAGAGCGAGCGCATCAACAGCTGGACGCAGTGTGAGTCTCGGCGGAATCACATTAACATGCTCGGTCCATATTGGGAGTTGGAGACAAGCGCCCTATGGCTCTGCAGAACACGGGAGGAGCGCTGCTTTGCTAACTCCATCAGTCTCGCATCTCGGGGTTGGAGAAATCTTTCCTCCGCTGTTGGTGGAGATGCCGCGCCGAGCCGAGTCAGCAGGCCCAGACGTGGCCCAACAGAGGCTGATGGGAAGTCAAGGGTGTGGTAGATTTAATTGACTGAAGGTTAATGGAGTGATGCGTTTGGTGATGATGGCTTAGATGCTGTGGAACTGCAATTTCTGTCGTCTTTTTTTGAAGAGCTTTTCGCAGATGTGTGATGAGATATGCGAGATTAACAATCCCGAGCACGTGCACTAGAACATACATTGATCTTTCCAAGGTCATAATGCACAATCGTGAGGGATTTACATTTCTGCTAACTGAGGGTTTTATCGTGGTTGGTAGTGTGTGCTAAACTGAGGATTGTGGGACATTTTTTCATGAGAAAAACCCAATCGGGAATGAAATGTAATGAACATTTTGTGGCAAATAAAATCCATCTTGAAATAACTTTAGACTATTCAAATAAGCTAAACATAAAGATTAGGCAGAATGTGTATATTATTTGTATATTTTGTGTGATGAAATTTATATTAATGATATGTATTTGTCTTTTTTGTTCAACGTACTAGTGTATTTTTTTTTATAAAATTAATGTAAAACTTTTAAACCAAACAGCACATCATTGTTGCCTGGATGTCTACGGTGCTACTTTGTCATTTTATGAATGTAATAATTGTATGCTTTGTTTTTTTTGCTAATACAAAAAAATAGACAGTTTAGTGAGTGAAAGCAAAATATAATGCAAACAAAAATAATAATGAAAATCATGATGAGCTTATAACTAAAGGTTGTTGAAATGTCAATTATTGTAAAAAAAAAAAAAAAAAAGAAACAAACGTTCTACTTTACACAACGTGATTTCCCAAACCTTTTACTACCTCTTGCATGGAAATGATCTTTTGCAAGTTTAGATATCCTTAATCTCCTGGAAAATCCACCGACCTCTCACGCTGCGTCGAGTCAGTTTAACCGAAACAAATGATTAGATCGAATGCCACATCTGCGTGAAGAAACGCTAGAAATAAATCACACTGAAAGGATTAAAAGTTACAGTCTCTTAATCTGGATCCACTTTCTTCATCAAATCGTATGGCAGTAATGCAGCGTTTGGAATTAAATGGAAGCATTTACATTCAGCACAGACTTTTGCTGGAAATACAAGTAATTATCTGTTGATCAACCAGTAAATAGATTGGAATTACTTTTATTTAACGATTTGACTAATTCAGCAGAATAATAGCCATTTTATTTGTACACTCACCAACCTTGTCAAATTTATGCAGAGTTTTCACATGCATGGATTTATCTGCAAAGAATTCAAATTAACTTTAAATAATGCTGTATATGCAAATGTAAATGAACTAGTAAATAATCTATTAAAATAGTGTTGATGATTTGTTTCAACGTACACGTTCAATTTAGAATTTACGTTCAATATCATAAGGAGGTTTTGAAGTTTAACGGCTGCCCACTGCTCCTGGTTGGTGTGTGTAACTTGTGAGCACAATGTAGATACTGCCTCTAGTGGCCATTGGGACAAACTCACTCACTCACTTTCTAATCCACTTCTATCCTATTCTGAATCATGGGGAGCTGGACAAACTCCCACCCGGAGCAGTGGGCAGTCTCAAGCCATGATGCCAGTGAATGAGATTCAGTACAAGTACACATCGGTTGTGTAACTTGCTGGTCTAAGATTCAAACCTACATTTGGTCAGAAATCCTACTAGACCACAACTACCCTAGGCACACAGTTGCTGGACGTTAGTTAATCTGGCTTTATTGTACGACACCGTCCAATGTTTGTGTGTTTCTCCTATCAGTGCTAAGCAGACAGTCCATCAGCGTTTTTAATTGGGCCCTAATGGACTTTTTGGAGCAGTGAGATACGATACCCTGGGAGTGATTGTCAGACTTTCTCGTGAAACTCTTACCTCCCTAATGATGTTAATGCCACTCAGATCCCATTTACCGCCTAATGACATCTTAAAGAACACAGATTTCTCTTTGGAGTCCATTAAAAGAAAAATGACAGTCTGGTTTGTGCAGAACAAAGACGGGATCTGGCAAAGGGAACGCAGGGAAGGTTCAGCGTCGGTTTGAAGCCCGAGGAGAACCAGCTGACAGTAAAGTTTGCGTTATCAAAGGCCCGTTTCTTTGAGATGTGTTAGCTTGGACAAACTCAACGCTGCAGACTCACTTTAGTCATTAAGAGGAAGACTTGGACACAGCAGACCATGTGTCTTGAGATGTGCGAACAAAGAGATTGAGAGAAGAAAATAGTGCTCATGGGGAATGCCAGAGCCGTGTGCACTCCTCTTTCCGTGAGGGCCTTAATTAAAGCCTAAGCATTTCATTAGAGCAGCCATTAATGTCAGGTCTGGTTAACTCTTACTCCATGCACTAATGGTGCGATGGAAGGATGCGCGCGCACACACACACACACACACACACACACACTAAAAGTAGAACCGTCGGACACGCTGGCTATTGGACAAAACTTAATTCACCTCAAGTAAAAGTACATGCATTTTACTTATGTCTTAAGTACAACTACCTTATCTACTTATGTGTAATTGTCATTTGCAAAACTTAAATCCTCTAAAGAATGTAACTAAATACATTGACGCGCTGTCTGAAATAAGAATGTCACAAAATTATCGTTAAACAAATGATCTTTTCTGCTCTGTTAATTTGCTTATGACAAATCCCGTCCTTTCCTTCGACACATTTTGACAACGTAGCTCAAATATCAATTACATTTTTTGTGACTTTGTATACGATAACATTTTTTAATTATATTCTGTGAACATTAGTTTAACTTTCAGCAGCAGCAACAACAACAAAAATGTGGACAAAAATAACCTGCTTTTATTTCTGGGTGCGGGACAGCTGATGCCAATTTCAGAACTTGAGCCAACCAATCACAGAGCAGGACACACACAGACACACACACACACATTCACACTCTCACTCCCACCTGTTGGCAATTTATTGAAATGACTGTCTAGTTTTGTAACAGTGTCAGCACAACTCACTTTCCGCACAGTATCTGAAGACTTTTACAAAATAAAGACTTAGCAATGTAAACAACAACAACAAATTTGCTCAGTGAATAAAATGTATTAAAGAACCGACAACAACATCACCATAAGTAAGTAAATAAGTAAGTAATGAAGTAAATAACCACAAACTGAAGGAAAAAAAAACTTAAATTGTAAACTTGTGTGAACAGAAAACTTGTACTTTTAAAGACAACTTAATAAATCGGAACTGACCACTATTCAAACGGACTCGAAAAGTATAGCCGTCTGAAACAGTTTTACAGGCTTAGAAGAAAGGAGAACTTAGAACTAACAAGTCAAGGAGGAAACATTTGAGCTTTTTTAAAATATTCATTGCTATCTTGTATTTCTCCTTGCCGAGTCCACAGATTCAATAATGGCGACTCACTTGACTGCAGCTAGCTAATGAGATCACATTGAGTTTCTCACACGTTTGTCTGGGTTTATCTATGTGCCGAGACCTAGCTCACGGTCGGAGTTGTGCTTAATGTGAAAAACTACAAATGTACGCTCACAATCTTTACCTATTTGCAGAGATTTTACAGACATGAATTAGCAAAGGGTAATTAATTTCAGTTTCATTTGCAATCAATGGCTTATATAAGTTTGAACCCATTCATAATTCCAAAGAGCTTCCAGAAAAACCCAGTTTTGACATGTGTCGCCTTGCGCGATTTCCGAGTAAATGGTCCCTAAAAGGTTTGGTGCGACTGTGCTCGCTGAAGGCCTGGCTGACATGAAGTCGAGACTGGAGACGGGGCTACACACACACACACACACACACACATCAGCACTCTTAAAGTGACAATTTGCTCGGGCATCAAGCCAGCAAGGCAAAGTCTCCATAAATAAAACATGCTGGGGAGAAAAGAGAAAAAAAAGATAACAACAGACGAGGGACAAGAGAAGACAGGGAGCAATGCATGGAACAGCAAAGATAAAGCATTTGAAGCGCAAAATAAAAAAGTGTGTGTGTGTGTGTGTGTGTGTTTGAGTGCCTCCTTTCGAATACAAAACGGTTACAATGCTTTACATTTGTGCTATAGTATGGAAACCCTTAATCTTCCCTTCTAGTGGAGAAATGTACAGACTGATAAGACATAAGAGACTTTATTGTCATTGTATTTCACACAACAAAATTTGTTTCAGTAACTCATTGAGGCCAGCTGCCATCAAACAGCAGCAATACAATACAACAAACATAGTTAATATAAAAAGTAACGTAAAGGAACAATACAAAAATGAAATAAAAATGATATAGAAAAAATGATCTCCGACATGGTCATTTTTGATGGAGCTTGAATGATGGTTTTTAATTGTGATTGAGTTCTTTATCGCAAAGGCTACAAAACAATTCACCACTCGCGTGCAGAATTTCTATATGTTTTTTAACATGCAAATCTGCATGTATTTTTGGCAGATGAAACACATTTGCATTTGTAATTTTTCCGACCAAGATCTTGTAAAAAGTGTAACGTTCGTAGAATATATCGCACACAATGATTATTATTATTAGAATGTAATTATTGGACTGAAAATAGGTTCATTAGATAAATCTAATTTTCTTTTTTAAACACACTAAAAGGTTCATTTAAATTTCGCTTAAATTACACATTTTGCTGAAACGCAAATAAAAAAGCAGCATTTTATTGTATATATCATAGTATTATTATTGCATATAGCATACCATAATAATATCACATTAAATATAATGATTGCAGAACTGGTGGAAACTGTAGAGACAGTGATGCATGTAAGGCACGCTTTCATCAGTATCAGTTTGCAAGACGCCATTGGTGACAATATAAATCAAGTAATTAGAAATGCAAACAATAAAATGTCAGCTATTACCTAAGGCTTTATAGACAACCAGGATTCATTAAGGCAAGCATATGGTTGTGAAGTCGTAGCCTAAAGAAACGTCTAAAAATGAACAGGGATGGAATGAAGCATTGTTGAAATAGCTCCATTAAACAAAAAAGTTGATGTTTAGTTCAATCATCGATTCAAGCAGCCAATGAGACGACAGTTCGCTGACATGCTTAACGAAACCGACTTAATCGGCTAAGCAGAAATCAGTCCGTTCAACCATCCTTGAGTAAAGCAGCAGAGTGTCTTTTGTCTTCCAAAGACACACATACAATATGAGCTATTACACCAAACAGCACCAGTCTGAAACCTTCTGGGACGGCAAGTGGGAGAAAAGCAAGCAGGCTAAAGAAAGCATCTCAACCCTGCAGGGATGCGCCAACACTAACACAGGAAGCTGAAGGCAGAGGACCCGGCACACGCTTTCATGCCAAACGAGAGTAAGAAAGAAGAGAATGATGCCTAACCGTGACACGCCATTTAACACCGTGCCACAAGCCAGGAGGAGATGTGCCCCACATGGGAACATCACTCAGCGCTAAACTAAAGCTGCTGATCTTCTCTGGTGTGGAAAACATTAACGGGATATTGCAGGCGGACTTGTTTTGTGAGGACTTGCATGTGTTCTAAAGTCCGAGTTGTGAACAATCTTCGACAGGCTAGTCGGCAAAAGTGGCTTTGGTATTAACAACAGCACACTTAATTTTATTTCTGGCTGTGAATATCTGACACTACCCAACGCCCGCCAATGCTTTGTCTTCCTAATGAACTGCCCAAGACAAGAGAGAGTGGAGAAAACGAGGCATCTACTGTACACGAAAATAGTAATAACAAAGAAAAAACGCTCGATACTGTGCTTCATATCCCAGTTATCGCTTAAGGGTCTCCGAGGCTGTTCTCGGTTTTTCCATTCGTTGTTATTGATGTCTGTTTTATGATAGCATGCCCAGAAACTGACAAGGATGCTAATGTCTGCCCCTCGGCATCCTGGGAAGAGAGACATGCAAGCAAATGTTCCTCTATTTGCATAAGAGAGACCCAAAGTGAGCAAAGTCTAAAATTGTATGCGGCAAAAATCCTTATTTAAGTATGAAGAAAGGCAGTGTCTCAGGAATACAGATTCCACCGGATAAACATTTCAAGGGATTCTGCGTGAAATCAGTAAACGGAACGGCGTTCTGAAACGTGCCCTGTCCCACCGTGGCGCTCTGGCCTGATTAATATCCCTGGAAGTGAGCGCAGATGTCAGTGTGCTATGGCAGAGCGACTCTAGGGGGAACTGGCCATTTGCTGCCCCTCTGGCTTTATTTTACCTCCATATGCTGGAGGCAGAAGGACCAGTGTGGTCCTCTCTTCCGAGAGGTGTTCAAACACTCCCTAGGCCTTGTGGGTAAAAAAAACCCACATAGTTGTTTATCGATGTTCTCAAGCTCTGGGGAAGGTACACTCGGGTCTCTGTTTCATGCAGTCTGAATTTTAAACGGTTGTCTTGCACCTTGCCCGACTCGCCTTTTGAGACAGCTGATCTCCATTTCTTGGAACGAGCATTGCGGTAAGTGTTTACGGTGCGTGGGAAGGTTACGCTAAATTCCCATCCAAAAAGGCTGCGAAATCTCCTGCGAAGTTGGGCTTTCATTCTTCCGCCCTTTGCCACTTTCCTGTGAGTAATACATAATTCCAAAGCTTCCCTGTTTCTTTCAGCTGACTGTGGTGGGTGGGCTCGTCTTTGCCTCTGTTATTTCACAGATGCCGATGTCTAAAAGTGGCACAACTGTGACAGATTGCTTAACCACTACGTCAAAACGCTCTAATTGGCTGCGGGGAGCAGTCGTGGAACTGTAATACATCCAACTGCCTGTTTTACAACCAACCCTCGGCAATGTAGTTACCGAAAAGCCATTGTAAAACATCAGGGCCATACCCCCTTTGCTGAAGAGAAGCCTGGTGGGTTTTAAACACCCATTTGTGGAGTTAGGAATAAATGACCGAAGCAGGTTGTTTTCCAGCCTAGTGTCCTTTGAGCAAATGCCACGAGAGAATTGCAAGACTGTCCGGAAGACAAGGGTAGTCAGGGGACATCTGGAAGTCAATGCCAGACTGGAGCAGGCGTGCCCGGTGTTTTACCAATGTCTGGAGTCGTAAGACGGCTACGTACCCTTCAAGGATATTTGCTGTAATTAATAGTGAGTGCATGATGACTCTTGAAACGACCAAGCTAATTGTATCTGTGACAGTGTCAGAGAGACCAAAGATGGAAGGACAACCTTCCCAGACGTCCCTGACTAACTGAATGTGACCCCGCTTTCTGAGCCTGACAGACAGGATGTGGGTGTGATGAAGATGAGACATCTCGTGTCCTTCATGGTCTCTCACGGACCTCAGATGAGTCATTGAATGTTACCACAACCTCGAGTGGGTGCCATCCATCCACATGAGCTGTCCTCCTTAGAGCCATCTCATCTTGAAGAAAATTAACATTACAGTCATTCATTGAAAGACGAGGAGGGGGGGGGGGCCCTCAACCTCATCTCGGGAAGCGTTCAGGCCAAGCTCTGTGATTTGCAGGTATGACTAATTTGACTCCTGTCTCATCATTTTCTGTAGTATGATAAGGTCTAATTGGCCATCTGCTGGTGCTTTTATGCTCTTAGACCGAGGCGACACACGACATCCAGCTGTTCTAAATGGCCGGTCGCAGCAATTGGACACTCAGGGGCTCGAAAAGTCAGAGTCATCCATGAGAACTGAGTGTTTTTACAGGCAGATTATGAAAAATTTAACAGCGGAAATGTTGTGATCTTTTACACGGAATGCTATTTTTTGTGCGTTGCGCCAAACAAGCAATGTTTCTATTTTTTCTTCACCAAAAAAAAACTTTTTTTTGTGAATAAAAATAACCAGTTCATATCCAATATTTTAATTTAAAATGAATAAAAAATTACTGTTAAAGCACTTAATTCTTTTTTTATGTTGTGAATAAAAATTGATATGGAGGAAACATTGGAAATTTATTTTTGAGTAATAATAGTATTTGCAGTATTTATGTATACTTTATTTGAGTTACTTTGAAAACGTAAATTCAAATTTTCCTCTTTGAAAATGTAAACTCATTTAATTGAAATACTACTGCTTCTTTAGAATAAATTATAAACAATATAAAATAACTGTATTAAATTAAATTCTAAACGATCAGATGTCGGTATTTCTAGTTTATATCAAACATTGCAATACATTAATAATATTTCCAATTTGTACAGCCCTACTTTGATTGGATTCTTGAGCAAAATAAGTGTAATTCAGCAAATGTAGCAGTTACATGTGATGGAATCCTCTGACTACAGCGAGACCGACATCTTGTAATTGACTGTGGAGTAAACTCACCTCGTCTCTCCTAGAGACTGACAAAAGGACAAACTGTCAGGAGCATCTTTGACAAGAATTGAAGTTGAAGTGGAGGTGATTGAGATTTGGAAAGAGAGGAGACAAACAGACCAATAACACAGCCTCCATCCTCCACCATAATTGTCATTCTCAGCAAGTAATTGCTCTCTTTGCTCCGTCAATCAACCATAGCTCCGTCACAGCTAAAGCTACGTGTGTCACCATAATGTTGAGCTCAATGTTTGTTTTCACAACCAAAACTTAACAAAAAGTTTAGTTGCAATTGTTTCCTCTTCAACCTTCTCCAAGTTTGGTTATTTGGAGCAATACTAAAAGTGTGTGTAAAGGCTAATTTGGAAGAAGTTACCTTATGTGGAATGGCAGTCATTTTGCTGTTTGGCGGTTTGAAGGAACGACTGAGTTATAAGTCAATTTAGTCCTTCACAAGGCTTGTCTCCCAAAAGATGGCAGCATTTAGCCCTTAGCAAGAGTCGCTATCGATCTATTGTCGTGTTTCTTTTGAATGCAGGTATTCCCTTCGGGTTCCATGATGGAACATTTTTTTCTATCTTTTCAATCGTTTTTTTTTTTTATTTCATGTGTTTCATTCCTCTTAACTTTCTTTCAAGGTTATGCTTAACTAAACTTAGCACAGCATAGCTAACGTAGCAATACTCCATCTGCTAATGTGATTCGGTAATATTTGTTATTTTATTTATGATTTCAAGAATTATGAAACTTGGAAAAGTATAAAAAGCTCTGGGTGAGACTTTGGATTTCCAAAACGCAAGCCAAAAAAGTTCTTTAAATCTCACACACACACACACTACAAATGTCATTAATAAATGTATGGAGTTGTGTGTTTAAAGAGATGTATATTTGACATTATTTTTCTCCACAGACAGCGCAGGGGTTGAATGTGTTCGCAGGACTTATTCGAACAGGATTCGACCTGAAACTTTGATTTGTTTTGCTGCTTCACATATGCACCACATATGCACAGCCTTTGGTTGTTTACAGTCTTTGCGGTTTAATACACGAAGCTGACACATATTTAGTCTACTGTCTGTTTGATCAACGGGAGAAAAAAAAATATTTTATTTGTACTTTTTTTCGGGGGCTTCAGGCTGCGCTGAATTTAGATTCGATTGCTCCTTGGCCGAGTTGTTTTTGCAGAAAATCGGCTGTTGTTCTTGCCTTTTTTTTCAGGGCATATTGATCAGGCGATATTGATCACACATAACAAAGCTACTTCAGAGCAGTTAAATAGCTTTTTCAATAGTGGATATTTCTGGACACTTTCAGAGTCTTTTCGGGCCTTTAATTTGAAAAAGCCGCAGAGTGGAAACATTTTTTAGACATATTTGTAAAGTGTATTATACACAAAAGAAAATAGTGTGTGTGTGTGTGTGTGGCCCTTTGTAGGAAACAGGAAAAGGAGGCTGGCAGGTTGTGATGTCAGAATGATGGGATGTGATGGATGTGTTTGGACAGGGACGTGCCAACTCTGCCCCGCTGCATTACCATCATTCAGTCAACCAGCTACACACACAAACACACACTGGGGCGTTCCCATTAACACTGCACACATCACAAGCCAATCACAGGTCAGCCCGAATCAGACGCACTCATTTTTATAATAACCATTATATATGTGTTTAGTTGTTATTTAAGTATTCTTTTAAATATATTTGTGTAAATTAATTTAGTTAAATGACAATATTAATGTGTAGTTTATCTATTAGTTCAGTATCAGTATTTTGTTTGATTATTTCTAATGATACTTAATAAAAATTATTAAATCATATATATGTATCATATATACATTATATATATAATAACCAAATATTATCGGTGTGGTTATTATTAGTATTATTATTGTGATGGAGGAGAAGAAGAAGAAGAATCATTATCAAGAAGCATTATGATAATTGTATTTGTCATTATGGTTTAGGGATATTGTTTACTAATGACACATTTAATTTAATCATAAATCGTCATGTACAATTTTTTGCAGTTCTGTAATAAATAAATAATAAATAAAAAAAATTAAAACAAAACATTACTGTTATCTATATTACATTTTGGATAAATTCCTTTATATCTATTAGAGTAGAAAGAAAAGTAGGGCATTACAACGTTGTTTTTTTTGTTAGTAAATCAGGCGATAATTGACAGGAGTTAGCACATGCTAATGCCCGATACACTTGATTACAAGTATATTCACTTGATTTCCAATGGAATCAGACGACTTAGCTTACACAATAGCTGCGTAAATATTGCCATAACGGAGTATAATTAGACAAGAGAGCATGTCATTACTTGAAATGCTAGTGCTCTTTAATTACTCAACGGCTTGTTGTCTGTGGTTGATTCTGTGATTGCGCATTGACGATTGTCAGATCAGATGTTCGGCGTGAGTTTAACAGAGTGCTGTGCATTTGGCAGTCAGGCGCCATTTGCGAGTATATCATGTGTTTCCATTCCTTCTGTTCCAGAACAGACAATCAACAGAAACTGAGGCTAGAAAACACACACCGCCCTGTGTCGAGAGGTGTGTGACTACAGACATGTTTACTTGTATATTGTTACGTATCAATTGAAACAATACAAAGTAACAAATTACTTTTACTTTTTTAGTTTACCTCCTAAGTCAACTTTTTTGACATTCAGTTTCTTGCAGGAAATTAATTAGTTACTTGCAGTGTAAAGTGTCAAAACCTTTTACTATGTATTCAAATTTACATTAAAATATGCATTGTGTGTGTGTGTGTGTGTGTGTGTGTGTGTGTGTGTGATTCTCATTACAGATGCAGCTATCATTCCTCAAAGACCAGCATATTCTGCTGAAGTAATAACTATTTAAAACAAAACTGAAAGCAGGAAATAGAAATAAGGACGTGCAGTAGCAGAGAAGACTAGTCATGGATGTAACCTTGAGAAAATTGTTTCCTAATTATCATAAAATGTATTCTGGTAGATGATTATAGGAGCTAAGGGAGATCTTTGCTCTTTGCCTGGAACAGGGTTGTGTGAGTTAATTACCATATATCAGTTAACGTATCTATTATTTCTATGAGCAGTGTGCAAAGCTGAACTTCTGTTTTGCTGATTGCTTTTATTTTTCACTTTTATTTTTGACGAGTTAGTGTTGACTTAACGGTTGCGTTCCACATCTCCATGTCCTGTTGCTATGCCTTGTTGTTTCTACTGCCTGTCATTGAGTAAAACTCACAGAGGAACCCGTTGGAAAGAGAAAAAAAATGTTTACATCAGATTTTTCAAGCAGCAAATTCACAATTCCTGAACATTTCACTTCACTGGTTCGGAACTGTTGATTGATGCCATTATATTGATTTTCTGAAGGAACTTTCCCAGTGACTATCAGGAGCGACGAAGTATGATGAAGTGATGGTTTTCATAGTCTGGTTCATGACCAATGATTATTTTTTTTGGCCAGTGGCACTATGACATTTTCTGTGTTGACTAGGGACGGCTTTAAACAAACACAACATGGCTAAATTAACCCGTGCAAAGAAAAAAGAATAAATTCGGCTTTTCTCCTCTATGTGTGTTTACCACAGGTCAGAAGTGCAGAGTAGAATAAAGAGAATATTTACTGATCAAACATGGCCCTTTCACTACGGAGCGTGAGTGGATGTAATACTGTGTAGGTGCTGGATCACATGACTGGCCATAATTAATCTCACACTTAAACATACAGTAGCTTATTGTGTAGTTTGTGTCTCTAATGATTATTTTATATTAGGAAACATTCACAGTTAAACAAAGCAAAAAATCAAATCAAATCAAATTTTGTGACGAATAAAATTTGATTTGATTTGATTTTTTTATTTGAAAGCACGGATAAGCATCACACACACGGACACTTTTGAGGGAGAAAGGTAACAAATGAATAAAAAATAAAATTACAAAAATAAATAAATAAATAAATAAGTAAAAAACTGCAGTAGATAAATAGATAAGATATATAATAGATATTTATATATATATATATAAAATAGATAGATAGATAGATAGATAGATAGATAGATAGATAGATAGATAGATAGATAGATAGATAGATAGATAGATAGATAGATAGATAGATAGATAGATAGATAGATAGATAGATAGATAGATAGATACAAATTAACAAATAAAAAAAATACGTAATTAAATAACTGAATAAATACCTATTGAATATAGAGTTCATGTCATCTTTTTAGGTCATCTTTAAAATACAGAATCTCAGAGTATGATGGCATATATGACTAAATATTACGCACAAAAATAAACGTCTGCCCTAGTAATAACGCAGTGTTTTCAGTCAGACAGTTGGGATGTATTTCTCATCCCTCTGGTCTTCCTCCTCTGCTCTGGAATGTGGCCCAGAGTGGTGGGATTCTGAAGCGGACCACTACTGGGCATCAGGTGGTGTGGATCAAGCGGACCCCCGCTCCACGCGCCCCTGCCCTCCTGCACCGGGCCTTTTAACCCTAATTGACAGTCTTAGGCTTTCCCTCTGCTCGGAGTATTTGTCGGGCAGAGATGTGGCGGGGGGCCGGGGGTGGTGGGCTTTCACATATGCTCGCTGTCGGTACAGTCGTGTTGGCCCGCTGAGCTCCATGTCTCTGAATAGACGGAATCAGCACCTTTGCAGCTGTGCCAGCTTTTCTCCTCTAATAGTCTTTTCTTTTTTTTGGTCATGTTAGTCGTCCCATAAAACAGCAGGACTGCACGGTCTCAGCTCCGTCCGACTGATGGGACACTCTCTGTGAACCCCCAGGAAGTTGTGCTACTGTAAATGAGTGCTCAAAGCCATCTGCTTTACTCAGGTTAAGCAATATGAGCTTTTTAATTTCAGCATAAAATATTCCAATTGTCTGCCAGCCAGAAGTGAAATTGGCGTCTCGAGAAATGAACCGTCCTCTGAAAGAGACAGAGCTGCCGAGTGGCCCTTGACGCTCTGAGATCTTCTGTACTTGTCTGGTCTAGTTGTTGGAGGTCTGGTTTTGAGAGTGAGGTAGTTTGGGAACGTTGGTGAAGCAAAATGTACGAATTTATTGTACAAGGCTATTATGATGATGCGTGAATACGCCACAGTTCAAAAGTTTGGGGTCAAATCTTTTTCACATGGAATAGCCTTTCTAAGAACAAGGATAGACTGTTGAGGTTCTTGAAAGTTCTCTAAGTCTGGCAATTTTGAGCGTTTGATTGAGCCACAAATGTGATGCTCCAGATTCTCAACCTGCTCACAGGAAGGTCAGTTTTATAGTTTCTTTAACCAGCTAAACAGTTTCCAGCAGTGCTGACATGATCAAACAAGAGATTTACAATCATCCATTTTTCTTCTGACACAATGAGCAAACACATTGTACCATTAAAACACTGGAGTGACAGTTGCTGGAAATGGACTTTATACGCTTATATAGATATTGCACCAAAAAACAGACAATTTAGAGCTAGAATAGTTATTCACCTCATTAGCAACGTATAATAGAGTGTATTTCTGATTAGTTTAAAGCTATTTTCACTGACAAAAACTGTGCTTTTCTTTCAAAAATAAGGACATTCCAAAGTAACTTCAAACTTTTGAACGCTAGTGTAAGTCCCTAGACTTTTCCTTTTACAGTATATTGTTGTTTATATATGTGTACTGTATTTTGAGGTTCCGCTTTTTAGCAAATTTTACTGCACATCATTCACGTTAATTTTCAGTTTCCCTCCCTTTTCTATCATTAAGTTTTTTTTTTTCACGTCTGTTTGCTTTCATCTTTCGACCTTGCAGCGTTTAAACAGATTTACAGATTAACCAATTAAAAAAAGGCAAAGACATTATGTAGATAAAATAATAGCTCTTTGTCTGTTTTTACCACTCTTCACAAATGTTTAAACTTGATATACGGTTTAGCGAAGCATGCTAGTGAAAGCAACATGATCTGTTTTTTTAATCATTTTTTTTTTCTTTCTAGAGTTAAACGGACGCGCTAAGCTAATGTGTGACTCGGCTGAATAAAAGCTCCACTTATCCAGACTGGAATTACGGGGGAGAACACATTAAGAAGCTTCAACTCATTAGTGAAGCTTTAAAGTGACGCCCCTCCAAGACTAATCCCTGCGCCAAAGCACCCGGAGTAATAATGCCACTTCTTCAAGTACAAAAAGCACATGCTACCTTCTGCTGTTGTCATAAGCTCTGATGCTGGAGGAGAGAAGTGTCCGTCACACTACAGTCTCACACAACTCAAAATCTGCTCCATAACCCGAGACGGACCATTGTTTAGCTCATTTTGCTTCATTCATTAATCGAGTTGTTTTTTGTTTTGTTTCCACTCATATGAATTTCACTTGACGCAAATTTCAGAAATATTTATAGATTTTAATATGTATTATAAATATAGTGATATTGTGGGATTAGTATAGACACAGAAGAATCTAGGTTTCAATAATGATAGCATTCTAGATTGGCATATGGATTAACTCCATGGATACAGTTAATCGATGATAAATTGGCAAATAATTGGGACATTGGTTTGTGTCACAATTTAAAATGCGGTGTCACTGTGGATACATTTGTGTATGATTTACAGGTATTAGGATAGATATTATTAATGAAATAATATATTATTATAACGTTACTGTGTTCTTTTGGTAAAGGCTAGGTATGACGATGTGTAAAGACAAAATGAAATATGAAAGGAGGTAAGTCTAAACAATAATAATAATAATAATAATAATAAGGTAATACATTATTATATTTATAATTAAATAATAAAGTTGTACTTGATTCCACTCCCTTCCAAACATATAATATGGGAACAAGTGAGATTTTTGTTACCATTATCTACCATTATCATTATTATGTTTGGTTTCATGTTGTTGATATGTTTTGTTTTTGTTATCTACACATGCTTGAAATTAAATACATTTAAATAATTAAATAAATAAGTAAATGATTAAATATGACGGAATAACATTACACGTGTTTGCCAGTAAGGCCCATTTGATCTTTACTGAAGATGCATGAATATTTTCTATACATTTTACTTGATAAACCAAATTCACAATATTACGATTTGAAATCAACACAGCGAGCCACAATCATTTTGTCTGCCCTGTAAATTCACTTTCAAATAGAATAAATCTTTAAAATAGAAAATCAAAAGAAATGCGTGAAAATTGTTGCCCTGAACCACATGAAGTTGTGAATTTCAGGTTTTATTCCAGTGTCACGGCCTCAATATACAGAAGTAGGTTTTGATGTTCAGACGGTATTTGTCCGGGTAAATGGAAGCGACTACAAACTAAAAATTGTTTCCTGATACTATTTTCAATTACCCTAAGGGGCAAATAGGGCAGTAGCACTCCATAAAACACACTCTCTCTCTCTCTCTCTCTCTCTCTCTCTCTCTCTCTCTCTCTCTCTCTCTCTCTCTCTCTCTCTCTCTGTTACTGAAAAGACAGTTTTATCTGATTTGTTATTAAGATGTACACTAATCCCACATTTGTCATTTTGATGGATAAGTGGATAAAGAGGAAGGGCGGAGGAGCTGTGATCTGTACGTTGCACTCAGATGTAAGCAACCCACTCTGTTAAATATAATCAGAGCAAGCTTTTCTCTACAGCCAGTTGGGATTTGGATATTTCCAGCCACAATTTATCCCAAAAAGCAAACTGGCATCACAAGGGGAGATGTGGGCCACAACACAACGCCACTTTGCGAAGATGAAGAAGATGGTCTGTGCTTTGTTTATATCTCCGCTCTTCTTCCATCGGGTTGTAATAATGTAATAGTAAGTATAATTGTCTGTCTTTGAATGATTTTTCAGAGCAGAACTGGTGCCAAACCCGCTGGCATTTGCATTTCTGCTCCATATGCCCGCAGGTAAACGCAACATCCTGTCAGAAACTCAGTCTAGAAATGATGATTGGTGACTCGGTGCTGATCTGGATGTGATGAGGACTTTTTTTTTTGGTTTTCTCCTCCGGCTGTTGCATTCAGTCAATAAGCCGAGAGAAACGACCGCACCGAGTAGACGCCGAGATGGATGTGGAATTGTGGATGTGATGTGGATATTTTCTGAAGGTTGTCCATGACAACGTTGCGGGAAGGAAAGTGTTAAGCCTGTGTAATTGGAAACTTCTAGTGACGTGATAAATGAACCACAGGCTCATTGTTTGCTCTGAGTTTATTTGATTCCTGTGAAAATGAATTGTACGTTAAAATGAATAAATCCAAGACGGTTTGTGTAAACACAGTGTCCTATTGTCATGAGTATGAGTGTGTGTGTGTGTGTGTGTGTGTGTGTTGGAACTGGACACGTTATGTTCTCACAGCACAATTCGGACAATATTACAAATTAATTTGTGTTATTCTCCTCCAGTGTGTCTCATTATAGAGAGGAAATTTGTTAGAAAAAAAAGTATAATTTTGCACCGTGAGCCTTCAGTACAACAGTGTTTCAAAATAAAAATCTACACAGTAAAACATGAATAAAAAATGAAAAAAAAATGAAAATTAAAATCTTTACCATTTACACCAGCATAAACGTATGTGACAGCAAGAATGTAATTCTTATACAATAGTTTGATTCAATTACAAAAACATGATTGCTGTTAGGCAAATGTAAAACAAAACAGCATAATGAATAATTTATAATAATACAAAATATTTCTTAGCATTAATCAGAATGCAAGTCTTGACACTAGCATATTAACATCACACAAACAATACTGCATAATTATAATCACTATATATTACATTGGTATTTTATATTATATATTATACACTCTATATTAGTTGAATGCACTTAGTCAGACTGTCGATTACAATGACACTGATCTCCCTCCATCTGTTTTCCTCTCTCTATTAAATCTATGATTTTTGATGATTTATTTTGCTCCAGACTTGCAGACTCCCCGTGAGGAAAAGGTCAGTGTGGGCAGTGATAAGAGGCAGGTTATCTTTGGCCTGCTTCTGTTTGCAGTGTGTTAATGAGCAGAAGTATTCTGGGAATACAACATCTGTCGCACAGGCTGCCCAATACAGACGCGTCTCTCACACCTCACCAGCCAAAAAACACACAGCACAATTCATTCATGCCTCTATGTTATTCTATTTTAATTATTTTTTTTCACATTATTGTATTAAACTAAATTGTATTTATTTACGCATTTACTTATGTATGTATTTATTTATCTATTAGTTAACTAATTTTGATTTACTTTATAAGATGGTTCCCATATCTAATCAATATACGCAATAACTAGACAAAACAATAAAATGTAGTTCTGAAATTTGAATCATACTCTTCATGGAGTGAAGGCACTGTAGATAAAAGTAACCTCAAATGTGTTTGTTAATATGTTATTATATTCATAATACAATTGTTACAAAATTGTCAAAGCAACAACAAGCCTGCGTATTCTTAATCTGATTGTGATACATTCAGCGACAAATGATAACTATTTACATTATAGTTAGTTCATTCGTGTAAATACAATAAAATAGAGAGCAAAAGAATGAGTACTTGACATTTTGAAACAAACCATTTTGATAACAGATCTAAAAAGCTTTTTGACAACAAATATTCAACTGATTGTGAATTTCCTCCTCTTATTGTGAAACATGATGACAATTTCTGAAAGAGTGCAAGATACTTTAGAGACTAAGAAGCTTAGAAAGAAAGAAAGAAAGAAAGAATGAATGAATGAATAACAAAATTAACAAAAGGAAGGAAGGAAAAAAGAACAAAGGAAGAAAAAAAGCAAGAAAGAAAAAAAGAAAGAGCGAAAGAAAGACAGAACAAAAGAAAGAAAGAAAAAAGAAAGGACAAAAGAAAGAAAGACAGAACAAAAGAAAGAAAGAAAGATTGAAGCAACAAAAGGAAGAATAAAAGAACAAAAGAAAGAAAGAATATACTCTATTGTCAAACACAAAACACTGAGAAAAGGAAAGACAAAAGAAAGAAAGAAAGTGCAAAAGAAAGAATGAAAGAAAGAAAGAAAAAAAAGCAAGAAAGCACATTTAGAAAAGAATCTTGCTTTTTGACAACTTTTGACATTTATTATTCATTATCATCTTATTGACTATCATCTTATTGTCAAACACATGTAATACAGAAGCCGCCTAGAAAAAAAGAGGGGAAGAAAGAGAGGATGAAAAACAAAAAAAGAAAGAAAGAAAGTAAGAAAAGAATGATACGTAAAATAGAACGAAAGAATGAAAAAGAAGAACAAAAGCCAGCAAGAAAGCCCATGGGCCGGCACCACCAAATTGCCCCATCACGGGACTCCACCAGCAGGACAGGCCGTGTCTGTGACCCGTCCCGAGCACCTGCACTAGCTGACAGGGCCTTCAGCTGGGGCTGGGCTCACTTGACCATCAGGGCTGAGCGAAGACTAATGGCTTCTCCCTTCACTGTTGAAGGGCCTGCCACTGTGCAGCTCTTTTCACCTCGTCTCAGAAGCCCCTCTTAATGAGCGGACCACCACCACCACCACCACCACCACCAGCCTCAAATGGAGCCTGTCTACTATTCCACGCTTGTTTTTCCTTCCCTAATGGGCTTTGGAGAAGTTGTGCCTTTGTGTTTGGTGTTATTCACTCACACTTTCTTGCACTTCCTCTATCTGTGAGCTTTTAAACACCCCTCCCCCACCCGCACAGCTCGTCTCTCCACGCCGCGCGTACGTTGACGTGTAGGTGCCGGCGTTAGCGTTAATGGCCAGAGTGTGCTGTTGATTGGCACTGGCCACGCCATTGTGTTTGTGCCGCCCCCGAGTGCATTGTTATCTCTCTTCATCAATACGGGCTTCTCTGCCAACAGACGGCAGAATAAGACACAACAGAAAACAAGCGAGAGGAAAGATAGCGGAGGAAAGGATGCTGTTATCGCCGCTTTGCTGCTCTTGACAACGCCACAGCTTCGCGGGATTAAGTGCAATAATAGAGCTAAAAGGAAGCAATATAAACAAAAATAAAAAAATATATATAAGAAAAAAAATCAACAAGCAAATAAATAAATAAATAAAGGCACTGTGGCTTTACGTTTGTCAGAAGCAGAAACGTGGTTCAACATCTCTCTCTCTCTCTCTCTCTCTCTCTCTCTCTCTCTCTCTCTCTTCCTTTCTCTCTCCATTTCTCTCTCTTCTCTCTCTCTCTTCTCTCTCTCTCTCTCTCTCTCTCTCTCTCTCTCTCTCTCTCTCTCTCTTCTCTCTCTCTCTCTCTCTCTCTCTCTCTCTCTCTCTCTCTCTCTCTCTCTCTCTCTCTCTCTCTCTCTCTCTAACAAGGGGTGTCTTCAGGACCAGAGTTGCTGTGATTGGCAATGTAAAAGTGGTTCTGAAAATGGATTTGCACACAATAATCTCAACAGAATCTCAGCTCAGGCGACAGATTATCAGCGTAATTCTACTAAACTTCTCTAGGTCTTATTTTCAGAGTAATTTAACACAGTAATTTTCATGTCAGGCTTCTGATTTGGAATAATAAAGTACACAAGCGCTCAACCTTCTCTGGGAATATTGCTTTGTTAACCGGTAAGCATCTGCTAGCAGGCGATAAAACAACATATGTTACATCTACATCTGTACAGTACAAAAACAACATATGTACATTTGAAAAAACACCCATGTTGTATGTGAAGAAAAAGAAATCTTGTTAGCGACCTTGAAATAATTGTTATACATGATGTTATGGTAAAGAGCTTCAATATCACACTGGGATTTAGGTTGTGCTATTATTCCTGAAATTGACTTTTTGCTTCACTTAAGATACTTTTAGACGTAATTGCTCACGGAATCTTC
Organism: Paedocypris sp. Pulau Singkep; assembly: GCA_017309775.1. Taxonomy (NCBI): domain Eukaryota; kingdom Metazoa; phylum Chordata; class Actinopteri; order Cypriniformes; genus Paedocypris; species Paedocypris sp. Pulau Singkep. The sequence continues at coordinate 5,917,993 of MU204326.1, read as the reverse complement.
TAATGAAGGACTTTGGGACTGTTCTACTGATTATTGGGCTTCATTATAACAGATGCTGACAAACTTCCAGCAGATGCAAAAGTGACAACGAAAGTTTTGCAAAAGGAATAAAATGGTTGAACAGTCAATTCAATTTCCATTTTCTCATTTCTGGAGACCTGGAAAGCATCTCACAGACTCTTGAGGTCTCCAGAGATCCACTGGCTGGGAAAGTCAATCACATCCCTCATTGTGGTCTTGTTTCGGCTTTTGGAACTGCAGTGCAGGTGATATAAGATGGTCTCAGAAGGCATTAGAAGCTCAGCAAGAAAGAGGATGTGGTGTGATGAGGACTTCAGGGGAAGCACCATGTTCTATTGGCACACCTCTGGGACAAATTATTTCCTGGAGATGTCAAACGCAGCCCATGGAGGATGAGTGGGAGAGCAACCATTGAAACTTAAACTACAGGACGCTACAAACTACTGGGTTTCTCTGTGTGTCACAGTTTCAATTTTCCCCCAATAAAGAAATCATGTAGTGTGTTTGTATATATCGAATAACAATTTAAATTAATTCATTAAATTAGCTAACTTACAAAGTGGTATTTTTTTATTTCAAAAGTGGTTTTAAACAGAGCAAAAATATGTGTTTACATTTAAAAATCTATCTATCTATCTATCTATCTATCTATCTATCTATCTATCTATCTATCTATCTATCTATCTATCTATCTATCTATCTATCTATCTATCTATCTATCTATCTATCTATCTATCTATCTATCTATCTCTCTATCTATCTATCTATCTATCTATCTATCTATCTCTATATTATTATGCCTATGAGTGTGTCTTTTCATATTTATGAAAAGCAATTCATATTTTACTCGTAGAGTCTCGTATTTACATTAAAAATACCCCTAAAAGACTGCACAAGCATTAATATCAAGCTCTTTAAATGGAGTGAAACGGTTTGCATATGTTCACACATTTCACATACACATCTTGTTGAGATTCAGCAACGAAACGTCAAATTAATTTCACTGCATCTCACACCTGAGCTACAGAAATCGCTGACGCGACGCACGAGTAATTAATCCGCTCTTATCTTGTGTCACGGATGCAAGTCACACAAACACAAGCTCCTTCCTGCTAGTTTGTTTAGAAGTGATAGCGACTTCCTGCCAGCTCCCCGTCCCCGTCTTCACTTCCTTCTCTCGATGTCTCCATCTCGGTGTTTTTCTGTCTCTCTCGTAGTTTTAGAAACAGCTTACTAAAGGCTACCTGTTCAGCAACATCTGACATCTTTTTCAAACACACACACACACACACACACACACACACACACACACACCTGTTAGATTTCAGGCAGCAGCACAGATCAACAAGATTAGCTTTCCTTTCTCCACTGTGTGTGTGATTGTGTGTGTGTGTGTGTGTGTGTGTGTGTGTGTGTGTGTGTGTAAGCAAGCACATTTTAAAATGGCCCACAACACAAAACCTGACACAATTTCTTCTTCCCAGTCACTTTTCACAGTGATTACTGTGTTCAATAGCAGGGTAACGTGAAATTACTTATTGACTAGAGGTGAGAAAGTTATTTGCGAGGTCGATGGCTAATTCCCCGCTGGCTACTTCTCAGGGCTCGGTGGCTGGTGTGCCGTGCCGTGCGAGGAGGGACAACACAATGAAGCTCATCATGTGTGAGTTGGATTGCCGCTGTCCGTGGTGCTGATGAAAGCCAGTGACTCACAGTAATTCAATTCAATTTGCTTAGTTAATGGTCAGTGTGTTGCTCAGATTGGATCTGACTGCCTATGATGATAACATCAAAATTATGGGATGCTGGCAGAGCACCAGAGGAACGGTCTGAAAGTGAAGAAATGTGTGAGACGTGCAGCAGATTCAGGTCTAATGCTGCAATTTTTGTGCAGCAAACATGTTTTAGTGTTAAATGCAAACTTTGCCCCACCAATTTCTAATTAGACTGGATTAGTAAAAATGTCTAAATTGGTACGTGTCTGTGAGAAGAGCAGTACTTTTGATTGAGATTTAGAGGCACAGCACCTTTTCACTGTGTTAATAAATCAACCAAACTGATAAATTAAATGCAAACCCTTTTTTGGTGATGAGAATGACACTTACACCACGACACATCTACAAAGATCCCATTTTTGCTCCAGCTATTAGCATTAATACAGTATGTAGTGATCGACCAGACCTTTGTCTGCTATAGATTAGCTCTCAACTGCTCAGTGAAGACAATCGTGACGAGTGATTGAAAATGAACCCTGTGAAAATGGTCATAAATAAATGATCAGGCTAATTACAAGGATGCACGGCGAAAATGAAAGCAGGTTTTTTTAAATAAAGGTTTCCTTTAATTGAAATGAATCTAATTATTTGTTGCACCATACATATGATCTCATCCTGTGATTGGAGAACGTTTTTTGAGTCGCATTTAGCATTTTATAAGCACAGAAGCTCTTTCAAGGAATTTTTTTGAAGCGAATGCGTCAAATATGTCCTTGGGACGCAATCTTTACAATTGGCAAGGTTGTTTGTTCACAGTATTTAAACTACCAGAAAAAATATTCACAGTCGGTACACCCAGAAATATAAAATCAGCCAAAAAAAAAAAAAAAAAAAAAAATACAAAGGATGTCCTTCCACCAACACCTACGAGTAAGCAGCTTCTACAAACATAATACAAACAATTATCGTTAGCATTATAATTAATCGCTTAACACACTTTTTTAAAAATATATTTTTTCTACTAAAACCATATCCAAGAATTTTTTGTTGGGTTTTACATGGTTAAGGGAGAAAGAGGTAAGCGTATTTTTTACTACACCAAAAGTCTACTAAAAAAATACCTGAATGTATTAATTGTTTAAAACATGTAACCATAAAATCATTTTTTTTAACAGAACATCTTGCAAATTAGATGCAAATTAGAGACCAGGTAATCCATAATTTGCCAATGAAATTGCGCAACAATCCAGGAAAATGTGGCTCCACCATACAATGAAAATCATGACAAGAATTAGTTCAAGTTCAAGTTCAAGTAAAGAACAAGTCCAGTGTTGTATTTCCCCAAGACCTGGCTCTCTCTCTTTGTAATGTCGGTGGAGAGACAAGCCATTGAGTTCCTAGGGTGCTTACAAAAGAACAACAGGCCACAAGTGTGTAAGTGT
>MU204326.1:5850309-5903526 GCA_017309775.1 Paedocypris sp. Pulau Singkep | reverse complement strand
TTTCTCTCTCTCTTTCTCTTTCTCTCTCTCTCTCTCTCTCTCTCTCTCTCTCTCTCTCTCTCTCTCTCTCTCTCTCTCTCTCTCTCTCTCTCTCTCTCTCTCTCTCTCTCTCTCTCTCTCTCTCTCTCTCTCTCTCTCTCTCTCTCTCTCTCTCTCTCTCTCTCTCTCTCTCTCTCTCTCTCTCTCTCTCTCTCAGCCAAGCACAGGCAAATAAACAACGTCTGCCACATATTAATGGTTTGATGTTTCCAAATGCCACTCATTCTGCCCAAGCCCCTAAAACATCTCCAGACTGCAGATATTCAGTAAGAAGCTAAACCACAGGCATTCTCACCCAATCTCCTGCGTGGCTACGAGACAGAAGTCGCACGTTCTGATTCATTTTATTCGCTATATGGGGTCGTGGCCCATGGTGTTCAATTATAAACGAAAATCTGTGCGACACATGGAAGTAATATTCAATTGGGTTTCAGTAGACTAGCCCGAACAAAAGAAGAGCAATGAATGGAAGAACAAAAGCACAATGTAAAGCTCTTGATGAGGCAGAATAAGTCAGTTTGCTTTCCCAACAATTCCACATCCTGTCTGCTGCTGTTCCGAAGATGGCGTCCCTAATCCAGTGTGACGCGGGAAGACAAGGGGTAGAAGGCAAGGTCTGACCCCCGGGCCAGTCACACTGCCACTGCCTCGGTGGTGCAAACCCTTTCTGAAATCCGCCGCGGTGTCAAGCGTCATCAGCTTCAAACCCGCTGCGCGCCGCTCGCCGTCTCCACCGCGCAACATTAGCTAACGCGACTCAAACCGCCCGGTTAAACGTCTACCTCTCTCAGATTCACTGTTATTAGCTCTGCGCTATTATTTATGCCGGCCTGGCAGAGCTTCGCCATGAATGTTTCAGCAATTGTCACTACTCAACTAGCGTTGCTTCACTAGAGCGACGTCACTCGATCGACAAAGCGTACATGGCTTGACATTAGCCGAGTCATGTGAACAATTAATCAAATTTATAGATGACAAATCAAATCTCATTGGATAATCTGTCACTTTACGGCAAGATTATTGAATGAGGACGTTGAATAGAGCGGCAAGGTGCAATTCTGCATGAATTTCCTCTGGTTTTCCGGTTTGTCCAGAAAAATGGAATCAGGAGATTTGGAAAATTGCTTCAAGGTGTGTATGAGTGTGAATGTGTGTTAATCCCACCCTTTAATCCCAGAGTGGCTGGGATTGGCTCCAACTCCAACTCTTTCCAACCTCAGAAAATGCATAGACAACAAATATCCTGTGTGTCTGTTTGTGTGTTTTTTTTGTTTTGCAAGTTGTCTAATATATTCACTAGGTTGAATGTAAAACTCTTCTCCGATGCTTTTGTAACCTCTGTCAGAATATCGACTGGCTCCTGTGAGTCCTGAGGGATCTTTCTCTGACGAGTGGAGTCGTCTCTTTGACTAGACTGAGCTTCGCTTCCCTCTCCACTTTCAGTTTGCTTTACAATTCACTTTGTGTGTGTCTCTTTCCGCTCCAGTGTTTCTTTGGAGGCCTGTTTCAAATCCTATAAAAAAATAGGGTTGAATGTTTATTGTTGTAGTTGGGAAGTTGGTTTGTGATATTGACGTTTGGTCAGAAAGACAAGAGAAAAGCTTTTAGAAGGTTTGGCGTCGTGCTTAATTTCTAAACGGAGTTGGTAAAACTCGGCGGGTAAAACGAAAAGTGAAAGTAAAGGATGGAGCACAAGGGCGAGAACCTTTAATCAAGCGCCAGCCCGTCTGAGATTCGAACAAGTGCGGGCGAATAATGAATTAATTAAAAAAGAGAATAGATTGGGATTGGAGAGGCGCACCTTGCTCTCCGTGTCCAGGGGAAAAAAGCCAATCACTGCGCAGTGAGGTGTGAGTACCATCCATTATGTAGCGACTGACAAGTTAGCAGCAGTCAGACAAAGAGCTGCACTTAATAAATCAAATCTGACACCTCCTCCCCTCTCACCTCCTCTTCATCCTCCTCCTTCATCCTCTTCGTCATGCTTTACATACCTACTTGCTTCCATAAGAGCATTGGAATGTCCGGCCCTTTGCTTTACATGAAAGTTAGATGTTTTCTAAAGTCCTTGTTGGAACTAGAAAGCCTGCGTGAGCGCGGCTTCGATTGTAGGTAAAGCCGCTCAGATTTAGCGCTAATACCGCTAGCAATCTACAGGTCTAAGGCCTAATGAGAACAGATTTCCTTGATGCTGTGATTTTATTTAACAGGTTGTTAAAACTACATCGTACGTAGTTCCATTTGTTCAGTATAGTACCAGTGGGAACGGAAAAATAATAAAGATAGAAAGAAAAAAATCCCCCATGTGCACAATTAGCATGGATTAAAGAGGCATGAATACACATAAGGAATAACATAACCATGAATACATTTTAGAACGTTTAAGCAATATACATGACACATTGTAAGGCTGTGCAGCAGTTTTTTAATTACTTCTTAGGTACAGTATTTACAGATAATGTCTAAATCGTATTTTTAAATACCAATATTTGTCGTATTTTTAGCTCACCTTCATAGTCCGATGAGCTGTAAATTATTAATATTCTTTAAATGGAAGGTATTTTGTTAAAAAAAATCGGGTTTAAAAATATTAGTGTGTAGCTTTAACCCACAACAAGCATGCGTGTTTTACCCATGTCATGCGCATTGCTCTGTATGCCAAATGCGTTGCGGTTCGTTTTGCAAAGAATGTGCAAGATCAAAAAAGTGACAATTCTTCAATGACAGCTAAACAAATCTCCTTTAAAATGTGATCGGAAAGCTAATCCGCTGCTTCGTTTGATCCCCTGATTAAAAATGGATATCAAGGCGATAGTGCCAATAAGCAAACGTATCTTTGAACTTCTAAAGGTCGAGGAACGGCCAATTTTCTCATCTCCCATCACAAGCAACCCACAACCAGGAGACTCTATGAAACTGATTTGATTCCGTGCTCCCTATTTCTGGGAGATGATAGAGGGCGACGGAAAGGACACACACAAGCTCCGAGTACACACACGCTTCAATACGGCGGAATCCTGTTTCTCTGTCTCGCTGCTCCAAATTCACACGAGATGCTCTCCTTCCACTCCAAGAACGTCCTATGGCATTCACACCTTGTGCCATCTATCGAATTTGTAGAAGACGTGCAACTGGGCAAACTCTTAATGCTACACCTTCTGCCAATGGCCACTGTACCACCGACTCATTTGGGCAACTGCACCTTTAAAAAAATCCAAGCGAATGCATAAAGCGATGATCCTCTAATGCCGTTACTTCCAGAGGTTTGCCTTTTCTCCAAGGATTTTATGTGAGTCAGGTAATTGGGTTGCTAGTCCCAGGGCTGGAGAAGCAGGGGGGCGATGTGAAGGTGCGCTAGCATGGTAATGGCACAGTGCCAGCAGGTAGGCCTTACCCAGAGCCGGCTTGATGAGGTCCCGTGAGCTCCACGCATCTGTTTGCCCAGATAAGCCAACCGGAGGCTCCGACTGAGGGACACTCCTTGGTGGCTCCCTTTTGAATTGGCGTAGGAAAAAAAAATAAAGTTCCCCTGGACTAATAGATGACAATCTAACCAGCGTTCTGCCCTAACCCCGCACAATCCCCAACCGCACTGCACCAGCCAGTCTGGTTTAAGCCCAGGGGAGAAAAATGAGACCGGGAACCTTAATCCCACGCTCTTTCCTCTTCACAGAGTTTCAGGGATTTCCTTCTTCTGTGCGGAGAGCTGCGGGTTCGGCCTGAGACCATGAAAATCGAAATTCAGGGGGAAAAGTAAAAATAACATCGCACATACCAGCCGATACAAATGCTAGTTTCAATCCCCTTAGAAAGCGGGAAAGTTACAAGATGTGGGATCGGCGCGTCTGCATCTCAAAGACATCTTTCATGTCGGCTTGTTTATGTGTGCGCCATATGTTAAACGAACGACGGAGAGGCCTGGGACCCGACTCTTTGATGTAAGCGTATAACACACACCTCACGGTGCTCGTTTCTTTTCCAGGTACTTTACATTTTTTGCCGATTTTCCTTATTTAAGCAATTCTCTCATGTGGTATCTCAATCTGTGAGATTGCACAGCAGTTCATAGCAGTTCACAGCTCCCTCGCGGGTCTTCCTGCGTGTGTACGCATGCAAATGTGTGTATTGGTGGAGATATATCTCAGGCTGTTAGAAAGACTGCTTTCGCTGAGATATAGGTAACGCGGGGAAATGTTCACAAGTTGCCTTTCTGTCACTAAATGGCCCTTTGGTGACTGAACAAATTTGTCTATTCCAGTGATTTCAGTCAAGATGAATGTCAATGAAGGTCATTGCCAAGGAAAACCATTTACAAAATTGCATCTTAAAGCGTATGTTAGATTCTGCAACGATCTTCAATTTACTGTCCAGACCTTGTCTGATTTTCCAACAATCTTTAAGAGCTTATAGTGCTAATTATTTAACACATATTAATCTTTATTTTCTTTCTTCCGCCACAATCCCTTCCTTCTTTCTCTCCCTCTGTTCCTTCTTTCCTTCCTCTCTCTCTGCGTCACTTGATTTCTTCTTTCATGCCAGTTTCCTCTTGTCTCTTCTCTTTTCATTATTTCCTTCCTTCCTCCATTGCTGCATTCACACCTGCCTTCCATCTCTTCCTTCTTTCCTTTTATTTCTTCCTTGCTCACTTCCATCCACCCCCCCCCCCTGTTTTTTCCTTGATTCCTTTTTCCATGCCACTCTATTCTTTCTTTCCTACTTTTTGGCCTTACATGTTTCTTTATTGCCACCTTCCATTTTTTCCTTCATCCTTTCTTGCTAACTTTCTACTCTACTGCTTCATTCCTCCCTCCCTTTCTCCTTCCCTCCGTCCATCCCTGCCTTCCCACTTTTGTTATATCCTAATTTGTGTGCGCATTTAATGGTTTATTTATTGGCATTTAGGTGGTGTTTTGTTAAAAACAAGTGAAATGTGGTGCCTGACACTTTCAATCAGTCATTTGTCCTTTTTTGTGTTGTAAAATCATTCGCCAACAGTGCCTGCATTCATTCGGGCGAAGCAGTAACCACAGCACAAATGATTTAGTCGTGTGGGTTGATAGGGTTGTTGCAAGATAAAAAAAAAAAAAAAAAAGACCTTCACAATCAGACCAGATGCTACTTTGTTAATAATTCAGGCGGATTGAGACGTTCCCCATAAATGACAATGTGCTGCATAGGAGATATGACATGGAGAGAAAACAAAAGGAATGACTTGATTTAAAATTGCTCGCGCACACACGCACCGGCAAACACACACACGGTGTCTACTCCAAGTCCTGGCAATGCAAGTATGGATCCGTCCAGGCGCTTGTGGTTGAAAGTGGTCGAAGAGAGACGTTCATTACACCCAAGGTCAACCATTACAAGAGTAGCACATCGTCCTTTTGTAATCTACAACAAATTAGCTTTCTAGCGCTGACACAACACCAGACAACGAACAAAACAAAGCTTTGTCTTCATTGTGTTGGCTACTATAGGTTACGCACTAATTAAATACGGGATGGAAGACGTCCTCTAGCTGAACTCACTGCATTTTGAATGTTGTTTAGCTGTTTTCACTTTGCATCATAGCCGTGAACTGTGTCTCCGACTGAACTAAAAGCCAATATCTCGACTGGGAGTGTGTAATCCTCATTGACCTTTGCAATTTCAGGGTTGACTTTGAATCAATGCACCGAGAGAACATTTGTATTTATATTTTGGTAAATCAGAACACGAATGCCTCAGTATAGCAGCCCACCCTCCACGTCTCCCACTTCCTATTTTGGACCCAAAAATCAGTCACAAAAATGTCACTGCTTGTGAAAGACAGCAGCGGTGGATCCTCTAACCTGCTTTAATCAACCTGTCAGACCGCATCACCCTAAAAAACACAAACCGTCTGCTGCAGGTAAACTATCAGCGAGAGACGGGGAAGGTGGACCGAGTCTCCTTGAGAATACAGGCAGATTCATCACTCTGACGGAACGGAGGAGAGCGCAGACTTGAGGAAAAAGTGGCTAACTATAGACACAGAAATAGGAGTTTGCGAGTTTTACTAATCCCCACCCAGGTTTGAATTTATTTTAGACAAAAAAAAATTACAGATTTTATTCATTGGAACGATGGTTCCAAAAAAAATTGTTAATTGGAACGCTGGTTCCAAAAGATTCCGTTAATGGGAAAGTTGGTTCCAATATATTTGGTTAATTAGGATACTGGTTAATTGGGACAAATCGTAAAGTCCGACAACAATTCCTTTGGCATAAACATACTTATTGTTTGCCTTTCTGGGAAAGCCGTCTAACTAATGGGGACACATAATTCATGCTTGAAACTATCATAATGATAATAATTATTTTAATTAATGTTTAATGCCCATGACTCATATAAATTATATAGGTACTTGAAAAATGATAATATGAACTCAAAAGATACCAATTGTGGTCATATAGAATACATATATTTCAATTATCATTACACTTAATACTAATAAATAATTATTATAAACATTTTAAAACATACATTATAAAAAATGCATTCAATACAATACATATATTATAAACAATCATTACACTTAGTATTAAGGCTATGCTGTATTTAGTTTTTCCTTCTAAAACAAGCAAAAAAGTTTGAGTTTAAGTTTGAGTTTATAACTTTAACTCAAACTATAACCACTCTCAGTGGAGTTATAAGGATGAAAACATCTAAAAAAGATAGAAAAACCAATAGTGTGCTGGAGAAACGCGCGAGGGCGGTTTACGCTGAATCTCTGTGCTCGACTTCACACCGCCGTTATCAATGTATTGACGACTTCTTTGGCTTCATCTTTCCTAAAGCAGACTGCCGTGTCATCACAATCAATAATGGACAAATGCCCTATCATGTATACATCATTTACCAACACAAATATTGAAAATCTTGCAAACCAGATGCCAAGAGACCCATAATGCTGCAACAAGTGGTGATGCACCTTCAGAGCTGAATTTAATGAAGTTGCAGAATGATTAATTCCAGCCATGTGTGAAAGAGGAATGATTTAAAAATGCAAATATCAGTAAACATCTGCCATCCTGCCGCCTTGACTTTAAATTCATGATTAACAACATGACGATGAACCCAATCTCATGTTCCAGACCCAGTCGGGGTCTTCCGTGCAGAGGTTTGCGTGTTATGCTTGCGTGCGTTTCCTCCGGGTTTCCATTTTCACCTATTAGTTCAAAAAATCTGAAGGAAAAATTTTAGTTGGGGAAATGGTCCATATGTTGCATACTGTACGTGTTGCTTCACATCTTCACTACTCCTGATTTGGAAGCGACCAACTCTTTAGTTTGGTTCTATTTTGGTGTATTGTTTTATGCCAGCCATAGAGAGCAAAGTGACCGTGTGAAAAAGGAATGAGAGGTCGGTGTAGTTTTGTCGAGTGTGTGTTTGTGTATTTGTCGGTCTGTGTGAAGCTTGTACAGTAATCTAGACGGCTGCTCTTTCCATTCCTGCTCTGTGATCCAGAAAAAACAAGAATAGAAACCGAAGATGGCTTGGCTTTTACAGAGCCCTTTGCCATAACATGCATCTGAATGAGTCACACACACACACACACACACACACACACACACACACATTTCCCTCATGAAAGTGCTGTGTAGCAATTAGGGCGAGATCTGTCGCTCAGTACATTCAAATGGCTCAGAGTTGAGCGTCACGGTCTTGCTCAAAAAGCTTTCGGCTCAGGCGGGAGAAAGTCTTCTGTCATCTAAGGTCACTTCTTTCCTTCTTTATACACATCCTCAAGATGTCTTCTGTCCTTCCTCTTCACCTGTTGCTTAAGTTCATCAAATGCTTGACATTAACAAACAATTTCATCTCGCAAACACTCAACCTCTTGACTGGCTTTTTCAAGTTAATGAATTAGTATGAATATGTTGCATTAAAGAGAGAGAAAACGTGTTTTGTTAAAAAAGGACTTAGAGAAGGTGCAGATTGGGTTCAGTGCTTTGCTAGAGAGGGTATCTACCAAACCGGGATTAGAACCAACCCTTTGGTCGCAACTCTCAATGACTAGTCAACTGCCCCTAGTTAAGGAAAACATTGGCTATGCAATTGTATTTACTTAAGTTTTTATTAGCAGAACATTTGATAAACATCTGTACTAACCTTTGGGAGAACTTTAAGAAAGAACTGAGCACTTCAGAGAAGAGTCTGGACTCTGGGACTTTCATTCCAGGACAAGCTTGGGAAGACCAAAACGCCTTTCACAGGAAATTTCAGGGCAGACAGAAAAAGGATCGAGCTATAAATGTGTGCAAGGTCTCGTGACGGACAAAGCTGGCACATCTCACGATGCCAGTTCAGCAATTCAGGTCAAAGTCCAGCAGGAGAGGTATTTAAGAGAACAGCCGGATTGGTTCGGGGAAATGCCTACTTTATGATGCCTTGGTTTTGCCTTAATTTTTAGTACTTTAGTGTTATTTTTTGTGTAATCAACATTTGTAGATATATAGTGGTCAGAAATGCAATGTGTTTCAGAGGGATTCCTGCTGGTGGGACGCAAAGGCACCAGCAGAAGGAAACGACTATAGAATATTCTAGAAAAAGAACATGTTATTTGGTCTGATTTCTATATTCGAATTGGGGTGGAGGTGCCAAGTTTTCTTTGCTTAAAGGAGGGCGTGAAGAAAGAAAACCACAGTGTTTACTCCAAGCGGTCCCAAAAAGTGCTCTCAAGAACTTTATGGCCACATAAACGAGAGCGGTTCTCTCTTAGACTCTGAGTACATCGGTAGAGGGATGCTGAGTTTGAAATTGCAGGCATAGAAATCCGAAACAGACCAAAGATTTATGTGTGCAGTAAAAGAACATGAAGTCAGTGGATGTTAGGAAAGTGGACGCAGAGGTTGATGATTTATGCTCTTTGAGACAGTTGTAACTGTGAAAAGCGCCCGACAAATGCATTGAACTTGAACTTGATTCTCTGCACTGACCCCCGAAAAAGGAACACCGGAAACGATAAAGGCGGCGATCTGAAAAACGACAACAGTCAACTATTAAGGGGCTAAACTGCAGCGTTTTTGCTTTTTACCGTGGACGTTTTCTGCTGATGAGTTAGTTCTGGGCTGATTCTGCCAACGTCCATACTCTTTTTTCATCTCGTTCTTTTGTTCTGTTTAAATTTCAATTACAAACACTCTCATGGTCTCCCACAGCACTCGTCAACCAAGCAGACAGTCTCTCTTGTTTCCTTCCCTCTGCTTTTACTGGCCTAAGAGCCGGGCTGTAGAGGAAGCGCACACATGGGGGGAATCAAACTCAGCTTTTAGCTGACATGCACCAAGCTCTTATAGTCCGAGTCCGGATCTGTTCCCCGAAGCATCGGTGACAGCTTCGCCTTGTGTTTCTGTGCATTTAAAAAGACAGGTGGCCAATTCTGTCCACAGCAGGAACGTTCGTCTGAATTCAGCCTGAATTATTGAACAGTTTTTTTGTATATATTTATTTAAAAGGTAGCATAACGTCATCTGCAATTATGGCCATTTTTTCCTCTCAATTAAAAGAGAAATATAAGCAGCGAGCTTTGCCCATCATTTACCCGCACAACACATACGACGTGGAAGACTAAACACCGGCTGCTGACAGCTTCTCACCGTGAACTATTCTCTAGGACAGCAAGCCGTCTGTCAGGCCGGTGAAGGCAGGGTTAAAGAATCGAATAACCCCAGAAAGATGGATAGATGAAAAAGAGATTTCACTGAGCGGTTGGGAAACAAGAAAAGGAAGAGAGCTGACACTCAGCAGAAATGACAAACCCACAGAAGCGCAAATGGTGTCGGTCAGTTACCACTCCTCTGAGGCTCAATATTGTTTCATTTCATTGCGTTTTACTCTACTTTACCGTTTTTTGAACTATCCGCCAACTCATCTTGCTTTGCTTGCACTTTTTTTTTTTATTTTGTCTTAGCATTATTCTCTAAACAGGAGCTGTAAAATACAACTAGCCTTGCTGACTTTGGGAACATTTGCTACATCAGGGACACTAACGGAGAGGAATATGAAGATGTATTTTGCTGCATATCAGATCATAACTGAAACTTGAAACCAAAAGATTCAATAATTTAAACACTTTGACTCTGCGTTAAAACACAAATGAATAATTAGTTATGATCCATTTATGGTATAAATAATTAAAAAAATGAAATAATGAAAAATAAATAAATATGATATAAACATGTATATACGTATATGTATGTGATTGACAAGTGGTGACAAAACTGGGGATTTTGGGAAATGGAGTTTATGAACAACTAAGCAACAGTGGAAGCCTGTTCCCACACCAGATTTAATTTTAGCGAGCCAAATGTCTTATGTAATGTCCTTTCTGCATTTTTTCGTTTAGAAATGTTTTGTCACTTAATTTCACAATTAAGTTGAACAATAGGAGGTGTAAAGACTTGCCCTCGCAATAAGTGCAGATCAACTCGTTCAGTCCAATGTCACTAAAATATTGGAGTAATAGTAAAACACACTCATGCATTAAATTTGCTTTTTAAACACTACGTGCGCGCATCTGTCTCAAACGTTGGAGACGTTATTTACACAAGGACCCAGCACATCTCGGTAGTATTTCCTGGTAGTGAGTGCGCCTTTATTTCCTTTTTCTCCGTGCATTTATGTGCATTTTTTCAGGTTTGGTGCACTTTTCAAAGCCTGCTCTTCTTTCTTTGAACGCTGAAACAGTGGGCAGGGTTTCAGTCTCTACTGAGACCGAACGGCGGAAAGGAAAAAGAAAAAAAACAACCTGCATTCAGGGCGGCGAGCGGATTCTTACTTTATTAAAGCTGCCATTAAGAAAAAAAATACCGGAATAAAAAAAATTAAAAATAAAGTAAAACAATTCAGAAAAAAGCTATAAAATAAATACCGAAATTGATCTTATTGAGTTATTATCAGCCCACAAATGCCACCACACTCAGAGTGGGGCAAATGTGCTTCATTATATTCATATTAGCAACAATATGCAAATAGCTTGAGCAGAAAAAGCCAAAAATAAATACCAAATAAACAGAAGGACAAAGTTCACATGCAAAGAAATCCATCCCAAACACTAGCCTGCGCTCTCGTGTCCATATTCCGCCGCAACAAAACGGCAGCATGACGGCGTGCAATTATTTTTTTTCAATGGTGTACCATGTGTTTATCAGAATGTTAATGTTTGCATAATAACAGGCTCCGCCACACGGCTGAGAATGTCAAGCCTGTCCGGCTGTCAATCACGCCTCAAAATAGCAGGGCAAATAAGCATGCACTGCTGTCACTGCCACTGACGGACAGAATCCGCAACAGCCTTTAAGCTGACAAATATCAGGCTTGTGCGCGAGCGGAATTATTCTATCAGGAAAAAGAAAGGCACAAAAAAAGAAGAAACGGTATTCGTGGTTTCTGAGAAAGAGACTATTGAACTTTTCAAGTCATTTAGAATGGGTGTTAAAAGGCCGTGAGAGAAAAGAAAGTGAAATGAGAAAGCAAAAGAGAGAGAGAGAGAGAGAGAGAGAATGAATAGAGGATGGAAAAAAAGATACTGTATTTGGATGGATGGATGGATGGATTGGTGATCAGACAGACAGATTGAAAGCCAAACAAGGAATGTGAGAGTGAATTATTCTATCAGAAAAATATAAAACGAGTGGAATTATTCTATCAGGAAAAAGGCACACAATAAGAAGAAACGGTGGTCGTGGTTTCTGAGAAAGAGACCTTTTCAAGTCATTTAGAGTGAGGGTTAAAAGGTTGTGATAGAAAAGAAAGTGAATCGAGAAAGGAAGAGGGTGGTGGAGAGAAGAAGAAAATGGAGAGAGAGATGGATGGATGAATGGACGGACAGATTGAAAGGCAAAAAGAGGCAAAAACAAAACGAGTGGAATTATTCTATCAGGAAAAAGGCACACAATAAGAAGAAACGGTGTGAGTTCTAATGAGAAAGTGGGTGGGAATGAGAAAGTGAATGGAAAAAAAAACAGAGAAAGAAAAAAAAAACAGGTCAAGAGAGAAAGACAGACCGAGCAAGAGAGAGATTGAGCGAGAGAGATTAAAAGAAATAAAGATTGAGCGAGAGAGTAAGACATTGAGCAGAAGTGAGAGAGAGATTGAGCAAGAATGAAATTGATTGAGAGAGAGAAAGAGAGAGAGAGAGAGAGAGAGAGAGAGAGAGAGAGAGAGAGAGAGACAGACAGAAAGATTTCACAATGCCTGAAAATATTTATGCGTAACACCAAGCTCGGAGCATTTTTATTCTGTACAGCTCTGGTCAGACTTCATGTGAGGTAACTGTCAAACCAAACTTTCTGGGCGAAGACACGTTTCGAGAATATTCTCTTAAAACATCTTACTAAATAGTCGATGTAGCTGGGTGAGTGAACGAGGAGGTTGCGTCACCAAAAACCCAAAATGCCTGACGCCACAATGTGTAAAACCCTGGTCAAACCGCTTGCCGCTGCTCAGATGAGTTTGGCTAGTCAGTATCGCTAGCTTAAACAGTTAGCAAGCATGTGAACATAACAATCTAGCTATTATCTAAGCTAATCCGCAAAAACTCGTTATGCTGTCGTTAGATCTGCATTGACTTTGTTCCTGAGAAAGCATTGTGGATTTATAAAGTGTTAGCATTAGCACGTTAGCATAACATGTTTTTTTTTTTCCCCCACATACTCTTTGATTAACACCATTTCAAACGCAATTGTCATGCTTTTGCGTTTTCCCGAAGACTGAGTTCAGAATCCACTTTTTTTCCTCTCATAATTCCCGGCTATTTCATGTAGTTTGGAAGTGCGCAGGGGAAGCTAATTCCCAAGCAACAAATCCTTAGCATAGCGTCATTACAGCAGCGCCTTTCCAGAGAGGATGAGGATGAAATTCCTTTTTCAGAGGAGCTTGTCCACACCGAGTCTTATTCGTTCTCTCTCCTTTCTTTATTCGTTACAGCGTTTTTCTCCTCCTCCCTCAGGGTCGTTTCAAAGACTCCACTTATTGCAAAGTATATTGGCTTCGTGCCACACCGTGTTGTGTCTGAAGCCGGAGCGACGCTTTGAAGTTGGAAAAAGCGTGATGTGTTAAGAGCATGTACGGCCCGGCTACAGCGGCTACTGAGAAGTGATAGACGCAGGTTCAGGTATCACAGGCATCACAGGAACCACTTAAATGCTGAAACCAGTCGGCTCTTTAAGATATACACACAGAAACTGGAACTTGGGATTCAAGGGATATTTTCAAGACTATGGCAATACATTTGTATTTGTAAATGTAATGCAGGAAACACATTTAGATTATGTTTGCTTGTTATTGCTTAATACAATATATATTATTATTTATTAATATTAATAATATTACATAATAGCGGCTTTAATAATAACAACAACAATATTAATGATGATCAATATTGTTGCTGTTTTAATAATAAAACAAAATTATTTATTATATTATTGTTTTAAAATAATACCACACATTTTATTATTATTATTAATATTATTGCCATTATTTTTCATTATCTTGAGAACAAATGTAAAACTGAGATGTGCTTCAATTGTTGGTGCAAAAATATAGAATTAACTTAGTGCTGAATTTAAGCTCGTTTTCTAACAGTCATAAAAGGTCTAAAAATAATCAAATTGTTCGCAAGATGTAACGTCAATTTGTTTGTACGAGTTTTTGACCAAACAATACCAATTGAAGAGAAAAAAAATATTAATAAAGAAAGTAAAAATGAGTACATAATATAATTCAGAAAGTTTAGAAAATACATGTTTTAAAATGGTGTGCCTCATAATCTAGTGCTTCTTATAGTCCGAGAAAAGTGGTCTATACGTACATGTATCAAGGCCTGAAAAGAACACACACACACACACACACACACACACACCGCGCCTCTAGTAAGCCTCATTGGAGAATGCTTTGAATGCTCCTGTCATTTGTCTCTCGGCACTCACAGTCGTTCAGGCGTTCCTTCAGAACAGAAACCCTTAATGTTGATTTAAAGAGGAGAGCAATTTCACCTCTGTCAGTTCTTGAGCTCACGCCGTCTTTGGGGTCTCCACCACCATCCCGGTAAATCTTTAAACAGAGGTGTCACCTGCGCGGATTTAAAGAAATGAATGGGCAACCTGGGGCGGTCTGTTTGTGCCCTTAAACACACACACACACACACACACACACACACACACACACACACAGTCTTGTTGAAGGTGGTTAACCAAGCACATAGGACTAGCAATAATCGATTCCTAATTTCATGCTGAGTGCTTCAGTTTAATCTGTACGGAAAAGAGAGAGAGAGAAAGAAAGGAGCTCTTTTATCATCTGTCTCGCAGATTGAGAAGGCGGAGAAACAGTTGTATGATTAAAATAGAGGTTGAACTTTAAATCTATACCTCCTAATTCTAAACCTTAAGTAAAGGAAAAGTAAAGCGCTAATGTGTGGTATTCATTTTAATGTTTAGCAGATGAAGCGGAACCATATCCCATTAAGCCAGACAAGGCTGCTCGTTACAGTCCAGATGGTTCGTAATTGTATTTACAATATATAGTGAACAATTATAAAATAAATATATTTACAGAATTTACGCGAAGCACCCGTTTTTTCCCAAATTTTAGTGGCTCAAAAACGTGCGGGTTCTTATAATCGCCAATTTCAAATATTCATTTAATTGAAGCGCTCATTTCTTTAAAAAATGGTTCTGGAGGCATAAACAGAAATGTTGCAAAAAACGCTGAAAAAGTAAGATTAAGCGAAAGACAATCATTAATATTTGAACAGAGAGACAATATTGCATCCAGAATATCGCCGTGCTAAAGGCTAACAGGCTAGCGCTTGAAAACGAGACCAGCAGCTGCAAAAGCTTCGGAGCAACAGAAAACAGTTCAAAACAAAGAACAACACAATCAAATCGCTCTGTCTGCTGCATAGAGAAAACAAAAACAAAATTTTAAAGACCTTTTTTAAAGACCAAGTAAAGTTGCGTCAGCTTTACTCAGTCAGCCCTATGCTATGCTCTTTTAGCGCAAAGGCTCATGGGAATCAGTGAGCAGCAAAGCATGATGGGCGGTGTAGTTTCGACCGCTAGAATAGATTTGATTCACTTGAATGGTAAAACAACATTCAAGTGATACGACACAAGTTAGGTTTATTAAATCAATATATACTGTCTTTTATTTTTTTTGCAAATGTCCAAAAAGGACCTCAACCTGAACTCTTTACCTGAAAATAACTTTGACCCCATTGTGCCATAACACCTTCACGAGTGTGTGTGTGTGTGTGTGTGTGTGTGCGTGTGTGTGTGTGTGTGTGAACTTCACCTTTAAAGGTGTTGGAGTTGGTGTGTGTGTGTTCTAAGAAAGTATAGGATCAGGGCAAAAATGGATTAGTATCCTCTAATGTGACCTCGATTAACTTGGTTCTAAAGCAACAAACAGCGACACCGATAACACTCTTTTGTCTTTGGCGAGAAGGTGGATCAGTCACGCGCCTCAATCCGACAAAACAAACAGAATCTTAAGTGAGTAGTAATGTAGCCAATCTGCTCGACGTGGTTATTTACCACATAATTGCTGCATCCATTATCACATAAGAAAATAACACATAAGTGTGTATTATCTGTTGAGTCCTTGGTACGTTATAAAATTTTGTATTAGTGAAAAACAGAATCGTATTTAACATTTTGCGCACTTCACATTATTATACACCCAGAATTGGTGTATTACCAAGCTATTTTAATCATGTAATCATGCATTATATATTTGTTTTTTTACCATAAATAGAAAAATACAAAAAAATTGGACAAACTTATTGAAGATCCAGTGCAAATTTCACAAATACTAAATCTGTTTACAGTATTAAACAGATTTGTCCTATAGCTTAGTATTACATCAGTGTGTACTACAACAACCTGAAATGCTCCAGTTTTCAAATAGTTAGATATTATATTAAGATAAAGATAAGATATTAGAAATGTTAAAGATAATATGTGCCTGAAAAGTGCAAAAAGAACAATGTATGAGCCTTTGCTTAGAAAACAGGTGCATGTAAGCTAAATAAGAGACTGAATGTTGACATTTCCATTCAAGGTGAGTGTGTGTGAAGAAGAGAACTTGTGTTCTTCTTTAGTCCAACGTTCGGAACAGCTACGGAACATTATTGGTTTTGACTATTGGAAACGCTCTTGTGTGGACTGTGTTAGTCCCAACTGAAACTATTAATGCTCTGAAGTATAAATAAAGGACGAGCAAGAAAAGAAGGAGGAGCTTGGTTGGTTCCACCTCAATCAGCGACTTCTCAGAGCTCCAAATTCTTAACTTTGAAACTGAAAACTAACGTGTGTGTCTATTTTTTTAAACAGTACAGTGCAATTGGCATTCTGAAGAGCATTTACAAGAGAATTCCCAGTGAGCTTGAAGAACGCACCATTCTGCCTGTTGACCTTGTTTAATTGAATGATAATTAACAGTAATCAAAGGGCCCGCCCACTCTCTAACGAGAGCGATGCCACTAGATTCTCCGTCCTTGCAAACACGCACCTCCCTGGTGATGCCTCAACCGGTGGTCCCGAATCCCCCAGACACGCAGGAGGGCGGCGTGGTAATTAACAAAGCCAAATGATTCATTTGTCTTAATGACTTGTACATTTCTATTACTTTTATGTTTATTCATCTGCTCCGCACGGTAAATCACACATATCTAAAAGGTTTTTGGGTTTGTGCCGTTTGTATTCTGTGGTCCGACAAAACACACTACAGTATTATAATAATTGAATTGAATAGATTAGAATTGATTTATTTTATGCAAGTATGCAATTATGTAAATATGTATGGAGGTATTTATTTTTATTTTATTATTTTTTTTATTTATACATTTTTTGTTTTATTTGTTAATTTATTTATTCTGTTATTTATATTTCACTTAATGCGTGTGTTTATTTTAATTTCATACGCTTTATTTTATTTATTTGCTTTTTTTACATTCACTAAATATGAATTTTAATTGTATTTTTTTTTATAGATATTGAACTAATCCATGCCATCCATTCACTGCATGTCAGATCTAGGAACAAAATTTCAAACAAATTTTTGAAATTAATTTCAGAAGTTGTGAGAACCCAACAAGAAGTTTAGGAAAAGAGAAAATGTCTTCTACTGTTGCTTCATGCCAATGATGGCCGAATTCTTACAAGACTTTGCTTTTCCTTCAAGCTGCAGACACACTCTTTTTATATATTTGAGGGGGGAAAAAGAACATAATTTAAACGGTTTCCAAAGGCCAGCGGTGATCTGTTACGCACAAAACGGCTTTTCTCCAATCACATACGCCCAACATGTACCACAGATGAGCAACCGCCCGTTCACACTCCAAATCTGCACTCCAATCTCGGAAAACCACTCTTTTCACATGATACCGAGATAAGTATGCTATCTCACTCCAGTATCTGTCAAGTGTTATTACCGCCATCCTATTTCCTGGTGGCGATTCATTCGTTCTGCTCACTCAGTCTCTTAAATGTGACCCTTCTACGCCACACAGACCCTTCTGTGAAGCAAAAGACCCTGACCAGTTGATCCAAAGTCTCAGCTGGGAACATTTGCCTTTAAACCAACATTGTACTCACTACTTGTCCTGGCTGAAATGTATTTATAAAGAGCTTTTCTCCATGGCTGAATATCTGTGCGAAATAAGCAAAACAGTAAGCATAGCTGAATAATAACTCGGACGGTGGTTTTAATCAAGAAAAGACAACAAAGAACAGACAAACCTAGAGTGATAATTGTATCGTTGAAGAACTAAGGTAAGAAAAAGCTCCCGCTCAAAATGGCCGTCAACAGGAAGTTACCACAGAAGCAGAGATCGAGTTTCGCAAAAGTGCCCCCTCTGCTGGCGTGGCTTGGTACTTTCTTACAATTTGTGTAATCCTGAATGTGTTACATACTGGGCAATTTGCTAGATTAAAGTGATAAAAGCTGTGGTAACAAGCAAATAAAAGTCGGAAAGTTGTATTTGCCTAAGCACAAGAAATGAGGTGATTTTCAAAAGAGCATTTTGGATCCTACCGACTTCAGCAATCACTTTTAGTGTCCATTAAGTCCTAAAAAAGAAGCTGTAAAGCCTCTCTCCCTCACTAGTGTACATCTATTGGCAGACGTTGAGTTTGCCACGGTCAGCTTGCTTCTAAAGTGCTGCTTCGGTCATATTTCCGTTGGCAAACGTGGAAAGTTTGTCGGAAATCTTGCCACTTTCAAGTGCTGCCGTGGAGAAGATCCATCCAGTGGATAGCAGATGGTTTTTTTTTTTTTTTTACCTATGTGCTCCATTCACAGCTTCCATTCTCTCACAACAGAGCTTGCTAAAAAGCATCATCGCCACGGCATTAGCGCCTGGATGAAAAAAAAATAATGCATTTATCAGAGGGATGTTAGCACTTACGTTCATCCTCTCCTTCCATTTGCAGATCTCAAGCTGCTTATCATAAAACTACTACCCATAATCATGTGGCTGGCTATAACTACACCAGCAAATCCAGGCCAAAACGGCGCGCTGGGCTTCTGCCATCTTTTACATATAGCAGTTAAGTGGACCTGATCCTTTCATCCAGCTCAGAGTGGTGGATTAGTTTAAGAGGGGGGCACAGCATCTGGCCACATCAGACCCCGAAGGCGAGATGACAAATAACAACTCGCGTTGATCTGTTTTTCAGATCGGTGTCACAGAGCAACAGGGATTTCGATCCGCCGGGTCGGTAATTATCACACGTTCTTTGTTGGCATCCATATGGTTTGATATATTGAGGCTGTGTTGGTGTCATTTGTTGTGTCTTTGCTTGGCTTTTTACAACCACAGATGCGTTTTCGGAGGAGGGGAAAAAAAGCAATTACATGAACCAGTAAGCAAGAAAATGCAAACACAAAATGAATGTTGGAAAATCTTCGGATGTCCAAAAAAAATACCGTGTAGGTCTGTGATTGGGGTTTTGTTTTTTTTTTGGAGGTGATAAAGACGTAAAAAGAGAAATATGGCTGCAGAGAATAAACAAGTGGCTTGGACTCATCCTTCTCTCCGTTTCTCCCACAGACAAAAACACCATACGGGTTGAATATGAGATCCAAAGGAAAGACTAATTTGATTGTGTTCTGTCACGTAATAGAATTTAAACCCACTTAAACTCAACCCTCTTGGGCGACTTCTGTTAATAAGTGTCTCTAAAACACATCCATACATAAGGTAAATTCATGGTTGAACACTTTCCAGTTTGACGTTCTTCACTATTTTGTCACGCAAGGACAAGAACTTCCCTCTAATGGCTTTTAGGAAACAAAACTCGAAACTTTCTTTGCCCAAGTGAGAAGAATCCATTATTATTCCAGTTGTTTCTAAGCTTTTAAAAACCCCTGAGTACAATTAGCAACAATGCATAGATTTATCGTTCTCCACAGCCTGAACGATGAATTGAACGCTTTTCTCCAGTATTTTACCAGTCAAGGACAGGGCCAGGATTACTGTAGTGTGAAAGGCTTTACTCTGGAAAAGCATTTGCATTTGTCCCTGAGTCAACTTTCATTCAACTCCGTCTTGAGTAATTAGAATAAGAGTTCTTGATGAGCATTCTTATGAGTATACATTAAACTATTATCTGTCGACTGTCAAGCGGCGATCATAAATAATAGATGCTTTATGAATTCAAGACGGAATTAAGCAAACACTTTCAAAGCAAACTAGGCCACTTCTGACGCAACGAGCCTTGGAAAATTTTAGACACTAAGGATCAGAGGTTTTTTTGCTTTGGTCTCCGAGGGGAACTGAGAGGAAAAGAAATCGATACTTAAACATCAGTCAGGTGTTAAAAGCTTGAGTAAAACGGTTGGCTAAAGCTGGCACTCTTTGATTTGGACCACAGGCCTGCCAGGCCTTCGACTTCAAGAGAGTTTGCATGTTCGCCCAATGCTTGCGTGGGTTTCCTCGAGGTTTCCGGTTTGGATGGGTTGATAACTTCATGACTTCAGGCTGGTACGCAAATGATCTGCAACTGACTGTCGACTGAAAGATAGAAGTTTAGTTCTGTGTCTACAGATTGGAGACACGGTTGGTTCTGATGTCATTGGATTGCAGACATAGTGCTTAAGTCTGAAAAGAGCAGTCGGTAGGACAAAAAAGTGACTGATTTAGAACATGATGAATGGGATTTACAAAGCCCACAGGCTCTCACGCATGCAAAACTCTCAAGCCGTGGCCGAGAGATGCCCACCAGGCCATCCAACTACTTCCAGGTCCGTGAAGAAGCAACAAAGCCAACTGTGAAGAGATTCAGCTAGACTCTCACTTAAAAATGCTATGTGTAATGGGAGGTTCTGACACTCGAACAGCAAATGCGTGTGTTGTGGAGCCGTGACATCAAACAAACAAGCAGGACTGAATTCCGATGCAGAGATACTAAAGGCGCATGGAAAGGTGAAGGTAAAATTGGTTTGTTGTCCTTGAAATCATTCTTCTGAGGTCTGCCTCAAACCCCTCTGCTGGTGCAGAGCCTTGGAAAATTGCTTTTTTCACTTCCATTTTCTCAGGTTTAGAGGTTGATTTGGTAAGATGGGTGGAGAGGAAGAGGTTGGTCATTGACCTTGCCCTCGGTCACCACGTTAGCTGGTGGTTAATAATAAGGAGGTCAGGTTTGCTGATTGGATTTATCAGTGTAGATTCTCTACTCATTTGTCTTATATGGATCTTTCATCTAACCAGACGAAACACTGCACGTATTTCCTCAGAGATCACGGTGGAGTAAATTATCACGCATGGTTCATTTGAAAGGAATGTTTTCTGAGGGTCTGATCGAATTGGATTTGGGTTGGACCAGTGTCAAACTGAATTGAACTCTTGAGTTTCAAGTTAAATCCGATCAAGCTATATTGATTTTTTTTAACGCTTGGCTCTTTAAAGCAAAGTTGAGCATGTGTTTTTTTTTTGTTATCTAGGATGTGATCACTAGAAGTATGGCGTCAACAGCCCTGAGTCAATAACTTCCAATAAGGACGGAACACACTGCCCACCATTCCAGAGTCTGTGTCCCACCTTCAGAGATGAAAAAAAGTAATAAAGAAAAAAAAATGAATGAAAGAAAGAATAAACATCTTTACAGATATTGATATTTAATACAAATAAAAAAAATGTGTCTTATCCTTGACGTAACATCTTGGATCCGCACAAGTAAGTTTAGCAAAAAAGTGTGTTATATAGTCTAAATTTAGATCTCCTCTTAAAAGGAATTGAAATAATTCATCATGAGAGGAAATAACGATTCACAGAACTCGTATGAAAAGTTAAAGAAGTCATTTTTGATCACGCAGACGTTCAGCTCGTTTCAAACGGCAGCTACAATTCACTACGTATCAGACAAATCTAGGTCTTATATAATCAACCAAAAAAAAAAGACCTGAACATGCTCTCCTAACTAACCTAATTATCAAGGCGAGACCTTGCCGTGGTCGGATATAATGTGGTGTCAGAGGTAATGGGATAAGTCTGGGATTTGGTGGGCTGGATGAGGGGGATTTGAGTGAGGTGGTGGAAGCGTTGAGGGGGTGCTCTTCAGTAAGGGCTGGTGGGAAGGTAGCTGTATGGATTATGACCGCCTGCCGCAGATTGTGGGGATTATGGGATTGTGGGTTGTCTTGTGTGTGGATGGCGCGAGAGATTGAGAGCAGATGGCTGTGATTTGAGTGTGATTATCCCGCTGCATTGTCACTGATCTTCAGCCTCCAGTTTCATTTCCCCATGATGGCTCGTTCATCTCGGACACTGAGTCTAGCACCAATCCCCCTGAGACCATTCCAGCCAATAGCAATGACCCATCTCCTTCTGGAACCGTCCGCATAACTATTCGATTCGATCGGTGATTAAATCAAATTCAAAAGTAAATACAAATAAGAATATACTGAACAGAAAAGCATATATTTTTATTTAAGATATATTTATATATATATATATACGTATATAAAAAAAATTAAATAAATAAAATAAAAAATAAAATAAAAAAGTTTTATTATATATACATACATATCGTTGTAGTTGTCATTACTATTATTATTATGATTATTATTATTATTATTATTATTATTATTATAAGTTGGTTTTTGCCCATCAACTAGTCTTTGTATGTATAGAAATTCTATATTTATAATAAATCATATATTAGTATTAATATTATTATTGTTGCTGTTGTGCTTTTGTTGTTGTTTTGCTATTATTATTACTTTGAATTTGTTTTATTTTTATTATTATTTAGTTTTGTCCATCAACTAGTCCTTGCATTAATAGAAATTCACGATGATTTCTGCAAAAGAAAAAAATGATTTAATTGTCTGCAAAAGCATCAGAGTTAAACTCTTTAGTAAATTGTCATTGCATTTTTTTATTGACTATATAATCTATAGGTTATATAATCATAGAAACACGTTATTTTACACAGGTAGGAGCAGCGATGGCTTTACACTTTCACCTGCAGGAGGCGGTTAAAACCAGGGTTAATCAGCTCGCACTCGCCGCTATATTTGGGTTCCGCTAATCTGTGAGGAAGCTGTGTGAGGTTAATGCAAACACTATGGAGTTGACACCTTACAAAGTAATGTGCTAAAACCCACTCCTAATTTCTGTCCTCCTGGGAACATTCTCCAAACGTCTTATCTCTTGTTGTGATGCACGACTAAGCAACAGTCCAGGCTCTGCATCCGCTCCAGATCTCAACGAAAAAGTTTCTTCGAAAAGTATTACAAAAGTAATCAAAAAGTATTACAAAAGTAATGTAAAGGATTACTGTAATTATTTAGGCAATTTAATTACAGTTACTTACAATGTACTTGAATTACATAGTAAAATAATTAAACTTGCTGAATATCATTATTTAATTGTATTAAATTATATTCTTATAATAATTTAATTAATTTAAAATTTAAATGGAAAAGTAATTAGTAAAGACCGTATTTACGCAAATCTAAGCACCACGCGAACAAAAGCAGCCCCCTGATTTTTCAGCCTCAAAATAAAAAGAAAACTTTTTTACATTTCTGGTTCAATTACGTAAATTTTATCTTAAAAATACTACAGTGTTATTTTGTCTCTGTTACGTGTCGCGGCGTGTCTAATGTTTCTTTATTTCTGTCATTGAAATAGAACTTATATGCACGTCTGCCTACAGACCGTTACTTAAAGACTCCTGTTTCCATTTATTACTGATTGCTCCTGACTTGAAAGATGGGGGGAAAAAGCCATTACATTTACTCGCATATTTGAATTGGCGATTATAAGCACGCCTCAAGTTTTGAGCGTCGAAAATTCGTAAAAAGGGGTGCTTATATTTGCGTAAATATGAAAGTAACTAACCCAACACTGCTGGCGACCCAGAAATGGAACAGCTGTATAAAGTCCGGATGGATGTCGTGTCCTTCACAATAATAGCAGTGAGCAAGTCAGCAAACCTAGTGTGTGGCAGATAGCACTTAACGCAATCTGACATGTTGGACATGTTGTTTACTGACATACTATGCAGTCATTCCGTTTGAAAAGCATGACAGGAGGAAAAGTAAATAGATTTTTCCGCTCTCTGACACAGTGACAGACCACAAACAAGCACTAACTTGGGATCGCACCCTGCACAGGCTGCGCTACGCTACTCTGATCAAGCACCCGATAGAGTCCTGCTGACACTTGTTTGATGGATGTGTGGACCACTGTCATGAGATCTGTGCTCAGGGGCTGGAGGACGCACTGGTCTGTGTCCCTGTGCCAGCTTTGAGAAGGTCTCACGCAAGCATGTGTCTAAAACATCGGTGATTTTATATTTAAATGTACTGTATTTCTGTATGTAAGGAATAGATGTGTAAATGCTCACATTCTATACATTACACACATGTGTAAGTGTGGGATCTATTGGTGCTATTGACCAAATCGGAAATTTAAAATGAATTTTAGAAGGTTAAAATGCAGATGTAAAGGTAGAAAAAAGATGCAGTGTGATTTCTGCACGTTTGTGATTCTTATGGATGATGGATGGATGGAAGGGTGGGTTGATAAATGGTTGGATGGACAGATGAACAGACAAAGAGACAGATGGATGGATGGATGGATGGATGGATGGATGGATAGATAAACTAGGTTTCATATATTTCCTAGAATATATGAAAGCCAGCGAGAAAGTGATAACTGGAGGACAAGGTAAAGATTTTACAACAGCTGTTTTTTCACTCCAAGCTTAACATTTCATGAGTTGAAGACAGCTTGCAGTGCTTTTCTTTAGGTCTAGTTTCAACGTTTTACTAAGGTGAGCACAGTTTAAGATGAATATACAATGGGCAACGCAGTCGGCTTCATCTTCTCTCAAATCTCAGCCGATGCCTTTCAGCAAAGAGCATCTCGCAGCCAAGCAAACCATCAGTGAAGTGGCCGCTTCTCCTCCGAGTCCCGAGTCCTTCCATGACCCTGTTATTCTCCTCCACTTCCCTCTTCAACATCAGCAACATGAACAAACACATTCAGATGTCACTGACCTCTTTTCTCCCAGCATCATCTCAGGGCTGCGAGACACGGATACCCAGCCTCCAGGTATTTTTCCTGACCCAGTCAATGGCATCAGGGCATGATACTCACTGACTGAGAAATACTCACTGGTGGCTGAGAAATTGAGTTTTTCTTGAGACTGAATGTCTAAAGTTGCACAGCATTTTGTAAAAAAAAAATAAATAACTAAACACTATTTATTACATTTTCTACACAATTTTTTTACATTGGTCACATGGAGCTTGAGCCAATCCTAACTCTCGCCCTAATTGGCCGACCAATCACAAAGCAGGACACACAGACACATGCAATCACACTCTCACTCCCACCTAAAAGTAAATTGTCATAATCAAATTATTCTGAATGTATGTTTATGAACTAAACCAAAATAAGCACCAAAAAACCTAGGGTTTTTTTTTAGAACATTTTATTGGTCACCTCTTTGCCATGAGACAACAGCGCCATCTATGTTGTCTTCATCACATCCTGATTAATAAAAAAGATAAATGTTTAATTGAATTATTTTATTATATTACAATCTAAATCACTTGAGAATCTTTGACCAAACAACAAGAAGCAGCTGCTTCATGTTTGTTCACTCCTCATCCTCTCCTCATTTAAACTGTCTAGAATGAAGAAAAAAACAATAAAACAACTAAATACAGAGACATACAGTCTCTCAATTGCAGTTTTACGTTTCAGCCGAGAGTTTTGTTGTGTCCGACAAAGAGACAAGAACAAAACACCCGTCCCTGCAGAGAACAGCATCTGATCGCTCCATGTGTTTGTTTGCCGAGATCTTTTGTGAAATATTAATCCATTACTGCCTTTTGTTTCACGCAAGGAATCTCGAATCGAAGATAAGAGGAACGTCTGTTCGGATCTAGATGCATTGCGTTAACGTCAAAAGCTGAAGGTATTAGTCACTACTGGAGTTGCACGAGTTTGACTTAAAACAAGTCCGTTTGAATGCTCACTGTGTGTCGGCCTCAAAGAATCGATCAAAGCGCTACTGTTCTTTAGAAGAATCCATGTTCTACAACAACAGTCCCTGTGTAATCCGCGACATTACCTGGAGCCATAACAAAGCCATGCTGTTAGATTCCATGAGTCCGAGAATGAAAAGAGAACAATTTTGCTTTATGCGCGATGCCATTAGCTAAAGCACAAGGCTTTCCTCATCCCCGCCATGTTGCCTGTGGTGCTTTCTGGATGTTGGGATGTGTGTGAGCTCTTTGTAAGTGCTTGATAACAGCCTTAGGGTCAGTGTTTAACATCGGTGACCCCACATCAGCGGATTCTAGCCATTGACGTGGTTTCGATTGAGATGCAAAGAGTCTTGGTGTTGAGCTCGGGTATGAGATCTTAGATCTTCGCCCAGGAGCCACAACAGACCTTTGGCCGAATGGTAGGGCGAAGAGTTGCTTGTGTAAGGTTTTCCGCACTTTTAAAAGTCTTGGACAAGTGAGTGACAGCTGAAGGTGATATTCCAGGTTATGGAAACACAGCAGCACAGTGAGAAGACCCATATGAGACCTCCTAAGACAGCCAGAAGTCTGTAGCGACTCTGTGGTGTTGCTTTCATCCTTTTATCTCCCTTTCCATGGCTGTTTTTTTTCTGTGTTTCGCCACATGCGTTCTGCGGTGTTGCACTGATTTGATTTCCCAGCTCTCTTTTTCTGCTCTGCGTGACTTAATCAGAATGACAGTGTCTCAGAGCCCCAGGACAATCTCTCTCTCTCTCTCTCTCTCTCTCTCTCTCTCTCTCTCTCTCTCTCTCTCTCTCTCTCGCTCTCTCGCTCTCTCGCTCTCTCGCTCTCTCTGTCTTATACTTGCCGTGACAAACTCACAATGGCACCTTTCCTTGTGTTTCTGCAAAATCTCGTCATACACACATCAGTTTGGACACACAGTGCGCTGAAATGCTGCTTCCTTTCCTTGCCTACCCATAGTCCCTTGCCTTCAAATTCAAACTTACCGGTTTTCCCCCCATTTTGTTAATTTAAAAAAAAAACTGATTTCACATCACTTTCAAATAAAAGCCAAACATTAATTTACAAGTATTTACGGATGTGTAAGCAGTATTGATGTTGCATGGATCGTTTCTCTTCATCATAATCTTCTCATGGTCCTCAAGATGGTTTTTTAAGATAATTCATATTGAATTCATAGAGAATTCATATTCATCATATCCTTATTTATTGCATTACTATTGCATTGAATGATATTGAAGGTCAAGAAGATCCAAGAAATTCCACTGCGAAAGAGATTTAACACCCGCTTGAATCTACATGTAGTCTCATTAGACTCTTTAATAGTCTTGAATAAATTGTTGTCTCAGACTTTGTCTTTTAAACATGCAACTGGCAAACATTTCCCATCATGAAACCCCATGAAATTTCTGTCACATCCAAATTAATAATTATATAAGAACATTCCGAGACGAGCAATTCACCTTCACTTTTTGATGCATCAAAGCTTCAAGACTTGCTTTTTTTTTAATCCCAGGTTCAAAAAGAGTTTTTCTGTTTGTTTACGCCTTTCTATCAGGTGACGCTATCGGCACTTTTTTTCCGTGTGTAGGTCAAAGCACCCGTGATACGTGTTGAACGTAACATTGACGCCATGATGCAAGTCATATGAAAGGGCCTTGAGCCACAGTCAGACGCTTGCTTTGTGTTGCATACAGTGGTAAAGAAAGTAAAAAAAAAAAAGAAGCAAGAATTTCTGTTTCTCGGATTTTATCCCCGGTAGCCCAAAAGTTTGTCTCGAGAATTTTGACGCACTGTCAAAAACATTGCTTCAGCGCCCTGTTTCTTTCTGTACTTTACATATATGCGACCAATGCTTTTATTTTTGTTTTTCCAAAGAATTTTACAGAACGAGCAGGTTTGGTTCAGTGTCTTGCTCA
This sequence comes from Paedocypris sp. Pulau Singkep, assembly GCA_017309775.1. NCBI lineage: Eukaryota > Metazoa > Chordata > Actinopteri > Cypriniformes > Paedocypris > Paedocypris sp. Pulau Singkep. The sequence continues at coordinate 5,876,029 of MU204326.1, read as the reverse complement.
AGGATATTTCACTCTGGAATTTGACCCTGCATTCTTTTGGTCACAAGTCCAACTTTATATCTCCAGGCCAAACTTTTCCACACTAGTCTACTCTGGTACACCCTGCAAAAAAACCCTCTTGGTCCAACTCCAAACTAAATCTGATTCTGTTTGTTGAAGTTGTTATCTAATCCGACCTCGGCCCACCCAAGTAAGAAAACACTGCAACTTTAGAGTTGTGGCCTTACAGTTTGAGGCTTGGCGATCTCTAACGGACATCTACAACAACTGAGATAGCCTTGAACAAGATGTCACATAAAGTCCAAAGAACCACAAAGATGGTGAACCACAGCCAGCAGGGTTAACTGTGGATTGAATTTTGAGTTGTCTGAAAGGGATCTGGGGAATCGTCTACCTAAACTGTTTGTTGGGATCTCCATATTTTCAATAAACATATCTGGACAGGCTTTTGCCTCTTGAGTCAAGGCCAAACAGTGGTTTCAGTGGTGCCAGCGGGAAAGATCTTGAGTTTTGGACAAGGGGAAACAAGTAATGTCAATGTTTACTGTCTTCCCAACATCCCCCACAAATACTGTCCACCGCTACAGTATGGAGAAGACAAGAAGAGTCACAAATTGTCTACTGTTCTTCAAGAAAAATGGCTTAAAATGTGTCTAGCCACTGTAGAGGACTTGAACATGTCAATGCAAGTTTAACGCAAGTCATTTAATCAAGAACTTACAATCCCAACACGACTACGAGTACAAAGAGTTAGTTTCTAAACCAACACAACTCACGCTGCAGCAAACTCTTGCAAGAGAGAGAAACATGTTAGGTTATTCCAATACTGTGCACTACATAGCAAATGTGTTTATTAAGACCGCTTGTGCTGTCCAAAGCAGCAGTTTACAACCTAGTGAAAAAAACTGAGTTGCACTGTCACGGTTGAATTTTTCTATGATTATTTATTCTGTAAAATGTTGCATATAACATGCTTTTCATTTTAATCAAATGTTCTTAATTCCAAACTATCCTCCTTTTTTAACTACAAGACTAAATCGGTTACCTGTAAATGTAAATCATGGTTTTATTAAGGTGAGAACTGAAATGCAAGTACTCGTTTTCCAAAAAAATGGCATCGGTTATAAGCAAATCAAATCTGATTTCTGGTATCTGTAACAATACAGTTATACGCAGCTGTGGCTTAGTAGACGAAAGGTGGTTAAATATTGAAGCTGACCCCTGGAGACCCCCTCATTCATTCCATTTTGGGGGGTAGTGATTTGGAGCTAATTGTCCGGCACTCACGACTCAACCACTTGACCCTCAACACGCTGGCAGGCAGCAGCAGGTTTATCCTCCGTATCTTTGACCCGCTTCGCCCGCAGCCCCTCTCTCGTTCAATTACAGACAACAATCCTCACACCTGTCAGCCGACAGTCACACACGGCAGTGGCCACCTCGCTCTGCCAGTCTCGCTGGCGTCTCCATTTGCACACGTGGGGGTCCCATTCCGCTCCTGACCTGTAAATACCATAGGAGGTCTGGAGACTGATTCTGCCTGACAGCCCCTCCCCGACGTAATGTCTTCTGCCCTCCCTTTCACTGCCATCTCCCCTGCTCTCTTCCACTTGTCTAAGCATTTTAATGACATATGCTCGCAGGCTTTCTCCAGCCGCCTTCTTACTAGTGGAGCGTGGTTTCCTCTGAGCAAGGGATGTTAGTCGAGAGAAAGAGCCATGGGTTGCGTGAACTGATTTCAGCTTTGTTTTCCTTTTCAAGCAGTGCTGGAGACGGAAACACTTTAAGCTTTTGTAAATTGGTTAATGTGCCGATGTGATGGGGGCAGTTACGGCTGCGGCATCTTCTCTCTTTTCTCCTGTGCTCTTTTATTTGGATTTTATTGTTTTTGTTCTTTTTCTTTTTTATTCCTTTTCACGCCGGATTTATTTATTTATTGTTTGTTTGTTTGTTTTTTGTTGTGCTCGTGCCTTGGTGGCCTGAACATTTTGGCTTCACGTTTATTCACATTTTCACATTTAGTGTGAAAACATTTTGTCACACTAAAACTTTCATTTACTTGTAGCATTTTTTTAGTATGAAGCACTTTTAAGGTTTGTATTTTAAATGCATTATGAGGTTTGGTGACATGTAAACAGTAAACGGTGATTAGTAACAGTGAGTAGTAAAATATGTTTTTATATATTGTTTTACGCGAATATAAGCACCCGCCTGATTTTTCAGGTACAATATAAATATAAAAATATTTTTTTGTTATTTTTATTAACGTTTCTGGTTCAATTACATTAATATTCTCATTATTCTAAACTTTTTTTTACTCCTTGCCTGTGTTCCTCATTTTCAACAGTTTCGACTCTTTCTACGATGACAAATTTAACTATTTTGTAGCCGGTTGCGCTAAGATATGCTAAGAGGTCGTGGTTTGTAGTAATGTAAATTATTGTACTGTTATTGTAATTATTGTACTGAATTTATTTTAATCTTACACTTGTGATTCGTTTTAAACCATCGAAAAAAAAAATTAATAATATATATTATATATTATATTGTGTAAATACAATATAAATTATTTATTTCTTTCGTATTTGACTATGCAGGTCCCAAAAAAACCCTTTGCAATTAATCTTTCCATGTATCGTCCATAGTATAGGCTTTATTGTTCACACTAACAATTTAATTTACTCGTATTAATTCTAGTACGAAGCACTTTTTAGAGGTGTATTTTAAATGAGACTTATGATGTATGGTGGCATGTGGTGTTAAGATGCCAACACTAAATAAGCAGAATTTGTGTGTAAGTAGTTAAACGGTGATTGTACGTATTTATGATTTATGTATTTAGTTATTTATTTCTTTGGTATTTGACTATGCAGGTCCAAAAAACTGCATTGCGATTGTACTTTCCATTACAGTATTTGCGAACTACATTTTTCAGCACGCTGATATTTCACACCTTGATGAAACGCTGTATTACTGTGAATCCCGTATCATCACATCTCAGCCCTATCTTTGTAAGAACTTTCCCCATGATAGGAATCTTTTCATTACAAATGTGGCCTCAAAAGGAAGCTGTTTATGTAGATTGCGAGCCAAGCAAATCTCACTGGGTCTTAAAACCATTTTTGTCAATGAGGCGCAGGAGTTATTCACACACACTCTTTCTCTCCCCATCCATGTCCTACATTATTTTGGAACAGGGGACCACTGGAACAAGCAGAGTGATGAGAAGGGTCCCGGCAGTCTTGCTCAGGGCCAGTTTATGACGCCGTGGCCTATTCCGCTGTCGTGTTGAGTGGCTTCCACCTCCAGGGATCTCAGGTTGAAATCTGGTTCACGTCTCCAATGGCCCCGACTCTTCTGTTGCAACATCATTAATTCAGCTCAGAGAATTCCGCCAGCCATAAATGCCAGTTCCTCTCCATTTGAACTTCATGTTGGTTCTTCTCCCGCCACCTTATGTCCTTTAGTTGCCTCATCCCAAATGCGAGACCGTTGGATCGTTGCGTTTTAGCTCTCGGATTGGGAGGTGGAGGGGGTGCAATTATTTTTTTTACCGATGTTTGACCACCAAGAATTCCAAACCCAACCAACAAACAGCCAATTTCCAGGGGTCGGTAATTAGATTCCAAGTAATGGCTCCAAAAAGTTTCAGATCCCAACCTCAAAGACCCCGTTTCTCATCGGTGTAAATGAGAACACAAACTGCTCTTTACATTTACCAGAAGAAAAGTGGAAAATGATGCAAGACTTGAGCTCATGGTGCTTATTTGAGGATCATTTTCAAGTTCTTTCTTCTTTTTTATCTTTTCAAATAAGACGAAACGGGGTCCTGGTTTTCTCATATTCCTATTCATCATCCTCTTTCATTAGAGCTGAGGAACATCAGGGTGCCACCCCTGTCCTGCACACGGTGGGTGCGCTTGGCCCTTTAATTGCACCCGAACCCTTTGATGAAGTCCGTTTTTCCATTTTCACCTCAGCAGAGCCGGAATGATCATCGCGTCATTTCAGACAGAGGTGATGGAAAGGACTATGAAGTAGATGCCATTTTCACTGAGGACACTGTAAAGAACCCAGACAAGAAAGGCTCCATAATTCTGTCTTTCTCTCGCTTTCTTTCTCTTTCCGTCTTCCAGCCTCTCATCTCGTACCCAGGATGCTACAGTAGAAGTGTTCTTTGCCTTTGTTGGCCTTGTCTGCTGGTTTACAAGATGAAAGTCACTTGTTTGGCAACCTTCAAAAGCAGAAGGCCTGCAAGTCGCTTTAGTCTCTAACGTATCATTGTGCTCTCCAACATTTGGATAGTGCTCGTCTTTATCTTTGTGTGTAGCTGCTTGATGCAAAAAGGACTAATTAATTTAACACCATTCAATAGACATTGATAAAAGGGATTTCTTTACACTGTTAACTTCTCCGTTGCTTCTTTTCTCTTTTTTCAGTGGTTTAGGTTGCTACGTTCAGATGCAATACTGCATGAATAAAGATTCTTCTGCTGAACACAAGATGATGCTGAGCCAAAAACCCAATCTCAGCATCCCTGGGCCTGAAGATAAAATACTAATTTTATTATCCGTGTCCAACCAGTAAATTCTCCTCAGCCCATTTTTCGGACGGTCCGAGTCCACCAGACCCAGAAGAATCCTCTATGCTGTGAGTGGTATACTGGGTGCAAATAGTTGAGTATATCAGACACTTAGTACTGTATATTAGGTAATAAAAGGGTTTCAGAAAAATAAACAAAAGACATGCACAACAATGCTTTGTCTACAAACTAAACTGGCTTCCATGACAGTGAGAATTAACTTGGCATTTCTGTTTCCTCTGAGCATTCCAAGCTTTCTAAATGAATAACTCTGTTTACCTCCAAACATAATGTGTTGATGATCTTAATCAGTCTACAATTAAATAACAGTTGCAGGTTGGAAAAAAAAATCCCTGTGGGTCTCTTTGAAAACCTGGATACATTTACCAGTCTCATCTAATGAAAGGCTGTGAATGGTTGGCCACTATTCAAGGTGTGTCCCACCTTCTGGCCCAGAGTTGCTGGGATTGGCTCAAGCTCCTCCTGACCCCAAAATGGAAAAGGGTAAATGGGAAATTAATCTATAAGCTACTTTTTTTATTCCTTAATGTGGAATAAAAGTATGTACAGTACCTAAACAATTAAATTATGGTAACAATTTGTGCAAATCCATATTTTTATTTTTTTTATGTACCACTACTAATAAAACAAATACAAAGAAAAATGTTTTTAGAAAAAATAAACAAACATTAAAATAAAATAAAAACAAAAAAAATTGGGCAAGCATACGGAAAAGCAGAAATAAAAAAGCAATTCAGAAAACTAATTTTATGAAAAGGTGGATTTTTTTGGTGGATTTTATTTTTGTGGTATTTAAATTACTATGAAATGGACTTAAATATCATATATATAACTGCCACAAGTAAAGGGTAGTGAAGAGTTCAAACAATGGACCGGTACATACACAACACGTGTTTTTGAGCGAGTAGCTGAGTGCAACCTGCTTCTTCCATGAGTCGCTTGTGAAAAAAGCATCTGCCCAATAAATCCCAAGTAAAGTAAAACTTTATATACTGCATTTATACTCATCCGAAGAAGCGGCTTGCTTAGATGCCGCTTGTAAAAAGAACGCCATGGCCTCATCAGTAATGGCTTGTTTCTGAAGCCTCATCATCCGCACTTTCTTTTAGCATCCTAATAAAATACTCCCGTCGGTTGGTCAGTCAAACTAACCACGTGCTCTCGCAGTCTAGCTCTGCTTTTGACACTTGGTATATGTGTCCACTTTACTACTATTACACTACTCTTCCATGTAACATTATCACTTAAGATAAGGCTTCAATAAACTGCACTCCCTTTTAGGGGGCACTCTATTCCTAATTCAATTTCAAACCGTTAGCACCTTTATCGCTGGCCTTCATTAGCATCTCCTCCAATAACAGATGGGCCATTCTGTGCCCCAGCGTTAACCCCTGTCTGTCCAGCCAAGCTCCAGAAGAGGCATTTAGGAGTTGATTAAATTCATTTTAAGTGGCGATTCCTATATGGAGAGATGGCGGGGTATCGGCGGGCAAGGGCAGGGCTGTGGGGAGCTGGGTCAAGGCCAAGAGGTGGCACGGCACGCCAGCGCCTCCTGGCCGACTCTCTGATTCACTCTAATGTCCTCAGGGGACCGGGCAGAAAACACTGTCAACCGGCCCGGGAGGCTAGCCAGATTGAAACCCCTGCCAGTACGTTTGAAAGGATAGCAAATCATTTAGCCACCCTGATGGCACATTAGCATTTTTTTCAGGCCCCGTACTGGCATGGAAAAGCTCTGCACTATTAAACTCCATTTGAAGTTGAAGCTCTCTGGATTTCAGTGTACAATCTGTATAAATAAATAGCGGAGGCCCCTGGAAAAGCTCAACGGGAAGCGAACCGTAACGCGCAAAAAAGTCGTTTGCTTTAATTGCGGCGTGGCTAGATTCGTTTGCTGGCGTGCTCAAGCTGAGAAACTACTTTAGTGAAAAAATCAAAGTGCAGAGCCGTATCAAAGGTTAAAAAATTCTAGATGATGTTAAAATAATGAGGAAACAAATCATAATATCAATGAGACTAATAACAGACTAATATTACGTTGTTTCATGGGTGATAAGAAATTGTATGGCAATAGGAAGATAGAGGTAGAGAGAGAGAGAGAGAGAGAGAGAGAGAGAGAGAGAAAAGAGAGGTTTTGGCATGAGAGAGAGAGGTTGGCATGAGAAAGAGAACAGGGTGGGGGTTGGCATGAGAGAGGCACAGAAAAAGAGAGAGAGACAGAGACAGAGAGAAAGAAAAAGAGAGAGGAGTTGGCATGAGAGAGAGAAAGAAAGAAAGAGAGAGGGGTTGCATGAGAGAGAGAGAGAGAGAGAGAGAGAGAGAGAGAGAGAGAGAGAGAGAGAGAGAAAGAGAGAGGTTGGCATGAGAGTGAAAACAGAGGCGGGGGTTGGCATGAGAGAGACAGGGAAAAGAGAGTGAGAAAAAGAGTGAGAGAGAGAGAGAGAGACAGAAAGAGAGAAACAGAGAGAGAGAAACAGAGAGAGAGACAGAAAAAGAGATAAAGAGAGATAAAGACAGAGTACAAAACCTGAAATTACTGTAACAAACTGATTTCAAATCACTGGACTGGTTTCCAGTATATCCCGGAATGTTAAATTCCCAAACCTTGACTAAAATAAACATCGCACTGTTGTAAATGGTGTGTGTGCTGTCGACGTCCATGTATTAGGTCGCAATTTAGACTGCCATAATCTCCGCTGTAATCTGCGGCGAAATCCTTGTAGCGTTCCTGGGAAGCTGACCCGGCGTTCCCTTCTGAACCGCTTTCTGCTCCACGCCGCTTCATCAAGACTCGGATCCCGGCCCCCGTGGCTCTCCAACCAGCCAGACGGAATAAACAAAGAGCCGAGCGAGTCTCCGCAGGTGACCTCATGATCGCCGCAGCATCTGGTTGAATTACTTAACATCGCGCTCAGCAGACGTGTAATCCCCCGTAATGCCCACTTCACAAAAAGTGCACCAATCTGGATAAATCCTGCAATTTAGCTCCAGGGCCCGGAGATTTCCACAGAGGCTGCTTTTGACGCGAGGGTCCACGGGGTGGGCAAAGGTCAAGGGTGTGGGAGAGGATGAGATGAAGATGGGGGGATTGGTTTCTGCTACTGTGGTTAAGAGCAGCGACTTGATTGGTGCAGCTTAATAAAGTCCAGTAAACACATTTTGTTTATGTAGGGGGCTTTTCAGCAAAGCTGCTCTCGCTGGATTTTAGGAATCAAGGACAAATTAATGGCCATCTTCTCTTGACCTGAATCTGAGGAGATGCAAACAAACCAACCGAGCGCGGGACTGTTCAGAAATGTTAAGCTTTGCAGAGTATTTTAAGCGACAAACCTTCTAAACTCCAATGGAGATTGTAGCGCTTCTGTTTAGTCGTAAAGATCGGCTTTACGACTATTTGGATGCTGGAAAACGGGTGAATGGCATTTTGGTGATGCCACCAATACGGAAAGATGGTCAAATTTTAAAAGGAGCAAAACCTAGTGGGCAGCATCATGGGGCGTCCTGAGAGCATTTTGGACAGTTGATCATAGTTCAACTTTATTTTAATTAATTAAGAAGTACCATTACAATGAGAAACTGAGTTTAGTGTTGATTTTTAAATAGTATAAACAAATAAAAATAAACAGCAACAACAATAACAGTAATACAAATAACAACAACAACGATGATGATAATAATGATAATAATAATAACATGATTATTAACAGCAGCAACACCAACAACAATAATAACATTAATAATAAAGTTAATAATAATAATAATAATAATAATAATAATAATAACGCTTTTATACAGACAAAGTTGACGGAAAATAAACAATGTGAATAAAACATGACTTTACAAAGGCTACAAAATCTTTACACGGCATAATGAACCTCCGTTGATTCAACATCCAAGAGCGGAGCAATGTACAACCCGTACTCATCCTCGACCTGTACTCTGCAATAAATCAATGCGGGGAAGACACTAATAAGCCGCCACACGTCCTTATTAACGATTGTAATATGCTTTCAAGAAAAGGCATCTTTCATCAGAAGGAACAGTCGGTTGGAATAACCTAGAAAAGGCAGCAGGTAATTATGGGAAATGATGTGTTGGATGGATCACCACTCTATAGTCCGTCATGAGGTGGTCTGATGTGGGAGGATAAAGAAAAAAAGAAAAAAATACGAAGGATGAGAAGCACAGATCAGCGCTTTACATATTCACCAGCAAAGCCGTCGTCAGCTCTTTCACTCGAGCTGTCAATAAAAAACTGACAACACGGAGGACGCAAGAATACAGAGAACTGCTTCCTGTCCGTGACTATGCATTTATGTCGTCGGGAAATGAGACACACATTTTGCGTAATCCGGCTCAGAAATCGGCTCAGCTTAAGACAAAATCTGAATGCAGTGAAGAAATCGGAAAATAATTAACCCAAAAATACGACGGAGATGTACAATTCTATTACATTTCATCGGATTTGGTCCATGCTCATGTTGAAAACGGATTTGCGATGTCGTGAAAGAATGATTTGCTAAGGGTGGCCAGAGAAAGACTGTTCTGGGTCTAGGATGATTTCTCTGAAATCTGTGTAAGGCAGTTGAGATTTGTTCTGAAAACATCCTATAGTGACATTTTAATTACCAGACTGCTGAGGTGAGGCTTAGTGTGTGTGTGTGTGAGAGAGAGAGAGGAATCGCTAAGACCTGCTTTCTAGGGTTAAGACACAGCTTATGCCCTTGGCTACACGGGGACTTAAAACCAGACGGTCCTGAAGAGCATTTGCCTCATCTATCAGAACAAGACGGCAGCAGTTTGAGAAGAGGAGGGAGGGAGCGAGCGACGGAGACGAGAGGAATGTGGCGAGATATAGACAGATGAGAGAATGAGTGGTTAGAACTGTGTCACACTGCCCCCAGTGGACTTGCGCACAACAACAAGAGGGAAAAAAAAACAACAGGGCACGGGAAAACATCTCTGAAAAAGTTGTTGTGAATGTGTGTCTCACAAATAATGTATTGATTTATTTATTCATATTTTTTATAGATTGCTTTGGTTTTATTGACACTTTTTAGAGAGGGAGAGAGAGCATAATCATTAATGTGTCATTTGGAATGATATATATATATAATTAATTAATTAACTAAATAATTAATTATTTAAACAATAATTCAATGGGCAATTTTGAATTCTTCACAAGCTTATATTTATTTAAAAAAATTATTGAAAAACATTTTAAATATATTTCTAATATAACATTAAAATACATTTTTAAAACAACTTTTTAAATTTCTAAAACCACCTTAAATTTTAAACATTGCGAAAGGTGAATTGTGAGACAAAAAAATGTATACATTTTTACAATGACAGACAATAAAAATAAACAATATATTTGTTTTTGTTTTCATAGTTCTGTGCTGCAATATAGGTGCGGTATAACAAAAGCAAAGAAATAATGTATTTGTACAGATAAAAAAAGGCATAAACACTGCTCCCTCTAGGAAAATGAGCGAAACATTACTACAACAGCAAAAAAAGACAAGAAACGAGAAAATAGAAAGCGACAGTTCTCGGACAAGGTGGGGAAGATTGCTCTGTGAGAAGAAGGTGAGCCGATTCTTGCCTGTGCCATCAGTTAGGACTTGTCACCGGCGTGTGTGTGTGTGTGTGTGTGTGTGTGTGTGTGTGTGTGTGCCCTGCATATACCCTTAACCTCGCACCCTAAAAAAAAACAACTATAAGATGTTTCTTAGTTCCAGCATTAGAATTTATCAAGCTCTCCTACTCAAACACACCTTTCCCATTGTTGGTTTAGGTTTCGAGATAAGACTTTTTAGTTTTTATTATTATTTATTTATTCTTCTGTTCTCTCCCTGTATACAGAACTCTGCATGCATTCATCTCGCAGTGCTATTCTCATACACAGAAATCGTTTGTAAAACAAAATTTAGCTTTAGGGAACTTGTCGTCCCCAGGGGCCGAGTCGGGTGACAGCACGTCTGTAGTCGCTGGTGTTTACCTGCCTGTTCCGCTTTTATAGCACATTGCCGCCATAACTACCTCAGCTCAACTACAGCAAAGCAAAACAAGTCGACGTCGCCTGGTGCGTGATGCTCTGTGTTCGCGGAGAACTTTAAAAGAGTTGGATGGGAAGGAGATCAGACAGACTGTCTGAGTGAATTTGTTGGCGTCGACTGCGTGTTGTTCACATGTTGCGTGAACCTCTCGACAGTCACACGCTAGTGTTTAAAATAATGAAGCGAATATATGAAAAATAAGTCCTGTTGAATAGGATCTTTCTTGAAATAAAACTTGTGAAAAAGATTGGATGGGTGGATGGATCGGTGGATAGATGGATGGATGGATGGATGGATAGATGGATAGATAGACAGACAGACAGACAGACAGATAGATAGACAAAGCATCATCCAAAAATAAATCAAAATAAAATATTAAAACAAACTAATTTATGAAGGAACTGATATTGTCGCTGTATATTGTTTTTACTTTCTATTTTTCTGTCGTTCTACATGTCATTCTTTCTTCCTTTCTTTCGATGTTTATTAGCAACATTATTAGCGAAATCCTCTTACGGATGAAACGAACAATAATGATATTTTTCAGCGAAATGTCTAATGTGTCGTGGAATAAATCTGAGACGTCACAGAGTTCTGAGAGAGTCCATAAATAAAACATCCACAAACTATTTGCTGGACACGTGGCTATAAACTAGATCATAAAGCTGACAGTCTCCCAGGGCATGATCTGCTAAACAAACCAGAGTTCCTCACACTTCACTCCCACTGCCAGGCTCCAGTGCCATGCACCCTCACAACATCTAAAGTCTCTTCAGGGCAGACGTGTGGAGTTATAAATATATAAATATATATTCAAATAAGCGGCTTCTCCAGCCCTCAGGAGTGAGATCATCTATCTGGAGACTTGAAACAAGTTGAGCAATAAGTGGACGTTCAGTGTGCTGCACTTTAGATTTGTGGAGCTCGTGAACATTCGATCAGAATCTGAGAATCGCAACCTGTGATTTGCTGGTTGAACCGTTTGAAATCGAGTCTCACGGATCAATTCTTCCAGGCTTTTGTTTTTAAACTTCCTTTTCTGGGTCATCGGTCGCTGCAGAGGAAGACAATCAACTCAATCTCTTTAGCGCTGGTGAGTGACTGCCAGAACTCTCCTTTCAGCTGCTTGGTGGAGTGAGTGAAGCCCGGACCCCCTCTCAAGGGTCTCCCCGTCAGCCTTTGGGTTCCTTCCAATTGTATCTCAAAGACAACCACCTGGCGGCAAGTGGCACCAAAATATGCCTCGGCCGTGGTGGAGGCTGACAGCTTCTCAGAATAACCGTGAGAGTGGAGATTGCTTTGTATTCGCTCGCTGGTTCACAACAGACACCCATGGCAGTCCATCACTGGATGATGCTCACAACACTGACCCCGTGACCTAAGGTTCAAGGTCCAGGAGGACTTCTATCAAGGACAGGTAAGGAGTCACGCTGGCTACTTCACACTGTTAGCACAAACAAGTCCCACTGATTCCATAATTGCCCGCAGACACAGCAGAGAACATAGAGACCAAGCTTCTTACCGTGACATGTCAGCCACAACACCAGGAAGATCAGGATCATCTCAGTGGGCTGGAGGGATGCTGGTGACCTCTTGGGCGGCATGGAGCGCAGGTCAGGCTGAGAAACTTCTCGCACACACACGGCGTGCACTCTTCTCGTCGGCTGGTATCGTCACTCCCCCGGTGTGACTCTTAATAAAGAGCGTCTCTTTTTCAGTCTCTTTCCTCCTTCTCTCCTTGCTCTTTCTTCAGCCTCGTTCGCTTTTGCTCTGCGTCGGGCTGCTCTCGTCTAATGCGGTGACTGAAGTGACTCTGTTTGGGTGATGTGTGTGTGTGCAGTCGCTCTCTTAAACTCAGAGTAGACGCGTCCGCTCGCGCTCACTTGCTCTCACACACACACTGCTGTTCCATTCTCCAGGATCAGCCTGGCTCTCTCTCTCTCTCTCTCTCTCTCGCTCTCTCTCTTTCTCTCTCGCTCACTCTCCAGGTCCCTCCCTCCTTTTCGCTCTCTTGCTCTCAGTGGAGGAGCGGGGAAAGGCGGGGGCTATGACTCCGAGGCTCCGCCCACATGATCAAACCACGCGCAGCGCGTTCTAATGGGATAATAATAAAACCCTATTTTTTATGTAAAAAAAAATACACTTTATATTTGCTCAAGCATTTAGAAGTTGTGTAGATGTTAATTTTCGACCCAATTAACTTAAAAAGGATGCTGCTAGGTTAGAGCCTTTATTTATTTATTTTTTTGATTTATGTACTTTTCTGTCAAACGTACGGTGTTGATGTGAAGTTCAGGGAAATGTACACATAATTTCATAACATTTTTCCATAGTAACCCAATTCCCATAATACTAGAGTTTTCCTATTTTCTCCCAACGATTACTTATTTATTTATTTATTTATTTTTTATTTATTTATTTATTTATTTCATCTGTTTGTTTGCTTGCTTGTTGGTTGGTTTGTTGGTTGCTTTGTTTTATCAATGTGTTTGTTTTTTTATTTGTTTATTTATTTTTTTGATTATGCACTCCCATTTCATTTCCTTTTTTCAAGAATTTTGAATGATTCATAGATCCTCTTTCTATAGTCCGTGAGTAGTTTTGGTTATTCTTTAAATTAGTTAAATTAAGAGTATTTTTAACTCCTTGATCCAGATGTTGGTAATCTCACTAATGCAAAAGTGTGCTACACTCTGAATATTGCTTGATAAATTATCCATTACTTTCTCCTCTCATCCGAAAGGAAGGCCCGACGCGTTTGCTCGGTATTATAACACAGACTGCTGATTGTTTTTAATTATTTAAAGTTAGGCAGAAAATGTGTGCCAGCCGCCCTAAAACAATGTCAATTCTGTACAACATAGCTAAGAATTCTAAACATGGAACGTTGTTTTCAACCGAAGGTTCTTTTCACACTGTTCTCCCTGATCCTTAATAATTCCAGAACAAAGTGGCCATTTATTTTCATCTATTGTCTTTTTTATGTATTCTCCCCGTTGCTAGTTTGTGCTTAAGATCTTTGTGGTTTTGAACAATCAACGGTTGGATTTGGGCTGGTTTCAAACTCAAAAGTACCTATTAATTGCTTTGTTTGGTTGCAGCACAGAAAGCAAAGATCAATTTCTCATGCAAAGACTTTTAATTAAGCATTTTCTTGCTGATAAGTCGCTCTTTGAAATGTTTTTCTGAAAAATAAACAGAATGTGTCAGGGCATTTGTGTGGTGAGCCCAGTGGAATAGTAGCTGGACCCACAGACATACAGAAAAATTGGCTTGTTTAAAGAAGTTTGCAAACTCTTGTGTCAAAAAGGTCGCTATTTAAGTCCTTCAGTTCCCGGGTCCAAATCATGGTCTGTGTGAAGCTTCTTGCCTAGGTTTCCTCTGGGTCTCCAGTTTCCTCTTACAGTCCAACATGCGTTCAAAAGAATGGAGCAAGAATCAGTGTGTCCTGCCCTGTGATTGGATGCCAACAGGGTGTGGTCCCACCCTCAATACAAGAGTTTGCATTGGCTCCCCGCATCCCAGAAATGCAAAACTGCAGAAGTGTAAAGTACTTGAGTAGTATTTAAGAATATTTGTAAACTTTGTAAATATACAATATGTATACATATAACACAATTTAATCAAAAAAATAAAACAGCGTAAAGAACGAACGCGTAAAGAAACTGAAAAAAATCTTTAGACATTGAAACACTGAGAATATTGTATTAGTACTATATTAGTACTTTTACTTTATTGATTGCGTTAATTTCTTGGGACGGCGTGAATTTAAAAGTTGCTTGTATTGTACATAGTACAAGTACAAAGTATCCAAAAATACAAAAAAGTAAAAAAAAATATTTACAAAATGTACAAAAATTTCTAAAGTGTACTCAAGTACTTTACACCTCTGATTATGTGTGGATGCAAGTTACCACTTAAAGGAAATAAAATGAGCATGAATGCGGCAAACGGAAATGTTCAAGCTCTGAAAGTGGAGTTTGGTAAAGCCTTGTGCGTCACCTCGTGAGATTGATCCAATGTTAACTGAAGTGTTTTCACTCGGGGAGGGAGAGGCAATCAATCTCATTTATGCTGAACTTTCTCACGCCTTCATCTCATCGCTTGCGTTGTTCCTGCTCTCCGCAAACGCCGACTTAATGACTGCGAGCTGCAGGGTGACCTTTGAAACCTACACCCTCAAAAATTACCTGCAACAAAGTAAGAGTCTCTCTATAAAGGAGAAAAGACAGAACGTGGAAGGGAATGTCAGAGTCGAGTCTAATTTGAAGTGGATGAGGTGGGCTACCCGGAGGTGTCAATCATGCAGCCTTATAAAAATGATGAATTGGGGAGGAAACAAATGTGCAGCGAAACCGGAATTAATTCAAGGCTTTTCTAATAAATAGAGGTTTTTCGTGAAGCAGATTGGAGATATGCGTATATGGAGGATGCGGAGCGCCATCTGAGCTTTGACGGATGCCTGTTGTACCCCGCGATGTAAATAGTAATGCTGTCCTTCTATTAAGCATCAAACCAAGTAGAGCCTGTTGTTGAATCGCTCACACTCGGAAGAAAGGTTTAAGTATGAGTGACAGGTCAGTCACGCCTTGAGTCAAATAAAAAGTGACATGTCTGTTTATGCGTATTGACTCTACATATTCCCAATTGGCCACCGCACGCTGAGACTTTAGCGTGTTTAATAGGCCATGCTAAAGTTTTTACAGTGTTTTACATTGTTAATTATAAAAAAAAATATATATATATATACGTATATATATGTATATATACAGAAAATGTATGTATATATACGTGTGCGTGTGCGTGTGCGTGTGCGTGTGTGTGTGTGTGTGTGTGTGTGTGTGTGTGTGTGTGTGTGTGTGTGTGTGTGTGTGAGTGTGTGTATTTACTCTTCATATTTAAATAATATAATTTTTTTAATTAATCTTATTTAAATATCAACAGTAAATACACACACTCACTCACACATATTTATATATAGACACATAATTGTATATATATATTTCTATAATACATTATTTACTTTTTTTCCCCTCTCTATTTGTATTCTATAAGTGTTAAGCAAGTCTGCGCAATAGTAAGTTGGCCAGTATTTAGCTGCATTTGACTAACATTTCCATTCAGCCATGAAGGCAAATGGAGAGAAAAGGCCCAAAGCATGCAAAACTTGCAAAGATTTGTCTTTCCCTGATCTGCCTATAAGAAAACGACTGTCGCTATCAGCAAAACGCATCAGAACGCAGCCAGACACACAGGTCAGAAGGGGTTTTGCATAAGTCAGGTTTGTTATTCCTCACGTTAAGATAAGGAAAGTCTCTCGATGCTGGGCTAAGCCGCACTGGATTAGGTTTAAATGCGTTTTCCTTTGCAAAAACCTTCCTTTTTACTTTTAATTAAGAAAAAAAATACAGTTTGATTTTTTTTTTTGGAATAGAATCATGGCGTTTCCTGTTCCAATCTGATTGGTTGATTTTGACTCTAAGAATGAGACCGATCTGACTATTGTGAGGACGATAAGTATAACTCTTCACGTTTGGACCAATATATATATCAAGCACACGTTTGATTTCCAGTGAGCCGGATCGTGTTAAGGTTGCTGCTAATTTGATTTTACAGTGAGATGTGATTACTGGGCCTTAAAGTTTCCCTGGTTAATGGTGTGCAAAAGATAAGATAATCTTGTTGAAGTATGGAAATGTGAGCTTTTTCCAGCGGAGATGACCATACGCTGTGTGTCAGGTGTAAATGAATCCTGGTGCCTGCTTTTTTTACAAATTCCATGATTTTTTATTTCCAGGACGTGGTTGTGTGGGAGACGGTTCCGTGAGCTTAGTGAGCTTATGTATTTCTGGATCGCAGTGATGCACAAGATATTCAAAATATATCTTACAGAAATACACAAGGGTCAAGAAGTTGTGTGATTAAATCAATACAGAAGAAGAATTCAGAGTGTGTGTGTTGTGCTCATGGATAGTGGATGCAAATCGTAGAAAAAATGCTGATGTTTGCTTGGTGGGCCATCAAAGGTAAAATAAAATAAAACTCGCTGATTCGGGGTGATATTAACATACATTAATATTCTCCTCAGAAGGATTTTGCCACTAGTTTCATTTTAAATGCAAAGAACAGTCGGGATACTGGATTTTTCAGTCCCGAAGCCCACCAATGCCCCCTCATGATACACAAGTAGCAAACGCTTGCATACATTACATAAAAAAAAAAATGGTTAAAGTACTGGCTATAGATTTTCTGCTAAACAGTATAATATACAGAATATACAGAAATATATTGGAAAAATTTTGATTTGGTTGAACACTAGTAATATTTTGAATGCTAGTAAACATAAAAGTATATGAATAAATTATGAATATATGTAAATATCAAATATAACAATATTCTATGAATATTACTTCAATTAATGGAATTATAGTTTGCTGCCGACCGTAAATAGAGATAATATGAGAAAAATTAAATCAACGTATCAAAAATAACTCCCCTCATTGCAGTAAACGATCACTTATTTCAGCCAACAATTAGTTTCAGGCCTGGCCATGGTTTAAGAAATATCTCAATTTTAAATGAACGCTTTTCTTTAGAATGCTGCCAAAAACGGTTAATCAACAGTGTGGGGGTTTATTAAACTAAATGAATGAAGATCATTTGCGGAAAGTAGGTCTTGCCTATGGCACAACACGCAGATTATTTGTGCTATTGTATGTGTGTATGTATCCATTCTAGCACAATTAGCCTACTCATACATTTTCTGAAGCGATCAAATAATAAGCCTGGTTTCTGGGTGGATAATGCGTTCTGTGTGCTAAGCACATAACGCTCCAGCGGATTTAATTGTGTCTCTTTTTACAACGGCATCAAAGCTGTTACTTGAAATACAATGTTTTGAGCCAGTTCTCTCTCCTCTCTTCATCTTGCCTGACTGAAATCGCACTTGCAGTCAGCTATGGACTAATTGCAGCTTGTTATTCGTTGCCATCGTCGCTATGTGTTTATTTAATTATTTTACATCGAGTTACACTGGCTTCATTGGCCTATATAGCACAACAATGAGGTCGTCCCGTTTGAATCTCCAGACGCAGCCTTTTACATTTTGGGGTCATTGGCATGAATAAACTGTGTCTTTTTATTCATACTTTTAATCTTAACGTACCACCTCTGGCATCTTTTGTTTTAAATATGTCACTCAGACAATAGATTGTCTGCTTTATATCAAGGTTTTGCATTAGATTTGGCGTTTAGATGAACCGTTTTAGCGACATGTTACCAAAGTTAGTAATTATTTATAATCACATCACGGTTTACTTAAGTTGTAGACTAAGTTTCACTATTCTTTTAGAAACTTCATTCTTTTCAGCAAGACGATGATTCGACTAGAAGAACAGAAATAATCTAAAATGATGTGCTGGAATAGCAGAAATAAATGACTTACTTAATTAAATACTAATACACAAAGTAAATCAAAACATACAATTTAATATTTAAATGATAAGAAGCCGGCAGCTTAATAATGCACACAATCCATCAAATTCAAGCTTCCTTCAGAATCAATTCCAAGACTTTAAGTGACCTTTGACCTTGACCTTTTTTCCAACATAGATCAGTAATCTACAAATCAGGAATTGCTTTCAGAGGAATTCCACATATTCATCTTATTTTAAATGCGTATGTGCTTTTGTTCTTGAAATCAACCAGTTAAACTTTTACCCAAAAAAGCGAAACTTTATTTTATTCATTTGTTGTAAAGCGGAGACTCAGTGGATTCCACCTGCTCTTAGATTCTGGTTCCTGCAGTGAAAGTCATTGATTTATAATGAGATTCGATGACCAGCGAGTCAAGATCATGTAATGCAAATGAGCTGTGATGCCATGTGGCAACTGCCAATTACAGTGACAGTGATTCGGTCGAGCTCAGGTGATTCGTCCCCTGCGAAACCGCAGTGTGAAGTGTCGTAGTGGGAGATTGTGAGTGACTGAGGTGCATCATTATTACCATCGGATGAAAAAATTAAATTATATATAACATATGCAGCATACACACACTGAAAAAGCATGATATTGTCATCATTAACATCCATCCTGCTTTTCCATTTCTAGGCCACAATGAGCTGGAGCCAATCCCAGAGCAGGACACACAGACACACACATTCACACTCCCACTCACAACTTTATGCAACTTTTCCGATTACAATTCTGCCGATTGCATGTTTTTGGATTATGGGTGGAAAAACAGAGATCTGAAAACCATCTCAAACACAGAGAGAATGTGCAAAATACAAAGAAAGACCTCGACTGCTACCAATATTAGTGATAAAATGTTCAATGTTCAATTTCCTGTACGTTTAGCAGTAAAATATATCCAAATTGGCACTAGACGTACATTTCTGCATTTAGATCTTAGGTGGAATGTACGTTTTATAAATTCTACATTTTCCCAGAACTTAAACGCATTATTTGATTAAATCACAGAAAGGTTGTGGCTAAGCGACTGAGTCAGTGATGAATCAGTACACTTATTATTTGAGAGAAAAAAAACATTATTCTGAGCTGGCATGATTATTACTGTTATAAATTTATATTTATATTTATTTATTTAATTACACACTTATTTATTTGCTCTTATTTTTATAACAAATACATGTTTGGGCTACTTTCACCAATTTAAAGCTGTCTTGACAGTTTTTATTTTTTTTATAATTTTTTGGACATTTAGAGAGAGATAACATTACTCCTATTCTGCGTCGGCTCTTGTTGTGTGGATTACTTTAGAGTTTTGACAGCCTATGTTAATCACATTTTTAGAGAAGAAAGCTCCTCTTTGAAGGACACTAGTGCTTTTGCAGGTAGGTGTGAAAAATTGCAATAGGAAGCTGCAAAAAAAGCCTTCTATCTTAGCTTTTCAACAAGAATTTATGAATGTGTTGAAACCACAATTATAAAGTGTCATTGCTTCAAGGATTTTTTGGCACTTTTATTGCTGATGCGTTTGAATTTTACCATAATAAAATTCCCCGAAAATGATGCTTTTGAATAATCATAGATATTTTGAATATATTAGACATAAAATGTTTATCTCAATTCACAGTATTATAGGTATTATTTGCATTTAAAAGATTATTGTTAAGCTGTTTTGGCCTGAAAGCAGATTTTCCTCAAGGACACATCAAGTTCGAACCTGCATGGCCTCATAAAAATATATAAGTAAAATATATATTTTGGATGGATAAATAAATATATAAATAAAGAATTTAATGTGTTCATAAATATTATAAATAATTATTTATTTAATTATTTGGGTGTGTGTGTGTGTGTTTGTGAGAGAGAGAGAGAGAGAGAGAGAGAGAGAGAGAGAGAGAGAGAGAGAGAGAGAGAGAGAGAGAATCAGTGTGTGACCTTAGATCTGCATCGCTTGTAAAACGTTTTTGCACATTATAGATCATGTGGTACCCGATCAATTAGTTGTATTTATTGGTGTATTTATTGAAACTATCGGCAATTATTTATTGTATTTATATTGTATGGCAAAGTTTGTTTCGCAACATTTACTTTGTATTATTTCAGGTTTGGAATTGCAAAATAATACACTACAAAATGTGAATACACCCATAATTCTTCTTATCTTCTCTTCGCTGTTACATATTAATATGTATGTAACAATGTTTGTGCTGGTAACAATAGATATTGTTATTTGCTTTGTCTCTGCTCATGGAAACACATGACATTGTGCAGCGGCAATAAGTTCAATATTCATCTTCATTCATTTATTCTCGTTCCACTCGTGCAAAACAACATTGATAAACGAGTCTCTCTGTTTGCTAATATACCGGTTACTTTGAGATATCCAGAGGGATTACAGAAAGGTTCTTCTGGATCAATAAGAGCTTTATTTGGGTCAGAGCCACATGGTAGTGAGATGGATCCAATTTATAGTCGGGATTTCTGGACTTACTATTGGTCAAAAAGCAGCTGTGCACTCATAAAAATTAAAATTATAAAAAAATTATAAAAACAAGTTTACATTTAAAAAAAGTATGACATTTTAATTTTGCACATCTTAAGAGAGTTTTCTGACGATTTTGCAACATTCGGATGAACCTTATTGGTTTCGACTGTGCGCTATTATGGAAAAATAGCATTGAATATGACTCAAAATGGTCAGATTTGTAATTCAGAACAGGGCAACCTGTAGGTCAGAGGTAAAGGACTACTGTAGGTTGTAACTGAACAAACAAACTATTTTATCCGCATGTGTGTGCTAAGTTGTGCTTTTCTTGGTGTATAACTATGACAACAAGTAAGTCGAGTGTGTGAGTTGGATAAATAAGTAAGGTATCAGGTTGTTTGAGTAGAATGAACCAATTTGCTATACTGAAAAAAAGTGTCTCATAGGATCAAAGTACATTTTCTGCGTCAACGTATTACGAATTAACTATCCACTACATAGCCAATGCATCTTTGAATCAAATTAAGTTTTTAAGTAAATTAATCAAAGCAAGCATTTTACATTACATTGATGGCTAGGCAAAAAAATTAGTTTGGAGGTAGATATAGTATAAACATTTCTTTAGAGTAACGACACGCCTTTTGCAAGCCTTTCACTGTGGGGAAGGGCTTTTATTTTACAAAATGACAGTCAATGTTTCAAATGAGCTGAACAATACAAGCACAATAGTCTCAAAAGTAAGTCAATACAAGTGGGCTGAAACACTTGTAAGACATGGCAAGACAATAAAAAGCTGACTTAGACAAAATTGTGTAGATTCAATAAACTATAAAGGAGAAAACAGGGAAAAACACATGACTAGATGTAACTGAAAATAAATAAATGCAGGTAAATTATGCGAGTAAATGCAAGAGGGGGATAACCCAGAAAAAGATTTAAACTTATAATTAACTAACAAAATAAGAAAGCGGGGTGACGGCAAGATATGCGTGGTCTGTAATGGAGTCCATTTGTGTTCCATTTGCAATTCAAAATGAGTTCATCAACTTCAAATGGGCTCGAGATCCATTGTAGACCAACATAATCCACTAAGGCGAGCAAAAATCCAGAAATCAAGAAAAAAAATTCAAGGTAAAAAAAACAGTAGAATACTCCAGGTAGCAAAACAAATCTTCGTCCCGAAAACAGCTCCCGTGTTTTTTAAATATTTGCATTTATTTAAATAAGTTGAATGAAATATTCTGATTTAAAGAATGTATTATTCTGACAGCAAACAAGTCTTGATCTCTGGCTAGAGACCGACATCTTGACATGGGTTCAATATGATTGGTTCATTGATTGGTTAAATTGGCCAATGATTGGTCGATATGAATCACTCAACTGAAATTGCTTTATTGCAGTCAATTAAGCAGAAATTGTTATTTAATCAAAACAAACCTTAAATAATTTGTGACATGATTGTTTTTTATTGACTGAATCCAGTCAGAATGTGTCTTTGAATCGGTATATGAACAAAACGTTTTTTTTTTCAAGGTCATGAAGTTTGTCACAAAGAGATTTAGTTCTGCAGTGCGTTATTGTGAAAAAGTGTGTGTGGAGTGTGTTTGTGCGCGGCATATAACATGGCATTTTTCTCTTTTGTAGCTCAGCCTTCTATCTTCTCAGTTAGCCTTCTCACTTCACTAACTTTTAATTACCAACTTACTTTCATTCTGTCAACTGCACGAAATCCGTCCTCCCCATCCGAAGACTGTAATGTTTTGGTGAGAGTCGTTCAGAACACTGCTGAATGGTTTCTATTCATAATCGTAGATGATGGCGTCTTCCACCCCGCTGTGTTTCTGAGGTCAAGACTCCCCGCTGGAAGCAATCAATGACCATCTCGCCTAAAGAAGACACACACTTATTCCGACATTCCTCCAGGAAACTAATCTACCGAGTGACATTTCAATTAGTCTTCAGAATGCACGGGCGCTAATAAAAAGATTTGAACTGATAGTACAACTTTTTAATACTTAAACTGATTTGGAAGAATCTGCGTTTACTAATATTTAATGAGTTTTACTAGTTCAGCATCTAGAATGCACGGTGTTTTACTCTGAACTAAGGTTCCGTCCAAGACTTAAAGTGCCTAAAGCACAAACAACTTTCTCTCTCTCTCTCTCTCTCTCTCTTTTTCTCTTTCTCTCTCTCTCTCTCTCTCTCTCTCTTCCTCACTCTTTCTCCAGTATGTGTCCCTGTTAATTTATCACAGTTTTTTTTTCTTCTGGCCTTAATGGATTGATATTTTGTGATTAAAAACAGGTAAATTTGTTTAAGAAGAGGAAAAAAAATCTCTCTCCCTCGCTCTCAATCTATCACCAGTCTTTGTACCTGTTAATTTATCTCAGTTTTTTTCTCCAGGCCTTAACCAATTAAAAATTTCTGATAAAAATGATCAATTTGTTTAGAAAATGTAAAAAATCTCTCTCTCTCTCTCTCTCTCTCTCTCTCTCTCTACCTCTCTCTTCATCAGATCGCAGTTTTTGATTTATCTTAATTTAAATCTAAACTCTTCTTAATTTATCGATTTAACCAATTTAACAAATTGATAATTTGTGATAAAAAAAAAGGTAATTTTGTTTAAAAATGTAAAAAAATCTCTCTTTCTCTCTCTCTACATCTCTCTCTTTTTCCCTTGCTCCCTCTCTCACCAGTCTGTGCCCGTGTTAGTTTATCACGGTTTTTATTGTCATGGCCTTAACCAATTGAAAATTTGTGATAGTCATAAAAGCGTTGTTTAAAAAAGTTGAAAAATAAAATAAAATAAATAAAAATCTCTCTTTTTTTCCCTCGCTCCCTTCTTTCAATATTTCAATCATTCTTTCTCTCATTCTCCTTCTTTCTTTCTCCCACTCTCTGTTCTTATACGTCCGTCTCTCTTTGTGTCGTCTCTCAGGCCTTACTTCGTTTAAGGAATCCTCTCAAAGTTTGTGGCCCATTACATTTTTCTCCTCGGCCATAAGTAGTGCAGTATTTTCATAATTGAAAAAAGACCCTGATTTACATTTAAATTGAAAATCAGCTTCCTCCTAATAGTAATATACTATAATCCACCTTGAACCATCATTTGAGGAGGTTAAATTCAGAAATTTTACAAGCAGTGGCTGGAAGACTCTTTTCTTAGGCATTCTCTTGAGAGCTTGACCAAAGCACACAGAATCTGGCCATTTCCATGGTTATTTTAAGGGGTGAGAGACGGTAAGAGACAGTGAAACAGCTGTGGAAGGGAAAAGAAGGAAAGCTCTGGGTTTAAAGTGCTGCTTTTAACCCACCAGGTTTTGAAGATTCGTGGAGTTTGCAATGACTGATGCTTTCATCTGTTTTACCTGGGAGGATTTAATAAAAATGTTGAACTTGGCAGACCATCATTCTGCCGAGGAAAAAGAAAGGTGTTTTATTTATATGTGGAGGACCTGTTCCAGACTCTGGACTCGAGTCTGGACTTTACATCACTCTGTGCTTGCCAGGGTTTCCTCTGGGTCTCCGCTTTCTTCCCACAGTCTTGAAATTTGAGTTCAGGAGAAACAGACAATTCATGAGTATGGAACAAATACCCTTAGGTGTGAGTGAGAGTGTGATTATGTGCATCTGTGTCTCACTCTGTGATTGGTTGCCTTGTTCAGCTTCCCGTGACAGAATTTGAAAAAAAAGAATTTTAAAAAATAATTTTTAAAATACTGATAATAAGTAAAATACCGTATTTACGTGAATATACGCCAATACATGCGCCCAGTTGGGCCAATACGAAACTGAATACAATCTTACAACAAACAGAAACTACAAACCACAACCAGCTTAGCTTAGATCTAACAAACAGGTCCAATGTGTAACTAATCGCAGAAAGAGTCAAAACGATCAAAAATGAAAAATGTTAAAAAATCCAAGGAACAGACACAATCAAGACGTTCGGTCTGCTAAACAGGGGATAATTATTTTTGCTTTAATTCTCTTCACACAGCATGCACGGACTGGTGCAAAGACTCTTGGGAAATGAAGGTCTGACCACTAGAATTGACTTTTTTGTTTTCTATCATTCAAGTAAAACAATATCAAAATGATACGAGTCACATGTTAAGTTTGTGAAATAAAGACAAAATAGTATTTTTAGGATAATATTAACGTAATTGAGCCAGAAATGTAAAAAAACTGATTTCTTTTTTAATTTTCATATTGTGCCAGAAAAATCAGAGGGGGCTTAAATTTGCGGGGTGCTTATATTTGCGTAAATATGGTAAATAATTTCAGTGTTTAAATTTTCATTAGAATTAAAAAAATATAAGAAGCTGAGATACGTTCTACACTTGCAACTGATAAAATCATAGTTTTCAGTGTAGTATCTCATCTTAGCGCCAAAAAGGCACTCACTGTAGTAAATGTAATTGTAAGTCCATTAAGGTAGAGTTTTAAGGGCAGATTCGGTTTAAGCAAACCTCACTGGTAACTGCATTTTTTTTTCTTAGTCTCTTTCTCCAATTATTACGAAGTAGACTTGACCAGATCGTCTTTGCCTCCTGTTCCCAGGGGCATTTATTACATTCTCAGGTATTTCTAAATCTGTTGTCGTGTTCTTGTGTGGGAAGTTATTTACAGCACAAAGACTCCAGACTGTTTTACTTTTTACAAAGTAGAAAATGTTCTGTCTGGAAATGAAGTGCATTAAGGAGTCTACTTCCTGTCTCAGCTCATATAGTCTAATGCAAAAGACTCAGGGTAACAGACAGTTTTCTCTGCTCCTTCCTAATATATAGAGTGTGTTTAAATCTTTACTACGACGTTCTGCTCACTCTCTCTCTCTCTCACTCACTCACTCTCTCTCTCTCACTCACTCACTCTCTCACTCTTTCACTCACTCACTCTCTCTCTCACTCACTCACTCACTCTCTCACTCACACACTTACTCACTCACTCACACTCTCACTCACATACTCACTCACTCACTCACTCACTCACTCACTCACTCACTCACTCTCTTGCTCGCTCACTCACTTCCTCACTCACACACTCACTCACTCACTCACTCACACTCTCACTCACTCACTCACTCTCTCACTCACTCTC
>MU204326.1:5795217-5850209 GCA_017309775.1 Paedocypris sp. Pulau Singkep | reverse complement strand
ACTCACTCTCTCACTCACTCACTCGCTCACTCACTCGCTCACTCACATCCTCACTCACACACTTACTCACTCACTTTCTCACTCACTCACTCACTCACTCACTCACTCTCTCACTCACCCGTTCTTTAAATAATGTCATGTGACAATAGTTTTTGCAAAAAAATTAATGTAATAATTAAATTAAATAAATTAAAAATAAATACAAATAATAAATATTATAATGCTAATTATGATAATTAGTATTATGATAATTATTATGTGTGTGTGTGTGTGTGTGTGTGTGTGTGTGTGTGTGTGTGAAATTGTAACTTTCCATGTACTTTACAACTTGTCCTTAAAACGTAATTGCTCATCAAATTCCGACGAGACAATGCTATTACATCTGTGTTAATATCACCGTCCATGATACAAACGGCGTCATACTGTGCAGCGCGGATGACACACATGTAACTGTCAAACCGATGGCCAAAAATGTATAAATATAAATAAATACGCATAATAATTGGTTTCATACCGACCAAGAAAACTGTATTTCCTTCAGTCATTCTGACACCGTTTCATAGCGATGACACAGTATATCCGAGGGAGGAGAAGGAATATGCAGATTCCACCAGGCAATCCGAGTCTTCTCATTGGCAATTTAGAAAAGCGCAAAGAACTGATTGGGTTGTCAGGACGAAGCCCCAGTGTCATCACTACACCGTCTCTACTTCCCCCAACAGGGACCAGAGGTTACCCAAGTAACCGGGACGATCCCACATAACTCTTCTGCTGGAACTAAATGAAGGTTAATTTAAGAAAACGCTAGAAAAAAACACTCTGACATTGTCCAGTGCTGTGTAATGATGAGCTATATCACGAGAGCTGCGGTGGATACCGGCTGACTGAAGAATCCATTCTTGCCAAGTTATGAATTATCAAAGGTCCTTCCACTAATTGGGCTCCGCAGAATCAATGACTGGAATAAAACCGAGGAGGCATGGCGAGGGATTTTCTCTTCGATATTCCCAAGCACAAGCACAGCCCTTAATTAACAAGTAATTGTAAAATACGACAAAAGGAACTGCACTTTATTGCATTCTCTCATCATCTGCGCTGTCTCTTCTGGTTTTCATACGCAACTTTAACATTCCCGTCCCTGTACAATGAGGATTCGGAATCACGGCAGACCTTTTTGTTTAAAGCCTGCGAGTCAGGCCAACGTATCTTTTGTAGATTTTCCCATTTACATGCGCAGGCATTGTTCGTTTAAACTTGTTTCGTCATTGGAGCGTCAGTGAAGAGCTTGTTCCGTTTAAATCCAAACTGTAAGGCCGCAATAAGTGCCGTGCTTTTTAAATGGATCCCGATTGGAAGGTCGGTTATATATGGATTCATTATTTTGTGATTAATTATTCATGACAGTTTTATAACTCATCAAGCTGTCAGTTCTGAGTCTGATTTATTGCCATTTAAAACGGTGTAATTGTCCAGGTTGTGCGAGTTGTGTAAATGGACAGGAAAGTCGTGTTCACGAGATTGACGTGTGTAGTAGATGACAGTTAAATTAAATTCAATGCAAGTTCACAAAGGCATGTGAAACAAAAACCCAGAAGCAACAATGTGATGTGTGTTTGTTTATGAAGTAAAAAAGCTGAGCTTGTATATCTTTAAAATGTAAATTAATGTAAACTGTGTATACATATAATAGATCTATACATATCACTAGTATATGCAGAATGAATAAGCGTGTGTGCAAACAATGTGTTTTAATATCATGAATCAATTTCAAACCAATTCAACATTTTCAGGGTTGTTTGTTTGTTTTTGTTGGTTTAATAAATAATTTGTGCTAAAATATTTCAAGTTATAGTCATATAGAAACAGAATAATTTGTGTTCTTTTGTGTGTAAAATGTGATTTGAAACATATAGTATGTCAAACGAGGCTCTTAGTTTTCATTTTGTTTATCCGTCTGTCTATACACAGTAATGATCTAAAGATACTGTATGTAGATCATGACTTTCTATGAATATATAATCGTTTGCTTTGTCCCTCACTGTCCAGAATTAGCTTTTGAACAACATATTTATTTTTGCATCATTAAAAGTTTGGCTTTATATCATTCGGTCATGCTTAAGTACACATTATTCTAAGATGATTATCTCACAGAGAGACCGGTCTGAAATGGAGTGTGATTAATTGCCATTGTAATGAGGTGTTGCTCACCAAACCTTCATTAATTTTCAAACTGATTAGCTCATTATCTTATGATTAAAATTGGACTACGGTGTTCTAAATCAGGAGGTGCTCTGTGGTGCAGCTGTACTGTGAGGAAAATTGATTTCATATTTACACTAATCTTACAGTACTACAAATTGTACACAATAAAATATGCTACGCCACAAAAGCGGAATACCAGGTAACGTCTTCAACAAGCAAATGAACAAAATATTCTTTCTTTCTTTCTTTCTTTTTTATCTATCTATCTGTCTGTCTGTCCGTCTGTCTGTCTGTCTGTCTGTCTGTCTGTCTATCTATCTATCTATCAGTCTGTCTATCTATCAGTCAGTCTGTCTGTCTATCCATCCATCTTTCCATCCATTCATTTATCCATTCATTCATTCATTCATTCATTCATCCATTCATCCATCCATCCATCCGTCTCTCCATCCATACATCATCGTTCTGTAATTGTCTTAACAAAATCTTTGTTTCTCTTTGCACAAGCTTTGTCAAGTAAATATTGATCCTAATCACTAAAGACTACAATCATTTTTAATTCAAAATTTTGCAGTAAATCGTTCTTAGAAATGTTTCACCGTTGTTGTGGTAAAAGATTATTTAAATTACATTTTGTTTCAATTCTTTTGATTGCCAGCTTGTTTGTCTGTCTGTCTATCTATCTGTCCCTCTTACACACGCACACACACACACACACGCACGCACGCACACACACACACACACACACACACACCCTACCAGCACAAAGCGATTGCCAACAGTTAGACTCACAACAAAACAAGTCAACACACACACACACACACACACACACACACACACACACACCGGCAGCATTGCTGAGTTCTCACACTCGATACACACAGATGGTAGCAGGAGAGTGCTAATGAATTTAGCCTGTGCTCCTTCCACCACCTCCCGACCTGTTAATGGACTCCCACGGGTCAGTCCATCACGGTGCACTTCTGTTTCAGACATCCCATTGGAAAACAAAGGCAAGAAGCGAATGCAAGTAAAGCCCTCATCAGCCTGGAAAACACACACACACACACACACACACACATCCACCAGCAGTTAAACACTGCAAGCGGTTTAATTAATAAGGAGCCGATAACTCTGGAACAAAGCCTCTCGTCTCCTGTGTTTTAGAAACAATGCGAGTCTGTCAGCGAGCGGCGACGGCAAGAGTTTATTGGAAATGTTAGTGATGACCAGGCACAGACTCCTAAAATCCCTAATTGCGTCTAAAGCTCGACTACGTTCTTTATCCAAGATAACGAAACACGTCTCAACCGCCCAAGACGCCCAGAAGTTTTCTATCTCGGCCATTAATTCATCACCAGGAAGTTGGAAGCGATCCATTCTGTCAGTCGTCCACCCAGCGAGCCACAAGAGGATGACAGGACTGGTCTGACGCTCCTAATGGCCCTCATCACCCACCGCACTTTAAACAAACACATTTACTGTTCAGCTAAGCATGAAACAATCACCCAGACACCAGCCGTCAATGCCTCTCGAAATCGAGGCGGATTGGTGAAGTAGGCGCCGACAGACAGATACTGATTGATTCAATGAATTCCCCAATTGTACACTAGGCTGAATTAATGGAACTCTGTGTTTACTCGCACAATCCTGTTGCTCGGAAATTGATTCATTCGTGCTCGTTATCTGTCAATTTAATAAATACAGTGGCGTCTTCGGTCGTGGGCACTTTGTTTAGGAACTGTGGAGTTGGTTGATGAGGAGTTAAAGGGAGGGAAAGTGCGTAGAACTGAGATCTCCTGAGACCAGGGTCTTTGGGCTTATAGTCAGTGGACTTCATCTTGGAGAGACGAGGCGTATCCACGCGACATGCCCAGTCTGTGTCTTTAACCAGCGAAAAGTTTCAAGTGAGACCTTCTCATAATGGCTTGAAAATTCGTTCGAGAGTTCGTGCTCTCTAAAATGTTACTTTATTTGGAATCTTTTTTTCCCCTTTGATTCCAGAAGATTCGAAGACCAAAAGAGCATTTTCAGCAAAATTGCTTGTGAATATCAGTACTGCTCTTAAACCCTGTGTTGTACTTTCGTAATTTAAACATCATAGAAAATGGTTCATAGTGAAACGCATTTATTTGTTTTGAGATTTCACCTGTCATCAATATCAATATTTCATTAATTGAAAAAAAAAATGGATTTTAAGTAAAAATGGTCTTAAGAAAGCAAACTGTTAACTTTTCACGTTTTACACACGTAGTGTGCTACTAACCTCATATGATTGTAAGATGCGTTTATGTATTTCTCATTTATTGTAAATAACATAAATGTAAATAATCTATTGATTTGATAAACTGTAGGTGACATCACAAGGGGGTGGGGTGACACTGAATCACATGACTGTACTTTAAATCAGAAAAGAATTAAAAACGATAATGGGATTGAATGAGATTCAGGCGCACAAGACTAAAGAATACAATAAAGAAGATGAGGAAGTGAGGGACAAGATTTCTGAATGGACGGTCGGTCATGGTCAAGTCAAAGTCAGTTTTCTGATTATATTTTATACTTTAATGGGTTTTACAGTTCTGTTGTTCATGTTTTTGTGCTCTATTGAGATAAACTTGACTCAGAAACTGAAATAAGACTCACAAACGTAGACAACGCTGTATTGAAGTCTTCTTAACCCTAACAGTAGCCCTTTTTCAACACAATTCATTTAAAAAAAATTTAAACTCAATAAAAAAATACATATTAATTACAGTTTTGGACTAGATCATTAATTAAAAATGTTTTCCCTTTTGTTTGTCTTTCATGAGCCATTTCCCCACACAACAAAGTTTTACACTGAAAGACAATAACATCAAATGTCAAAGTACAAAACGTCAAACCAAAATAATGGAAACCTAAAGGTCACTGAGGAAAAAAAAAAAGAATGTGTGACCATTTTTAGGACAGTTGATGAAATGGAAAAAACTGCCCAAAAGTAAATTATTCCATTGCCTGGAGCCGAACCGGAGCATGTTGAGTAACCTTTGGACTTCAGGGACCAGAACCACAACCAAAATGAAAAGCAAAAGTGCTGAGACTCATTCACAATGCAAGAAATCTGACAAAGCGACGGCTTTAGATTCATTAAAGTAGATATATTCACAATTGGCTCGTTGTCCTCCGAGTACGGTTTGAACAAGAAACAGTAAAAACAGAAGTTTCCGGAATCACCACGCTTCTTCTGAAAGTACGGTAACTAGGGCAGCTGCATGATAAGACATGTATTTGTGTTATCTGAATAAATCCGCTGATTCCGACAACAGCGATGTGTCTACAGCACAGCGAGTCCATGCTAAGCACCAGCAATCGCTAGGCTAACCAACGTCACGGCCTTAAAAAAACCATACGAGCTCGGCCGCGTTTCTCCAGCTTACCAAATTAGCAGCAGCATTACTGACACGCGTAAACACCACGAGCACATGCGCACACAAGTCTTATGGAAATGAGTCTGGCAGACAAAGGCTGAAAGTTTTATTTTTGAACAGAAGTGAAACCCAGCGCTGGTTATCAGCCAGATTAAAAGAGATGCTTCTGTTTTATTCTCCGCAATCACTGGTTTCCTATTATTACACTCTGAGCACAGAGACATCTATATCTGTAGTCTTTACATTTTCGTCTTAGTCACAAAGAGAAAGATAAAGAAGCACTTCTCATCGCCAGACATTCAGACTTGTGTACAATAGATCAAATGCGTAATATCAAAATGTAGCTTCGTCTGGTTTTTTTTTTTTTAGACGAAAAGTTTCCATCAGCCGAGGCCTTTATCTTGTTACAAA
The DNA here is from genome assembly GCA_017309775.1 of Paedocypris sp. Pulau Singkep. Lineage (NCBI taxonomy): Eukaryota > Metazoa > Chordata > Actinopteri > Cypriniformes > Paedocypris > Paedocypris sp. Pulau Singkep. The sequence continues at coordinate 5,844,186 of MU204326.1, read as the reverse complement.
CTTTATTTTTTTTTGCGTTTGCAGAGTGTCGGCAGGAGCTTTTAATTAAAAATAAAGTCGACGGCGTGATGTGGTGTTATTTCCAGGGTTATTTTAATGGTTGGTGGTACCGATTGTGCCATTTGATCTGTATGTTATCTCCATAACTAATGAGGAAGAAAAGTTTTGTAGTGTTGGCTACTAGTAACCAGTATCTGGTTTTGATCTGGTCTTGCAAATTACTGTGAAAAGGTATAAAGAAAATAAAAGAAAGTGAGTGAGTTACTAGGGACTATGGAATACATTAGGAGAATTTCCAAATATTGGCTTTTGCATCAAAACTTTCTAAACAAGAAAATGGGATTTTATTTAACTTTAATTAACTTCTGAGGCTGTTGGTTTAAAAGATTTTCTGTTTATAACAATGTACAACTCTTAGTGAACCAAATGATCTAAATATTCATCTTACTTGTGCGGAACAGATTACATAATTTGGTTAAATTAATTTATTTTGTTCAAGTAATTATGCTCCTCAAAATTTTGCAACAAAAGTGCATTTCGGTATATTCTGCGTTTCTTTATATTTTTGTACATTTTTGTACATTTGTACATTTATGTATTTTTTGTCCGTATTTATTGTATATTTTGTGGGGGGTTTTCATGACATTCATTGCGGAAAGTAATTTGAGAATTTCATTGTACAGCGAAACTTGTACAAATGATAAGAAAAGCTTTGAATGTGAACTTGTATTTTTGTTCTATATGTCACATGGGTTCTAGAGTCTAATGTGACATATACACAATATATACATTATTATTCTACAAATTTTTTGCAAACAAACCAACATGTCTTAAAAGGACATAAAGATGGAGCTGTCAGTAAAATGTCTTCATGCAGATTATTGTCCTCAGCACTTCCACACACTTTGAAAAAAAAAACGTCTTTGTCTCTGATTGTTTCTACACTGTCAATGGCACAAGACACTGAAGTTGAGTTTGTCAGCAGTTTGACTCACACAGCTAAATCACCGCTTAGATCTTGTGATACGGCCACAGCCATGCTTCCTTATCTAAAACACATTTGTGCATCCTGACAAGACGTGACTGCTAATCGTAGAGCTTCCAAGTTTTTTTTTTCTTTTCTTTCGTTTTGCTTTAGGATAGAATACTTTTTTTTTTCTCTTTGGGATAGACATTTTTGCTTTAGGATAGAATATGAATTTAGCGTACATCATTGCACAAGTAATGCACCAAAAACAAAGCCTATCATAAAATACCACAAGAATACATTATAAAAAACAAAATAGAAGAAAAAATGGCTCCATATTGTACAACCACCGTTTTTTTAGCGCTCTATCTAATGATATCTAACACTCTGAGGCTTGGCCGTGAAAACACATTATTATTGCATATCAGCGAGAAGTGTTATTTATCAATAGAAATTAAATATAATTTATCATTTAAAATTAGAGAAGTAATACTATTACATATTATTTTTAGCAGCCAATCTAATGATTGAAAGAGTCTTTTTCACTCTAAGAAAAAGAGTTTTCACTTTTTCACAGTTCAAGAAAAAAATATATAAAAAAATGATAAAGGTATGAACATAGAGAGGAACAAAGAGGGAAAACTAATATATTTGGTTTGACTAAAGTACAAATTGTTATATTTATCTATTTATTTTGTTAGCTTGGTTCAATTTTCTTTATTTAATTAAAATGTTTTGCATGCTAATTTGAACTTTTACTATTAAAATGTTTACTATTGTATTGTTCTTTTTTATTACTTAATTTTACTTTACTTTCATATGGCACACGTAAGGAAAAGCAACTTGCAGAACTTGCAGACCATTTTATTATACAATTGTATTTTTATAAATTTTCACATTATTTCAAGTCATAAACTTGACTTTCATGCTATATTTTAAGTAATAAAAGTACTAAAATCACCATGCGCTCATTTGTCTTCTAGATCAGTAGATTATTATGAGCCAATCTGTGCGAAAAAACCATCAAGATCTCAATGAAATTCACTGTGAAGGGTGAAAAGAGATTTTCCGGATTCCAAGATTTTCCGGATTTGATGTCAGTGATCCAGCTACTGTAGCTAGCAAAACCAGTCAGACTTTGCTCAGAGGAGCAGCTGGGACTATGGAAAGAGGACGTTCTTTTCTTGATGCATCTGGTCTTGATGCTACAGGATATTTATTGTTTTGTTGCATTTTCTGTTTTGTTGCATCGGTCCAGTCGTCTTTTTGTTCTGAATTCCTGGAGTTTGTATGAGATGGAAGGTGAAGTTCATTGCATTTGTAAGGCGCTTTTCACAGTAACAACAGTCTCAAAGCGCATAAAGTGAAAGCCAATGATCTGGTCTGGATTTGCCAGACAATATCTCGGCACTGGCTACGTTCTCCCCCTTCCTTCTCTTCCTCCGCTCTCTGCCCGTCATTTGATGGCTATCTTACTTCATCAAAAGTTGCTCCAGGCTTTCTCTCAGTCTCAAAGGCACTTGCATCAGGACAGGTTGCTGACGAAACACCGAACGAGACCTTCTCTCATGATGCTTTTGGCTCTTGATTGTTTTGTCTATTTCTTCACGTTTTTTTTTATATTCTTGCATGCGATTCTCTCGATCTTTTCATTTTTTTTCATACCTGGCTGGGCTCAATCCGCCTTGAGGGGTAAAACTCGGCTACGGACATGAGTTGACTTCCAAGTGCTGGTGTGTGTGTGTGTGTGTGTGTGTGTGTGTGACCAACAACAACACGAGCCTAAGACCACGTCAGACGGTCTAAATTATGTTCCTGTGCTTGTGCAGAACACAAACCAATAAATAAATAAAACTACCCTGCTTTATTTTGCAGTCCAGAATTTGACTTCCGTCCTTGCATTGGCTGGTTTTGAGGCTCGTGGAGACGCTGAGCTGTGTTTTCCTCCGTCACTCTACAGAGTCGGACACTGTCAGGTTTCTGGAGCTGTGAAATCACTCGACGCTCACTTCCTGCGAGCTTGTGTACTTTATTAGATTCTTTCTCTCCTTCTTCCTGCTTTCCGAGCCATTCAAGACTCAAGTGTTTGGCCCAAAGGCAACAGCAATGCTGTGTGGGTCTCCTGCTCCTGCTGTCTTCCCTTCAATATTCACAGTGTTTGTTGTGCTAAAACACAAACCCGCTCTCGGCTGTCATCACAAGCCAAATGCTGCTGTTTCACAGAAACAAAACAATTCCCACCAGATGCGGTATCAAACATTTTAAAAGTGTTTATTTTTATTGTGTAGTTCTAAAATTGTGTTTACATTTTGCTAACTGTGTGTAAAAAATGTCTAGTAGTTTCTCTATCCTTCTATCTATCCGTCTGTGTCTCCACACTGTCTCTGTCAGTTTAAATATATTTTAAATATTATATTTTATTCTTCTTAAAAAAAAAAATATATATATATATATATATATACACACACACACACACACACACACACACACACACACACACACACTGTATATATTAAATACTATATTGTATAATATTTCAAATATAAATAAAATTATAATTTTTATTTAAACACAAGATTTTTGGAAGCAGAAGCAAATTTCTCTATATATTTGCTGTATATACTATATTAATATAGTATTTTTTCACATATTATTGAAGTGCTTTTTGTGTCTTGTATCTCTTCTCAACACATTCTACAGATGCTGCTGCTTGTGTATGTGCCGTCACTCACAGCAAAAGCTCAGCAGAAAGCTTTTCAGAAACTCCTCAAACCCTTCATCAAGATTTCTGTCCCGTTCTTCAATGCGTCCACTTGATTAGTCATGTGCGGGACTCTAGGAACCGTGTTATTAGTTCCCATTACATTACAGTGTCCAACGCTGGTGACAGGATGTGCCAAGGCATCCTACACTTAAATCAATGGAAAAAAAGGAAAATCAAAGGATTTCGAAAAATAAAAGACCCCTTCAAAGCTCCAAGAGTCAACATCTTATAAATTCCAAAGGATTTTTTTTTTCTTTTGAGCTTCACATCTCTTCCATGTAAACCTCCCCTGACATAACCCCCCTAACAGCTCAAACGTCCACCCCCCGTCCTCTTCCTCCCCCGCCCGTGCTCTCTTTTACTCTTCCTCTTCTTTCAATCTCTCGGGTCTAAATAGAAAGTGACAAGTCTTCCTGTTCCCGTACAAAATTCATGATCAATGTTTCATTAATCACAGATTTTTAAAACATTCTGCTCCTTTGGGAACTACATCTCATCTTAAATAATACAGAAAGAACCAGGCCTGCTCTGAGGAAATGTAGGAACACTCCCTTCATTTTCCTTGCTACTAGTGAAATAATGGTCATTGTTTATGACATGCAAGCACTGAGAGCTCAGGCAATGGAGCGACCCGCTGAGCTTAATGTGTTATCAAAATGTCAGATCTGGTCGTGCCAGCAAACAGACGGATTACGCTGCACAAAGCCCTTGTTTTAGAAATTGGCAAACAGAATGCCTTTCTATTTCTAAATGTCCTGAAGGTCACAGTTCATCTTCTTTACATTTGAAACCAGGTCATTTTGAACCACGGTCAAGAATAGGAACAGTATAGAACTCTGTTGATAGCACGTGATTGAAAGGTGGTGCGGGGGGTAAACTGAGGAAAATGTGGAAATCTACAAAAGAAATGTGTCATGATGTTACCCTTAAAGTGAAAAGTGACATCACTGTTTGTTATAAACTACTAGAAAAACAATGTGTATTGTACTGTATCTATTAGCTAATCACTTCAACATCTATCCATCCATCCATCCATCTGGCAGTTGTGGTACAACGGCAGTGAGTTGTCAACCAACCAACCAATCAACCACCCAACCAGCCAAAAGACCAACCAACCAACCAACACTCTAACCAACCAAATAACAAACCAACCAGCCAAACAACCAACCAACACCCTAACCAACCAACCAACTAACAAACAAACAAACCAACCAACCAACCAACCAACCAACCAACACTCTAATCAACCAACTAACAAACAAACCAACCAACCAACACCCTAACCAACCAACCAACCAACCAAATAACAAACAAACCAACCAACCAACCAACCAACTTACCAGCCAGCCAGCCAACCAACCAACCAACCAATCAACAAAACCAACCAACCAGCCAATCAATCAACCAATCAAAGAATCAACAAACCAACCACTCAACAAATTAATCAATAAACCAATCAGTCAATCAAAATCAATTAATCGATCAAAATAACAAAACAACCAATTGCAGTTGATTGTCTAACATTTAAATTAAAGCACATTAATGAAAGCAATATTACATAACCAATGACTCTGGTTGTCTTTAAGAGACAGTTATATTTAGAAGCTATTCATCAGACAGTTATTCAGGGGACACCACAGGCGGTTGGCGGAAGTTCTGCCGAAGCCGGAGACCTGCGTTTTTGTGTATAATATTCCTTTTTTAAGGAACCTCATTATAAGCAGGCGTGCTAAGAGAACGCCGCCGAAATGCTTAAAAGTGAACTCCGCTGGCGAAAGCTGTCAAGAATCAATGACCTGTGTGCTGATCTTCCGAATTATTGGCTTCTTAAAAAGCATGCCAGCTATATAATTAACCAACCATAACCGAGCGCCTGAAAGGTTAGGTTTAAAAAGAGAGAGGAAATCGCTTCAGTTCAATCTCTAGTCATAAAGCCTCGACTTTCCATTTCCTTTCTTTGAAAATGGCAGAGTTCCTCACACCTCTTATGGCTGCTCCTATTCACTGATCTTTAGTTTTCAACTTTTAGCCTTTTATTTTTTCACTGCTCCAGTGAGTCATAATAATATAGGCTTCCACACATTTCGCCACAGAATTCCGAACGGAATGGGTCTTTTTCAGAAGGTCAGAAGTTCTAGAACATATTCTAGAACAACTGTTCAATGTTTTTTATTTCTTACTCGATTATTTCTACCTACCAATATACTTCTTTGTATATAGACATCAATATCAAATGTTTTGTGAATCATAATAATGCTTTAACAAAGTTGGAAAAGGTGAATCCATATTTGTATATAGTTGACCATTTTGAATGAATACATATTAGGAAAGGTTGTGGCCTTGAGTGGCTAGAAAGTTGACCTAGCAGGTTAGAGGTTTTATAAACTGTATGCATGAATAAGTCTTCCATCTGAAATCAGTGCATGTTTTCTGAATAATTTCACACATTTTTCCTAAAATCAAAAAGATTTTAGCTAAATGTTTCAGAGTCAGGTTTTGAAGTTTGTTGTTCCATGGTGTGTAGAAAAGTCCGGTCGGGGTATTAGAGGCTCACGAGAAATATCCGGGAATGCGTAAAAGTGATCAAAATTGAGCAAAAGAGACCAGAAGAGTGTGAGGGAGACGGGTTTCGTAGTGTTTGGCTTTGACGAAGCAGGCTTTCTCTGATACGTTTGAATCTCAGTAAACAGAACAGATCATTCTCGGATCGCGTCTTTGTTCTCCCAACCTTTTTGAATGGCACTACTGTAGCGTTGCACTAGTCGCTACTGGGAGTAGTTTTGCCTAACTTCGAGATTCTGTTGAGTAGTTAAGTATTTATAGAAATCTTGCTTTTTGTCGAGATCTACATTATACATCAATGTTCTGTTGTGGCAATGTGAATCCCGAATCCCGTAACAAAAGCTACAGCGTTCTTCAAGTAAAGTGAGTTTGCTAAAATGGCCTAGGAAAATTGTGCTCTGCATTTAACCATCCAGTGACTTACACACAATCCAGGAGCAGTGGGCAGCCTAGGTCGGCGCTTTGTATTCAATATTGTATTTGGATTCCATCTTGCAACTTCAAACTCTCTTCCCAATAGACGGCAACTCTCACTGTTCTTCAAGTGTGCAAATTCCAGTTTGGTTTCTTGCATACATGGACATTTTTGGTTTCTTGCAAACACTACCGTTCAAAAGTTTGGGTTGAAACCTTCTGTTTTACAATCATCCATTATCCTTCTGACACAATTAGCAAACATCGCACCAAAACCAGACATTTACAGCTAGAATAGTTATTCACCACATTAGCAGTGTATAGAGTGTATTATTCTGATTGAACATTTCAATTGACCCCAAACTTTTGAACAGTAGTGTACATGAACATTGATGCAGCTTCAGTTGAGCAACGACTTTGTCCATCAGCTGGGAATGACAGAACCACAACCCATCTCGAATCTCCTAGAGACAAGTTAAAATATGAAGGCTTATTAAAAACGAGTGCATTAATACTAATACAGACCTCCTGTCTTCTGTGGGCAGGGTTCATTTCCTGTCTCTCAGTCAAGGGATCAATACATTTTGCCGTAGGGTCACATTTATTACATCGCAGCAGATTAGAATTCTTTTATCAGCCCATAATCTTTAGAGGTAGTTGCAATTTGTTGGAGGAAAAAAACCATCTTGGTTTCTTCTTATCTATTAGGCAGTAGCGCACTGAGAAGACCCCTGAGCTATGGAGCTGGATCTTACATATTTCCAGGCAAACAATAAACACGACCCAAGCTGAAGGCAGAATTCAACTTCAGTGGAGTTTTCAGCGTGATTATTATTGATCCCCTCTGTTCAAATTTAGCTCAAGGTTTAACGTCTCCAACCCAAGATCTCATGCACAATGGAGTTACAGTACGTTTGCAGTATTCCCACACATGGATTTGTGCACTTGTTTCAGATTTGTTCTGTAAATATTTTGCACCTTTGAGTCTCAAGTTCGAGACCCAAGAAAAGAATAATGATGTTGTCTCACATTTGAGTCTCAAGTTCGATCTGTCTTTCTTTTAAAAAATCATCAAGATAAAAATTCAATCGAAATAACGTAAAAAAAAATACAAGTAAAATACAAAAAAGTGACTCAATGATTCAGAAAGTGATTAAGTGTTCAGTTTAAGGTGTCTAAAAAGAAAACTGGACTCTTTAACTAGACACTTTCTGGATCACAGAGTCACCTTTTATACAATTTTTTTACAAATTTTGTTTAATCTTATTTTACTGTTTTACATTTTTATTCTTTTTTTCAAATCAAATCAAATCACGTTTATTGTCGCATACACTTTTACATGGAATGAATAGTTTCTTCAATAAGGGTTGCATCTTGGAACGTGCTGCCACTAGTTTTTATACTACTTGTCTGTATTTTCGTAGCTTTTTGCATTTTATTCATATTTTACCTTTATTTTAACTTTAATTTAATGTATTTTTATCTTTTCTTTTCATTTCTATTGTTTTAAAAGCTGGATGACCGTAAAATACATTTTCCTACAAGTTGCACCATGGTATTAAGAATTAATTTATGAAATAAAATTCAAATTTAAATTTGAGATATTGAAAAAAAATGGATAGTGTTAATGAGTCAATAAAATGGAATTTTTAAAAATGTTCTTAAGCTTTTTTTCCTCACGCCGAGGACAGACTTTAACAGCATGCGGTTTTGTGTGCTTGTCTGATGCTGTTGCTCCATGGCAATCCTAGACAATAGAGCGAGGATCCATGACACCTCGTGATGAATGGAGCTCATCTCCATTCTATCTTACATGCCTCTGATAAATTCCTCCCCTACACTTCAGATCCACTTCCCCATCATATAAAGCACACCGCACATTGAATTAGGTAGCCATTATCATTATGCATTTTGGCAAAGCTGCTAACACTCTCATCAGCAGCACACTAAGCAGCCGACTAACAGATACGGATGTCGCATCTCACTGACTCGGGATCAGCTGTTATGGGCTTATTGTGAACTCCTAATGTTTTTAGTTTTTTTTGCTGACTGGTCCAGTTACTGTAGTAACACCTTTTATTTGGGAAACATTTAGAAGGCAGAATTCCACATTCTGCTGTGTTTGAGCATCTTTTCCTGTCATGGATATTTTTATTTCTGTGTATTTTTGTAGTTATATATTTCATGCAGTTTCTGCAAATTATTAGTGCTACATTCATTTTACAGCCATTTTGTGGAGTTTTCGCCTCAACTTGTTTGACAGAAAATAGTACTGTGCATTCTAAAAATGTTTTAGAAATTCCAAAATGTCGAGTTTAATGCTCAGAGTGAGAATACATGCATGTCAGACAATAAATGCAATACATAACATTCTTGCAATTATTTATTTGCAATTTATAAACAAAGCACACAACAGGCATTAAAATAGTTTAAATTCTTTATATATATAAATAAGAACTGTTTCTGATATACACCAGCAGTCAAAAATTTGGGGTCACTTGAAATGTCCTTATTTTTGAAAGAAATATAATATAAATAAGACTTCTTTTCATTTTCAATGAAAATAACTTTAAATTGATCAGAAATACACTATACATTGCTAATGTGGTAAATAACTATTCTAGCTGTAAATGTCTGTTTTTTGGTGCAATATCTATATAATCGTATAAGGTCCATTTCCAGCAACTGTCACTCCAGTGTTTTAATGGTACAATGTGTTTGCTCATTGTGTCAGAAGGATAATGGATGACTGTAAAACTCTTGTTTGATCATGTCAGCACTGCTGGAAACTGTTTAGCTGGTTAAAGAAGCTACAAAACTGACCTTCCTGTGAGCAGGTTGAGAATCTGGAGCATCACATTAGTGGCTCAATTGAACGCTCAAATGTCCAGAAATAGAGAAACTTTCATGAAACTCGACAATCTATCCTTGTTCTTAAAAATTAAGGCTATTCCATGCGAGAAATTGCCAAGAAACTGAAGATTTGTCCTGTAGTGTATTAGTTACCAACGTATACACTACCGAAACAAGTTTTTTTTAGTTATATTAGTTCATTAGTTTTAACTAACTAGTTTATTTGTAGTTATTACTACCCTGTTATTACTAGTAGATGAGAACATTGTCTCAGCATCTGACCGACTGGAAACCGCAGGTGGCTGATAAAACATTGCAAGGCCGTTTCACAGAGAGACGCAGACGAGCCAGATGAAATGCAAACAGTCTCCGTCAAGCACAGACGTGCATATTGATAAACTCTGGAACGGGGAGGGGGGCATAAATTATCCCGTGAATAGTTTACTTTGTTTTGTTGAAGAGGCAAAGCAATTTGACTAAGTTGTTTGGGTTCCAGTTTGATTTCCAGTATTTGGTCAGATCCAATCTGAACAAATCTACATAAGAGTTCCAGTGCGTAATCTGATCCGTGCATTTGTCTTAATGGAAACAGGCTTTGGGAACATTTCCAAATCCCTTTATTCCATACTGTTTGCTTTGATATATGTTAATAAATATTGTGTCATGGCTGTACTCAACAATATTCATTCATCTACAGTATGCAGCTGACAGTGGCAGAAGTCTGTTCAGTCTTAAAAATATAATCCATTAGAATTACAGATTAACACTATTGTACATAATTTTTTCTTTGATGTTTTGATCATTGTTTAATCTAACAAATGAAACGTTGCAAAATAATAGAATATATTCTATTCTTTATCTTGCAACACTAACATTTACTATGTATAGTTCATTATTATGTGTTGATTTATATTTTTAGAATAGAATAACTTTATTGTCATTGTTTCACAGGGTTACAATGAAATTAGTATTGCTGCTTCGTTTGGTGCAAAAAGGAAGCTGAGATAACGGTAAAATATACACACTGAATAACCAAAATAAATAACTACAAGATATTAAAATAGCAAGACACGGTTTAAAAATAATGCATTATACAAGAGCAAAGAACACAAGAAAAGTGCTAAATGACAAAATATACATAGTGCAAGACGCAAATACTTTTTTAATAATTTATAAAGCATTGTTTTAAATATCATATTGCTGTCAAATTACATCATTTTTCTGACCCATTCTCCTTTTCTGGAGCTGAATCATTTATCATGTTTTGGACCCATGCTTCTTTTCCTTATGCGCTTTCAGACTTTGATTTTGAAATCGTGAAAAGCGCCTTACAAATGCACTGAACTTGAACCATAAGCCAATCCCAGAAATGCCTGTTCTTGGTGGCCAGCCAATCACAGAGAAGGACCCACACACATCAAATGTGACCCTGACAGATGATGATGAAACCAGTCTTCACTAATATAAGGAATAATCATTTGAATTTTAAATGCTTGGACGTGTACAAATCCATTAACCATTATTTTTTGACAGCAATTAAAATATTTTTTTTAATCAGCTGAATATAATAGTACAGACTTTCCAGAACTTTTTTGGTTTTCTAAAAGTGTGAAAGTTAAGCTCCTTTTAAACTCGTTGTGTTCTACGGCTCAACCACAATTAGTGTTTATTCTGTTCCGCTGGAAAATAATCTTTACATTCATTACTACCATTATTTCACTGCATGTCATTCATTACTCGTAGCATTATATCCAGAAAAAAATATATTATTTTCTAATTTCCCAAGAGTGTGTTTGCCTGCGTGTGTGTGTGTGTGTGTACTTTGCATGAAACTGTAAGCGCCGTGGCTGCTGTGGTTGTACTAACCACGATAAACGATGAGGCTGTGTAGAGTTAAAAAGCTCTAACTCTCGGAAAAGAGTGTCTGGATATGTCTGTGGAGGTGACTTATTAAACACAGCGGGAGATCAAACTTATTATTACTACATCCATCTCCAAGAAAGCATGGAGAAATGAGGAAACTACATTATTATTAAACACATATATTGTATTATATTTTTTTATTACTGTACTATTATTTTAGTCTACTAGCGAGAAATTTAAAGTTTGGGTTTTTTCTTCCAGTTTAGTTTTCAGTTTCTTTCAGGTTCTTTCCTATCCTTCCATTCCCTTTCCTTCCCTTTCTTTTCCTTTCCTTTTTTGTCTTTCTTTTCCTTTCCTTTACCTTTTTTCTTTCCGCATTTTTCTTTCCTTTACTTTTCTTTCCTATTCTTTTATTTCCTTTCCTTTCCTGTCCTTTTCTTTGCGTTCCTTTTCTTTCCTGACAAATAAAACAAGTAGAATAAACAAATAATAAAAATGTAATGACATATTATATTACTGTAATATATTACCGTTTTGGCAAAACTGTAAAACTTGTAGAATTTTAGTTTAGTGTCTTCAGGACAAATACAAATGATCATTTTCAGTGTTTTTTCCTCAGTATGTTCGCTTTCAACACTAAGCTGAGGGAACTTAAATCTGAATATAACGCTGCACTACTTGTTTTTAGCATTTTCATTCTCATGACATTTGATCGTAGACGCTGAAGTGTTTTGTTTGCCTTTTCCAACTCGGCATTGCACCATCTTCCTACAAGCCGCTGGAATTCAATTCTGCTGTTTAAGGACAGACTGAAGCGATAGTGGCAGGATCAGCGAAGGGATGTACAAACTCTGGCATCTATTTATAATATCAAGCGTCTTGAACAGAGTCGTGCTGCGTGTGATACCAGCAGACCGCTCGCGCCTGTTTAGGATCCCATCCTGGCGAATATCCTTCCGAGTCCTAATTAGGCCTGGAATCCAGAGCGTGCATTGTGTATAAATACAATCGGAATGCTTGGTAGCATGTGCAGCACACTGGTATCTTTCAGTAGGACAGAGCGAGCGAGGGCAGACGTGCAGACGTGGATGGATGGGAATCTTTTTTTCAGCCGCACCCCAGACGTGAGAATTGCCCAGTTCTTCTGAATGGCAACCAACCCGAGGCCTCGGAGGAACACAATGGCGGCATTGTGCTCCAGCTCGCCCCTGCTACGGCACCGGGGGTCTCTGCCAATTAGGTCAGAACTGTGAGAAAGCAACCCCGTCTTGATTAGCAAGCTACATCAGCCGTTCAGAGGAGACGGAGATGAGTAGCGCTTTCCTGGTGCCGCATCATTGTGTGACGTGGAGCGCTTAAAGGAATGTTTCGGTCATGTGACACAGCCGTTCATGAAACGGGGGCCGGACTTGACTTTGGGGTGATTTTTGACGACGTGTAACAAGTGCCTGAAAACAATATTTGAGTAAAAGTACTAATACCTTACTGTACAAATTACTCCCAAGCTAATAATACTCAAGTACTTAAGCTTAAGTAGAATTTTGGCTTATTTGTACTTTTCTTGAGTAATTATGTTTCTAGGCGTTTTCCTTTCATTACAACCATTATTTCACTGCATGTCGTTCTTTATTCATAATTTTTCTTTTTACATACATTAATCATACTTCTTATAAACTAGCTGATTTACCGGTACTCCTGTTTCGGTTTAGTTAGTTTTATTTCCGTGTTGTAATCAATTATCATATTTAGTCATTAGTCATCAGTTCATTTTTAGGACAATATTTCATTTATTTTTTTGAAAATAATAAAAACTTCGAAAAGAATTTTGTTACAAGTTTTTTCATACGGTCATTAATTTTATTTATTCAGCAGTTAATTTTACACAATTGATGTATAATAAAGCATGTTCAAAATATGGAAATCAAATCTAGGAAATCTAATTTCAGCGTGCCGCATTTGCGACTGAACAAAGCATATTGGTATATCGTATACACGTATTTTATCTCATAAATAGCGTCCAGTACCTTTAGCATCCTGCAGATGACAATATTACCTAAGAAAAATTAACCATGCTAGAGAAAGCTCAGTAGATGTATTCCCTGTGAGTTGCTTTGTAGTCACACACCCAGGATTGGTAGTCAACCAATCACAGACCAGGACGCACAGACTCAAATATTCACAGCTAATAGCAATTTTCCAAAACCCACACAAGGGCAGCTTATTCAAGAGCAACTTTTTTACCAGAGCTTTGCCCACTAGCAGACAAATTACAAAACACTGGAGTATTTTCCAAGAACTTGGTCAATTTCGCAGGTCTTCTGGAGATTGAGTATTTGCACATCGAGAGCGACTTCAGAACGATGTAGAGCTGTAATTGTCCTGGGTTTTAATGCATCAGCTCAGCGAGTGGATTATGCGGTTCCTCAGTGTTCCTCATTGTTCTCCAGAGATGACCACCCGCACGCTTTCACCTGATAGCACCATCTCCGCCTTTTGATCTGCTTCAAACTGCATCACAACTGAAGCAAACAGATCTCTGACGGATCGGTCGGAGTGAATCTTTCCTCTAAAGTGAAAACACAAACACCACCTACCATCCTTTGATTGTTTTGCCGTCTACAGAAAGAGAAAAAAAAGAGCTCTTAAGTACTATAACTAGCTGCTGCTTCCAAAGAAAATTGGATTAATTTTTTCCGCAGTCATAGTGATTGCAACTGATTAGCGCAGTTCTATGGAAGAAAAAAAAAAGTCTCAAGCAAGTATCACTTCCTAGGGTTTTAATTTGCAACCGATCTGAAGGCTTTCACTTTGGCGGCGTTTGACTCCCACATTGTCATTTCCACACTCGAGTTTTAAATTAAGACTTGACTGTATCTGGCTGATTATTATTGCAAAGTGTCTGTTAGCTCGGTCTCCAGCTGAAATTGAATTAAGGACCTTATTAGCCTCATTTTAAGTGTTTTTAAAGAAAGCAAAGAGTGGAAGGCGCGTGAAGCCTCAGAGACGAGCGCTGGCCGTGTCTGCTGACAAGTTCTGTGGAGTATATCAATGTGTCATAATCACGGTGATAGGAGCCGTTAACTTCAGTCATTAAGTCACCAGTAGTTTAATGAAATGATTCATGCTTGTAGTCTCGGGCTTTTTGCTCAGGATGATGAATGTCATTAACATTTCCACAATGACCATGGACATTTTATTGCATATTCATGTCCATCATCTGTATCTAAATCACAACTTTTTGTCTGCCAAAACTTGCAGAAAATCATTTAAAATGGGAAAAATAGATTTTATATATTAATATATTGAAAGTTTTGCTTACAACTATAACATTTTTATTTCCAGTGCTAAATCTGTGATCATTGTGATCAGTGCTAAAAACTGTTTATTGTGTCCGTTTATATGATACGATACGTGTGTGTGTGTGTGTGTGTGTGTGTGTGTGTGTGTGTGTGTGTGTGTGCGTGTCAGTAGCCTTTTTGAAAATTCTACAGTAAAAAAAAGCATTGCTCTAGCTTCTAGATTCTAGTAATATTTCAATATGAAATGCTGAAATGCAGAAATAGTGAAATATATTTGCTATTTTTGACAATTGTTTTCAGTCTACACTATTTTTTAGACAAAATCAATTACACGTTTTTTTTTATTCATTGAAATAGCGCAAATATGAACACTTTTTGAAAAATTGATTCAAATGTTTCAATTATACAGATGCTGTATATTGAAACTATTATTATAGTGTGTGTTGTGTGTTCACTAATCTTCAGTGCAAAGTTTCTTGAGAAGGATAAAGAAAAAACTAGTTGCAATTAAACTGCATTTTTTAATAATAAAAGTGCAATAAGTGCAATACATATAATTTATAAAATGAAACAAAACTCAATTCGAAGCACTTCCTGAACTTTTTGAACTTAAAATGTGTGTGCGTGTGTGCATGTAGGTGTGTGTTTATGTGTGTGTATGTGTTCACACAGCAATCTTTCAGAAAAACATAGCAAGAATTACAAATAATTCATGAGGAAATGCAGAGGAATATTTGCCATAAAGTTGACATAAATCGATGCGCCAAGGTGTGTATCCGACGCTTCTTCAAGGTTATAAACCAAAACTACCACGAAATCACGTGTAGCACGAGTGTGGACTCAAACTTCAGAAATCGGATGCGCCGTCCGATATGTTGTTGCTGGAAAAGGAAAGTGAGCGAAACTGGACATTAAAATTAAACATATCTCCTCCAAATGACTAAACCTATTCTGACAGTGACGACGGCCTGAAACCGGCCTTAGCTGTTCCTCCAACACTCAAAGCTCACGACAAACTGGTTTTTCAGCACAGAAGTGCCATCGGTGCTTTCGAAATGGTTTTGTATCCCCCTGTCAATAAAGCATATGGCACGTTGCAGTGGTGGCCAGCATTATTGCCTTTGAGAGCAAAGGCCTCTCACGGTCAAGAGAGAGATTTGTACTTATGTATTCAGCCGTATTGATTCTGGTTACACTATAGCCGGTTATTGATATGCCCCATGGTGAGGCAACTCGGACAGCTCTCACTGGGGAAACAAAGAACAGCATTGTCTGGATCCAGCACTCTGTAATATTGAGCTTTAATCTCTGTGGGCAACTACGAGGGTTTCAACCGTGCCCGCCATAAACTGCAATATGTTACATGCCGCGTTAGCCAGAAAGTTAACTCGCTTTTTGCTGCATTGTGGACAATAATACAAGTGCGACACGAGTGGTTATTGTTTTTAAGGAAATAAAGTGTAGTAAAGTGCCCTTGGTGTCCCGGTTTGGAGGTTTTATGGCCGGATCCAAAGGGCCTGATGGTGTTCGGGTCTTGATGACTTAAGCACTCTAGTTTTGCGCGATGGCTGTGTTTCCTCTGCAACTTTTTTTGGATTGAGTCGTTTGTTCTTTTGTCGGGAACATGGTGGTTGACTTTTGCACGCTGAAGATAATACCATGAGCACAACAACAAAAATGCGAGGGAAAAGTTGACAAGATGCTGGAAAACTTGGCTTTTTCTGAAGATGGCGGATTTCCATAGGATGTTAGTAGTTTCAACTCTAATGGACACTTAAGAGAAAATCCATCCAGGGCACATGCAGTAAAAACTGCTAAACAAGACACAAGACTCGATTTGTAAGAAGTGCTCGGTGCTATTACACCGACAAAGACACACTCTCACAACTTTGATTGGAAACTGAAAAGCAAAATGTTCATTCAACCTGAACAGGCATCAACTGCAGTCATGGAAATGTTGTAGTACACGAGAAACGAGAATCGAAAATGTGTAATATCATGCCTCGTCTTCCCTGGTACATAAAAATGCAGATGATATGTCTGTAACGTGTGACAGAGACAAGTTGAAAACTTTCTGTTTAAGAGTCTTTGGCTCTCAAACTCTACGACTGTTATGTTCGGGCAGCAGAGAGAGAGAGAATCACAGTTCTGAGCGACAACATACAAACATTTAAAGAGAATAATTCAAGAGGAACTCACAGACCCTGCAGAACAGATGAATAGGAAACAGGTGAGGACAAAAACACTAATGAAAACACAGGTGGAACCAATAGAACATGTGACTACAATAACGGAAATCAAGTAATCCTGGGTTATGTAGTTTGTATAGGGACGTGACAGCAAATCTGCTTTACTTTTTTCCCCCTTTTTTCATGTTCTAATGATGGAAACTTCGAGAAATAGCAAATATTTGA
Organism: Paedocypris sp. Pulau Singkep; assembly: GCA_017309775.1. Classification (NCBI taxonomy): domain Eukaryota; kingdom Metazoa; phylum Chordata; class Actinopteri; order Cypriniformes; genus Paedocypris; species Paedocypris sp. Pulau Singkep. Next base: position 5,827,050 of record MU204326.1, on the reverse strand, counting down.
GTCTTTTTATATTAATATTATTGTTGTTTAATAATTGTTGTTTAACTTTAATGGCCAAGTTTGTACAGTACAACAAGGAATTAGATGTTTTCTGACTCCTTCTTTTGTTCCCTCTTATTCCAAACTATTTCAACAGAAAATTCATGTTAATGATGTTGTTGTTGTTGTTGTTGTTGTTGTTGTTGTTGTTGCTGTTATTGTGGTGGTAGGTGATGTTGCTGTTGTGGTGGTTGCTATTATTGTAGTTGTTGGTTATGTTGTTGTTCTTGTGGTTGTTGTTGTTGTTGATGATGATGATGATGATGATGATGATGATGATGATGATAACAATGTTATTTTTGTTGCTGTTGTTGTTACTGTTGTGGTTGTTGATGACATTGTTATAGTTGTTGATGTTGTTAGCAAGAGTTGGTGTGATTTTGCTAAAGTTATAAAGGTTAACTGAGCAAGTTGCATTTCTTTCAGCTTATTCTGATCAATTTTGACCGACATTCAGGCAGATCACACAGTACAGTGAGAAGAAAAAAAGCATGAAAGGAAACCTAGAGCACGTTTTAAAGCTGTGTATATTTTACTAAACAAACTATATGGAGTAAAGATTCATTTTCATTTCTAAAGATTTGTATTAAATCAGTCTTCTAGAAGGTCTGTTGGTGATTGATCCTGAGAGCACAGACATCACTTACAGCAATGTTGTGTACAAAAGTGTGTATAAAGAAGAGGTGATGAACCTCTTGTGTGTTTGACCTGCATTACAATGATACATATTTTATGAATTTTACATAAAGCCGACATCAGTGCAGTACAAAAAAGCAACACATATGTGATGAACTGAAGTCTAACGACGTATACAAAATACACAAAAGTTGAATATTAGTGAAGTAGCAATTCACATGCTTTGCAAAAATGCAAACACAAACCTGGAGCAGTGGGCAGCCTTAAAGCCGTGGATCCATGATTGCAAGTCCTCATCCTCAAGGACACAGGATTCAAACCTGCAATGCTTGAGTGATGAGTCCAACTCTCATCCGCTGGACCACAACTGTGTGTCGAATTCCAAAGCATCTGCTGTAACTTGGGCTAAAGACTGTGAGAGTTGCTTTAAACTCCATCCAGCGATTCAGGTACATCAGTGATGCTCAGTTGGAAGTGAGCCAATCTCATAGTGCTTTTTCTTTCTTGGACCTTTGTGTTTCTCTTATTATCGTCTTCTGTCTTAATTTCCAGTATAATTCATTCTGTTCTTCTTTTTTTTTTTTTAAACACTTACAGTTTTTCTCAAATGCTAAAACACAAAAGCCAATCCCCTAAACCAAATGACCAGTCATCTGAACACATTTACTAAATCTAACCATCATTCTCCAGTACCATAAACACATTTCACATGAAGACACAATTCACAAAACACAATTTTTGTTCTCATAACTCTAAACACATTTGTCCTTGCTAAAACACAAGTTGCAAAAGAACTAATCCTCTGCAGAAATCTAAAATTTCTAACTTTCCATTACTGCAAAATCTCTATTGGCGGTTATGAATCAAGGAATCTTCTCACCAGCCGAGAATTGTGTTTTCAGTTGTTTCGCTGTAGTGTGGAATGATGTGAATTGTGTTTACATATTTGAAAGCTTGAGCTGCTCTTTTGGTGCGAAGGTTTGAGTTTTGAAGTGAGAAGGTGTAGTTGTGTTTATGTAGCTTTAGAAACGGGTGTTGTGTTTAGACATTGGGTAACATGCAGGGAACATTTGTGAAATGTGTTTTAGCATTTGAGAAAAACTGTAATTCACACCACATTTCTCTATACTGTATGTCTTCAATGCCAGGATACACAAGAGTATGTCTGAGGGGTCCAGCACAGATCAGCTCTTTATCACAGTGAAACAGGCTCTTCACTTTCACTCTTGGACACAACCCGGGGGTGAGAGAGAGAGAGAGGAAAGAGAGTGAGAGAGTGTGAGAGAGAGAGAACAAGAGGAATAGAGGGGAAAGAGAAATAGTGAGTAGGGCCTTGAATAACGAGAACAAGGGAGCAACAGAGAGAGAGGGATGGAGGTTGAGGGGTGTTATAACAAAAAGAGAGAAAAAAAGGGGGGAGAGAGAGAGAGAGAGATAGGCTTGCAATGTATGTAGTTAATTAATTGACCAAGATCATTTGCATTTCTGGCAAAGTCTTGTCTAGTAAAGAAAAAAACGGAAAAGAAGAAAAACGAAGCAGAAAAAACAAGTCTGTATTAGTGTGTGTTTAATGACTGCGGGATCATGAAAGGTTGCATCAGTCCTGGTGGCAGAAGAACACGGATGATTAATAATGACTAAAGCAGCAAACGTAGAGACTCGAAACTCTAGTGACAGAAATGACCAGAACCGACACAAACAAGATTTGAACAAACTCATGCAACGGAGGAGAAGATGCAACGTCTGCGCATCATTACTGCTAGTAGGAAAGTAGCAGAGGTGTAGTAGTAGAGACTAGCAGAGGTGGAAACATTTTGAATTTTTAAAATTTTGTAAATATACAATGTCTATAAGATACATATGTACAATACAATTTATTAAAAAAAAACAGGAAAAATTCTTTAAACATTGAAACACTGAGCACAATATTTGTACTTGTATTAGTACTTGTACTTGTATTGAGGGAATTTATTGGGACAGCGTGAATTTAAAAGTTGTTTATATTTTTTATACTCAGTACAGGTACAAAGTATCCAAAAATACCAATAAATAAAAAACATAGTTACAATATTTATCAAATGTGCACAAATGTCTAAAGTTTACTCAAGTACTTTACACCTCTGAGACTAGACTATGCAAATGGGGCTAAACAAAATTTGAAGCAAAAAGTGGATCTTAAAACGAAGTCAGCCTGCCATCAACAATACACAATGGAACAAAATGTACGGTCCAAAATTAGCTAGACAGGAAGTCACAGTTGAAGAAGCGAGTGTCGGGAAGAAATCACACAAGAGCTCCCTCTGCTGGTGTGGTGTGAATAAACTAGGAAGTGTTTATGAAGACAAATAGCAGGAGACAAGATCCATCTGAACACTATTACAATATGGCCGACATACGGATGTGATACGGCATTTGTAGTCAAAGTTCTCATTTAGGTTTCACAATTTCGCCTCTGATCTGATTCTGAAAATGTGATGGTGCTTCGGGAGTCAACCATTGGCAAACTCCCGTGTGTTTTATAAGATGATCCGGGTTGATCTCACGTGAAATATTCAATGCTTCACAATCTGGTCACCTGCAAGTACAATATGAAGGTTGCAATCTGGAAGTATGATTTGCATGGATGCTTGCAAATGGTGTGATGCATCATGGTTATTTGTCTATGAATAAATTGTCTTTGGGGAGCAGCTTGCACACTTTGCATTTCTTGCAATAACTCATTGGCAGGAGAAAGAAACGTAAATGGCATCTTCTGCTTGGGAAGTTTTGGAGCTAAAACCAATACAAATGGTTCATTTCTTGTACATACCAGAATTGCACGCGAAACACACACACATGCAAACACACGACCGCTGAAATAGAAAAATAGATTTCGCTTTTTTCACCAGATTCCACATTTCACCAATTACACAAATAACAACAACAACAACAATAATAAAAGTTATTATTCATAAAGCAATAATAATAGTAGTAATAATAGTAATGCTACTACTACTATTATTAATAATAATATATTATATATTATTATTATTATTATTATTATTATTATTATTATTATTATAATATATTATTATTTTGTCAATGTAATAATACAATACATTTTTATAATGTTTTTTTTAAATAATGTATTTATTTATTTTTTTATTTTTTTATTTTCAGTAAATCAATGAATAGGGGAACCAGATTACTGAATCTGTGTCTGGACAAACACTCTTATACTCTTTACCTGGAAAGTGCTACTAATTTGTTTTGGACATTTTGTAATATTAAAGCATGTAACCGAGCGAGATTACACTACATTACTGTTGTAGAATGCTTGTGAACTGTGTTTGACCTGGTTATTTCTCTGTCAAGATCTGCTCAGCGTTTTAATCTCTCGTAGACAACGAGTGATTTTTGTCATCACACAGTAAAACATCAATCAATATGTGCCGAATGTGTGTGTTATTTAAAATCAGATTTTAAGATCACGTATTTTCCCACATTTTAGCTGTTTGCAACTTTATTGGACAATTCTTGGTATTTATTTATTATCACTAATTCAATTATATATGGTTTATATGGCAATTGGTTGATTATCAAATGTCCTACTTTTGTTAAAAGTGTAAATCTGAACACAAGTTGCAGATTTTATAAATAGAGAGAGAGGAGCTCTAAATAAATAAATTCAAGATTCCACGAATACATATAAAATAAAAGAATAATAAATAATAAAAAAAAACAATGTACAATTGATTACTAAATTGTAACCAAATTGGTAAATAAAAAGTGTATTGTTGAAGTGGAAGTACAATGTAGACAAATGTTCATAAACACCAAGCAAAATTGTCACACACACACACACACACACACACAAACAAACACACACACACTTTTCTCCGCTGTTGTATAAACTCCAGGTTGAGTTGCAGATGTGAAATGTTTGTAAGTTTCCTGCTGTTTAAGCCCGGTCCATTTTTACAATAGACATAAAGCAGCTTTTATTACCACATTGGCCAGGGAAGGTTAAAAATAGCTTTTATGAGAGCTGACGCGTGTGATGTCCACGGCTCGAGTCGTCTCACATTTGAAGAATCATTCCACACGTTTGCTGTGATTGTCTGTAACCTACAGGGTCGGTTTCTTTCTATTAGAGATGTGAGATGTGTTTTTCCAACTGTTAATTGCTCAATCTGAAATCCATTTGCATTTGTTGTTGGTATTATTAAGCATTGATATGTAGTATGTTGCTTCATCACTTCATCAGGTCTGTGAGTTTTCGTCTGGTTAAGACTTGGAATATTAAAGTTCCGCCATTGCCTTGCCCTTGTGAATAATGCGCTTTATTTCAGTGGGTGTGTGTCTGTTTTAAAGAGCGTCAGAGGTCATGGAAGATCTGCTGCTGTATGTCTAGGGTCGATGGGTCACGTAAAGTCTAAACAAAGAGTTTGGGAGAATCGCATTAAACAGCACGTCATGCTCACACTGACCCTGTTTTACACCAGCGCACGTCTCCATTTACATAGTTGTTTTTAATAACTACTTTTCCATTTTTGGGTGGAGTTTGAGCCAATCCAGGCTACTTTAGGCCTGAAGGCGGAGACACACACTGCACTTGTGGCCAATCACAGAGCAGAACATCTCTTAGTTACTTCTATAGGCACTTTTCCAGATTTTCCATCTATCTATCTATCTATCTATCTATCTATCTATCTATCTATCTATCTATCTATCTATCTATCTATCTATCTATCTATCTATCTATCTATCTATCTATCTATCTATCTATCTATCTATCTATCTGTCTATCTGTCTGTCTGTCTGTCTGCCTGTCTGTCTCTCCATCCATCCATCCATCCATCCATCCATCCATCTGTCTATCTATCTGTCCTCAAATTACATGGTTATTTCCATCTGTTAGGCTACATTTCTACTGTCAAATCAAATAAGTTGTCATTTTTTTAGAACAAGACCACCAGGAACATCATTGTAGAGCACATATTTTATGAATGAGTAGTTTTATTTATCCTCTCTGTTTCCCAGTCCTGGCATTACAGAAATAAAAAAAAAAGCTTTGCAAGAATATGGGCCAATCATGGGAAAAAATAATTAGGTCAGGAAAACATTTAAATTATTCATTTATTTTTTAAATTGTAGGAATGCATTAAATGCCTGAAAAAAATTATTTAAAACGTGTAAAAAAAATATACCGATCTGTAGGTGCTTCATATAACCCAACATTTACATTTTCTAGAAATTACCTAGAAATATTCAATTTTTCGCAATTCCACTAAAAGAAATATTCTCTCTCTCTCTCTCTAACGCAGTTTCCACTTAAGCACAAGCAGCACACACACACACACACACACACACACACACACACACACACACACACTGCATGTTCTTTTCTTTCATAAGTGCTTTATCTTCAGATTCACTCTAATGCACCAACAGTTCATCTTGACCTTTAACTTTGTATTGGGCCATTAAGCAATCATGAGTCTCCGCCCCTTTGAAGGATGATGTCATACTTTTACATTAACGTCTGGTTTTTTGAATGCAAATAAACGTGTTTAGTAACATCCCTTTTGACCTCAAATCTTTGACATCTGTCTACTGTCTAGCAATCACTCACGATGACGTCTGGTTCCTGATTTAGCCCGACTGGATTACTTTTAATAAAAGTTGCGGCTTTGATTACTTATATAAGTGCGCACACGACTCTAAAGTGAAAAACAGGAGGCAAGAGAAGTGCCGGAGAAGTGAGCTTCCGAGCGAATGCCTAGCTCTTCATTCAACCACGCAAAACACGTTTAGGACTTTGAAACCTTCCAGTTGAAATGGCATGTCTCTGGCAGAGCAGAAGTTTCAAGGGGAAGAAAGAAAAATCCTTTTAAACAAAGAACCAAAGCCTTCTCCTCGCTCTCTGCTCACCCATCTCATAAAAGTAGGAGATTAAATGCTTCAAGAGCAGCAAACAAACAACTACTGTCGGCGGAAGAAGTGTGGAAACAACTTCAGGTACTCTGGGATAGAGAGAGAGATTTGACTATCCATCCATCATTCCCTCCATCCATTTTTTAATCATAAATCTAGCTTTTTTATATACCAATAAATCTATATGTTAAATATAAATATCTGTTCGTCCAATGTGTGTGTGTGTGTGTGTGTGTGTGTGTGTGTGTGTGTTCTACTCATCAAGTAGATGAGTTCAACGTTCTAGTATAAAATATCTAGTATCAATACTTAGCAAATAAACTCAACCAGAAAATTTGCGTTAACAGACAATGAGGACCTTTTTATTAAGAACAAACTTTCTAGCTGCAAATTTGTGCTGTTAATGCAAATCTCGGACAAGTTAGAGTTGAAATTGTACAAGAATTGTTCAACGTAAAACAAACACAAACTGGCTGTCAGTAAACACAAAAAAAAAATGGACAAAATTATTCAAGGTCATGCCTTCGTTCAGTCGTAGTCTTTTTTAAGCCTCACCATGAAAATGCTCTTAGCTTCTTAAAAACTGAAAAAGAAAGAGCACTAGTTGAAATGTCTTTAAATGCAAAGGCAAACCCCTAAAGGACATGCCCGGACCGCTTCTACGGGTTCATTAGAGGACACAGATCTCCAGCTCCTTCTAAAATACACTAAGTAATGAAAGGCCTGATAAATTCCAGCCTTTCTTACATGGAAAAAAATATTCCCTATTACAAAGACAAAAGGAAAGGTGGGGAATTGATTTTCATAATCAGGCTGAACCAAAACCTGCAGGAATGTGATTTCCTTCGTCTTTTCTGCATATTATTAAGAATTATTCCCCCTGCACTGCCTCCAAACACAACACACACATAAACAAAGGGACGCAAGAGCCAAATTTAAGGCTTTGTGAGACTGAAATAAAAAAAGAAGAGTAAATCATATATATCTTGCAAAAGAATTGGATTCCTGAAGTCTACAAAAATTGCACAGAAAATTAATCAGTAAATTGTTTGATTAATGAATACTGTGTCCCTATGACGGATGGATGGGTGGGTGGATGGATGGATGAATAGATAGATAGATAGATAGATAGATAGATAGATAGATAGATAGATAGATAGATAGATAGATAGATAGATAGATAGATAGATAGATCGATAGATAGATAGATAGATAGATAGATAGATAGATAGATAGATAGATAGATAGATAGATAGATAGATTAACAATTAAAACAATTAAAACAATTAAAACTTTAAAATAACAATTAAAACAAAAACAAACCGTGACCTTACAGTTGGTCAAATGAAGGGTCGTCAAGGTTAACAAGAAGTTTTGGCCTCGTTTCAACTCTTTTGTCATTGTTATTGTTGTGTAATGATACAAAAAAACTGACAGTAAGTTAAACATTAGCATTTATGTTTTTATAATTTACTTGTAATGTACATTTTTGCCAGTTTTTTTTATACCATCATACCCCAAAAAAATGTACAGATAGAATTGACAAATGTAGGGTTAATGAATTAAAAACCCAATTCGAAGCTTCATATCACATGCTAATCAGATCCTGCTCGTGAACGTATTTCTCGCAAATACTGCAAGCAAACACTGTAAATCAGTTCTTCTGTCTGTCTTTACTATGAAATATCATTTGCTACCGTAGCACGAGACCTCACCGGTTTATCGTATTTCTTTCTCTTTTCCTCTCGCCCATCATAATTGTATCAGAGAGAAAAGCCCGTAGCCACATTTCTAATTTTGGCCTTATCTCTGGGAACGGTTTCGGGAGAGATGTGTGTCCGGAATCACTGATCTGCTCTAACACTGTGTTCCTCTCGCTGTTCTTGAAGTTCAGGATTTCAAAGGTGTGTTTTTTTAAAGAATGTTGTCGACACTGAGAAATCGCCCGGCGCTTGTTTTAAAGGTTCTGTCGCTCGGCTGTAATAAGCAACATACTTTGCTGGATTCCTGAGCATCAACACATTTTCCTCCTTTCATTGCTTTTATTCCGTCTTTATTCTCGAGAAGAGTGCGACCTTGAGGTAAATATCACTGCGGTCAGTTTTTAATGTGTTTTTCTTCAGCATTCCTGTCTTCCGCAATGTCCGTCGCTAGTTTAAATATATCGCGGCGCAAATATGAAGAGCATCTTTCTCTTTTTCAACACCGTGACCTTTGCATCAGGCCAGAACTATTGTAATAATAAACTCATGAGGTTAAAAATGATGCGGAAAAACTTGTTCCATTGAGTTTTTAATTATTTTTTTCTGAACTTTTTCTTTTCTAAAGTGTAAAGCTTGCTTGCTTGGTAAATAGTTTTTCTTTTTAAAGTTTTCATCTCGGGAAATCAACAGCATTAGGGATTTCGGCGCCTCAATGGATCTGCAGTTCTTCAAATGCCTTTTACAGTGCCTTTAGTTTCAAATGTCTGATGGAATCTTTATTTTTATTGATTATATGATGCTGCAAGGCTCTGAAATTGAGCTTTGAATGATACTATAAGACCTAATGATGCACATAAAATGTATATCTTTGTGCCATTCATCTTCTTCGTTTTATCTCATTTCTTTCACATATTTTTCATTATCTAGAACTGCTGTCTTATGGAGAAACGTATCATTTGTGCATTTTTACTTGTGCATTTTTTTGACTTTTGGAAGATATCAGACATATTATTTGTTTAGTTAGAGTGTTTCATCTTGCGTGGTTGTGGTTGCGTTTGTGTTTGTTACACACTTTTAAGCGCACACACACACACCTTCATTTGTAAATAGTTTGCAGTATATTTTTTATATCTAGTGCATTCCATAAATTAATATGGTATACTAATGTAATACTGTTTTTAACGATGTGTTACATTATATATATATATACTATTTATTTATTACAAAATTACAATTATTATTGCATAAAAAGAACATTTATTTATAAAATATTTTTATTCATTTACTTAATTATACATGTTGTATAGAACACATGATCATTCATAATGGTTTGCAGTATATTAAAAGCATGTTGATATAATGTAAATTACATATATCAATATGGTACACTAATATAATGCTGTACGTATTTAAAGATGTGTTATAATATATAGTATATATTTTTTATTGCATAAGTAGAACATGTAGTTATTAATTATTTTCACTTATTTAATTTATGTATTATTAATGTTGTTCAAAGCACGTAATAAAACAATAGACTAAAAAGCAAGTAAAGACCAATCAAATGATAATCAAATCATCAATCAGAGAAAAAAAAAAGATTAAACTAACAATGACAAATATTCAGGTGGAAAAATGAGTTATGTGATATTTGCGAGCTGCTTTAGACCGGTACGATTACAGCAGGACTTTCAGAACTATAGTTTTAATATCCTGCTGAGCTGCTCTGAGTGGAAGTGATACGAGGGGCTGTCACTTACGCCGGACCACCTTTGCCTATTCAAGTGTTGTTTATTCCCACAGTGTTCCTCAAGTGTTCTTGATCTTTTGATTTTTAACACATGCCGTGTCAATCAAATATGTTTGTCTGAGGCGGCGTTCTGCTGCTGCGGGCACCTGCCGAGATCCAATATGCTCCAGAATCAGCCAAAATCATGTTTTCACTCGCGGATATTTCCTGTTTGCATCATATTATGATATGCAATCAACATCTGTTTTATATTCAATTTGGTTTCATCATATATTTCATCAATGCAAACATAAATTGAGAATTGCCAATCCCCATGTCAAATATTAGGTTCTGAAAATCACACGTTTTCTACTGTAGTTTTGTCAATATGCTACTTGTATTGATATTAATAAAGAAAAGATGATGATAATGATGATGATGATTATGGTTAATTTAAAATACTGTTTTCCGAATTGTTTTCTGAACAATTTATTTACTATCTGTAATGTGCGACTGCCTTCTGTCTTCAGTTTTCTACATTTCTACAGTTTTTTCTACATTTTTCCGCAACCTGCTACTATTCTGTTTAAACTTTCTGTTTTTTCACTTTGACTTTCTTGACTTTGACATTTCTTGCCAATATTATTAATTTATTTATAACAGCAATTTAAATGCACATTAGTGGTTTAGTTGTATTCCAACTTTTGCATAATCCTTCAATAATAATTTCATAGAATGTAGCCATTTGTCTGTTTTGTTTATTTTATTTATTTATTACTATTAATTTTTTTACCTGTTACTACTTTGGCCCGAAAATTCAGATTGGCTCCTGCCCAAATCGTCCACCAAAGGATTGGAGAAAGCGTGGGAGAAAATAGAGAGGTGAAGACACCTGGCATCTTATTTTGTAATATTTTCAAATACGCCTGATCTCTAGACGTCCCTCCCTGCTACCTTTTCTTGTGTGCAAAACTCTTCTGGCTTCTAAATTGACCCATGAATCCCTCCATCTTCATAACGTATCGATCTTTCCATGACGCCTTCCGCTGACCATTTAGCAATTCAAATGTTTATCTCGGAGCAGAAGGCCACATTTCAGCAGAAGCCTCGCGTCAATGTTTGTGCCCCAAGGATCCGCAGCCAAAAACAGGGAAGTGGTATTTCTATTTATTTATGTTTTAAAACAGAGGGCAAGAAAAGGACTATAGCCAAAGGAAAAATGGCCATCAGGGACCTCTGTCACATAATGTCCTGCGGCCTCTGCTGGAGACTCTATCATTAGCCCGAGAAGCCTATGCTGTCTGACCCGCACGGATCCTCTATTTCCAGACCTACTGGCCCAAATGATGGGTTTTTCTAAACGACTACACACAGTCACAAACACACTGGTCCAGAAACCAACTAGTCAGTCTCAACCTTCCACTCTTCCACTTCTCAGTTTGGTCAAACAATCCCGAACTTACACTAAAATGATTCATAAAAATCATTAAAATTAATAATTTTACAGATTATTAATCATAATCATCTAAATTGATAATTAAAAGAGTTACATTTGTAAAAATGTAAAGAGTTAAATTCATTTAGAACGACATTTTTTTTGATTGATTAAAATAAGAATTTTATTTGTTTCTTGTTATTGTTACAGTATTTACATGAAAATCTCTCTATCTATCTATCTATCTATCTATCTATCTATCTATCTATCTATCTATCTATCTATCTATCTATCTATCTATCTGTCTGTCTATCTATCTATCTATCTATCTATCTATCTATCTATCTATCTATCTGTCTGTCTGTCTATCTATCTGTGAGACAGCAGTGTATAATGTCTCATTGTTGCAAAGACACAAACAGTATTTGATATTTCTGATTCTTTTTTTAGCTTCCATTCTGTCTAAAGGGTCAACTTGGCACGAACATTATTATTGCAAAACATGTAGCGGGGGTTACAAATATGTAAACTGAACCATTTGTTATATGTGAACAAAATCATTCTAATTTTTATTTGATGATTACACCAAAAAAGGCAAGCAGGAGAAGTTTCAAAGTTTCATTAAAATATTTGCAAACTTTGAAAATGGTTCAATTTGACCCGAACATAATATGAGGGTTAACGATCTAGTTTGGTTAACTTCCTCAGCAGCATTTACGTAACTAGCCTCTAATAATCTAGTCTTATCTCGGAGGCAGGTGGGAGTTTTATCCGAGTAGGCTCCATGGATAGAAATAGTTTAGGAATATGAAAGAAAGGCCTTACAAGCTGTGTCAACATTTGCACTCTGGCTCGAGCGGCAGTATGGCTCGGGGAAGATGTGTCCCTAAGCTCCCGGGGTCTTTGGGTTAACAGGCTCCATCTACAGCGTGCCCTCAGAATCATGGATGCCGCCTGCCGCCTGATTACTGTTAAATTCATGCTATGCTCCTCTGTACACATCTCCGACTGTTCATTAAAGAGCAGCTTCTGTGTTGTTTAAAATGACCTGGGAGGATCTGGGTCAGCTGGGAGCTGTGGGAGCATTAAACTGGATAAGAGATGATAAAGACAGAAATAGCGTCGTAAAAGCTGAATAAATAAACAAGAGTGCTGCTATTCACCTGTGGTTTCTCCTTTGAAAAGCATAAACTGGGAAAAAAAAGAGAGATAAATAAGAAGAAGCATGAGCACAGGGTAATTGCCATTATCATTTACTAGGATGTAGAAGCAATAGGGACTGGATGAAAAAAAAAAAGCCTGCGTGGAACAAGAAAAGCATGTCAAAACTTTTTATTTATTATGCTACGCTTGTAAGAGCATCAGTGGCTGGAAACTGTTTCATTCGGTCTTAATTTGCATCCTGTTTTATTCAGTCTGCTGAAAACTATTATACGATGAAACTGGTTTGGGAGTTTATGTTTAGTTTTTCCATCAAAATGGAATTTTTAGAGCAACTGACACACACACACAAACACACACACAAACACACTAATAGAGCCTGATAATAATAATTCAGTCGACTGTCAGTTGCGGATTTCGCACTTATCAGTCAGCTGTCAGTCATTCATCAGGCAACACCCATTCTTCCTTGTTGTAAGTGGGTGTGGCTATGTGATCATAGACACGTCCCTTTAGGTCACGTGATGATACTCCAGGGTTCAAGCTAAAGCTTTGACCACAACAACTTTTACTGTTGGTAACATTGTAACACAACAAAACGGCCTTACAAATCCACTTATGTTTGATAATGTTAAAAGTACTGTTTCTTACAAACTTACAAATAATTAAATCAATAAATTAATATCGTTTCTTTTAAACAGTCAACATGGTTTGCCACACATAGGCTGATCTTCTGGTGCTGTCATGTATTGACTTTCTTCAGACTGATTTCACACTATGAGGGTGAATGGCACTTTCTGTTTTTCTTCTCACTCATGTTTTTGGTCTTATAAAGGGTTTTTAGTCCAAATAGGTGAAAAACACTAGGCTGCTTTACATTGGTTTAAAAACTGAAAGCTAATTGTTATGCGAATCAGATATTCCTAGTCTCTGTTGACGAACACAACAGTTTTAAGAAGTCAAGCTTTACAGTCGCAAACGTTTTGACTTGCAATTATTTAAAAAAAAAAAAAAAACCCACATAAATAAATAAATAAATCTTTTCATCAGCCCTTTTTCTAACATTGACAGTTTTTTCACCTAATTAACCTCGGCACTCACACAACAAGCCACGTGGGTTTATCAGTTTGAAATATGCAAGTTTAATAGACAAAATATGCGTGTTGATGCCATGTGTGTATGAGTGAGGCTAAATAAAATAACACATTTAATTAAATCACGTCTAAGTTGTGTTCAGCTTGATGGATGATCAGACCGTTACAAAAAGTTCATCATCAATCATACCTGCTCACACCAGAAGACACTGGAACGCTAACAGACACACTTTTCATTCAAAACCTCTACACAAGTCTTGATTTTAACGGCGAGAAAATAATTAAACTAATAACAAAAACAGAAATAAATTCCCTGCTTCGTTATTTTAGGAATAATGATCAATTTGATAAACACAAAATGAATCGCTGTGAAATTTTCTAGGGACATGAATCAAAGGCAAAAGTGAAGAGAGTAAATTATAATCACTTGAACGCTAAATTAGCCTGGAACGCATTATTGTAACACATTTGACCTTTTTTGCCCCTCGGCTGATGAACTTCCTTTCTAGATTATGTGAAACAGACGTATTATCGTCAAACTAAAAAGAGACGGAACAAAATTAATGAAGCTGACATAACCTATTCCGTGTTTGCTGTATAGCTGCACTGCGGTCTTTGGAACACTTGAATATATTCAAACTCAAACGATTCTTCTGAAGATACTAGATTTGATCAATTCTACGGCTTCTCGAGAAGAAGACTTTAACGCTACTGGACCTGTTTGGATCTTAACGCTTTCTGAAAGCAAAGCAATTGTGGTTATTCGTGTACCTGCAGTTGATTTGGTTCAGTCTATTGCACATTAGGGATAAAAGAGACTCCTAAAAGCCATTGTGCATAAATCCCAACATTGTAATATTCCGCACCAGCCTCTTGCATTATGCAGATTACTGAGGCTAATCTAGCGGCGTGACGTTCAGTTCACTTCCACCCATCCTTGAGACGTACGGTAAATAATAAGTCTGGAAGTTTCTGAGCTGAAATATGTGTCATGAAGAGGAATATGCTGAAATAATATCTCACAGGCTGCTTTTTAAAAGTGCTGTTTCTGGGCCTTTCAAGCCTATGCTAAGCTAAACGTTGGCTAGACTAATTTAACGACTTGAGCAAATTCCCTGCAATTAGAGCAGAAGGCTGCTATTTAATGAATGGCCTATTATTTCTAGGACAAAGAAGGAAAGTGAATATAGCTTGACACCCGGTACCTTACAATTACGCTTTTTTTTTTAAAAATACATTCAAAAACTTTTCAGAATCCTAAAAAGTGATTTATAAGAAATAAAGCGAGTGTGAGGATTATAGAAGTTTGTTCAGTCAATTGATTAAAAGTTTTTGGGCAAAGCTTTTTTTTTTATTTATACTTTTTTTTTTTAGTAACTATAGCAATGCTCTTATCAGTTAATTTTTGCCTACACGAACAAAAATATTTTAATTTAGAGTCAGCACATTGAATGTATTACTAATATTATTACTTAAATTAGAAGTTATTTAAAAAGGATATCATTCAAGCAAAAGATGGCGTTGCACACAACTGTTCTATGACCTTTCTATTTTCTTTTTCAATATATTATTTAATTTGATTGATTGATTGATTGATTGATTAATTGATTAACATTTTTGGATTTTAAATGCACATAACTCTGAAATCAACCTTTAATTGGATTTTTATTTTCTCTTAAATGTTCTATTTACTTTAATTATAATTAATCAGAAAATGAGAAGTCATTTCTGACATAATGTCTCATTTTCTCATTTGCTCATTTTCTCATCTACTTTTAAAAACCATGCTGAGTTGCTAAAGCAGCAAATTATCTTTAAAAATGGAAAATGAAAACCTGAAGTGATGCTTTATGAATGAAAGTGAGTGAGGAGAGTTTGGTCAGCATGGCCACTTTTGGTCAGCATTTAACTCTGAGACCCGCGGGTTGTGAAGCTCAGGTAACCGGGATTCGAACCTGCCACGCCGGAGTTGCAGGTCCAACTCCCATCCATAGCAGCACAACGCCACAAATAAAAGCAGAAAAACGGTACAAGCAAGAAAACAAAATACACCACAAGCTAAAATCTCAAGGGCCTTAGCAATCAAACACAGAGATTGTCAAGACGAAACAGACAACAGATTCACAAACAAGCCCACAGTGCAAAATGCCAGTGGCCGTGATTGATTCCTCCGGCTGGACTGATAAGTTTGCTGTAGTCGGCATTCTGCAAGAAAAAAGCAAAATTAAAGGTCTGAGGGAACAATCTAGGAAGCTGATGCATCACGCTAGTGTGCACTGAAGTGACATCATGAATCCCATTGTTTACTATATTTAACTTACTAATGAATTAATGATATACTTGATAATCCATCAACATGTTTCGTCTTGTCCATTCTGAAGCTACTTACTTATCTGTGAGATTTGAAACCCATGACCTTTGCTGGAAGCATCAAGTGCTTGGAAAGCCAACAAGTAATTGTCATAAAATGTACTTCAAGTGCAAAACCCATTTAGATGATCTGCACTGACAAAGAAGAAGAAAATTCAAGGTGCTCTCTTTAACAACAAAACCAGGGTGAAGAACCAGGCTTTGAACAGACGTGTCACCATGGACACTCCAAAGCTGCCTCAGGTATCCACCAACTGGAAGTCTCGGAAATTTGTATACTGTCTCCTCGGAGACAAAGCACCTTTGGCAAACAAATACACATAATTAGGACGAAGGCAGCCAAAAAGTAAGGATGTCTGGAAGGAAGTAAAGGTGATTTTCAGGATTCATTATGCTGCCGGGTGACAGGGTTGGATCATGCGTGTTCAAGTGTCTCTACGGTCCGTAGAAGCTCATTAGCACCAACAGACAGGACTTGGAATGAGACGGTACATGTTATCTGGTCCTCATTATGGGGTGTCAGAGATCGGGCCGGTGGCTGGCAAAGGCACATGTCACTGTGCCACCGCTGTCAGTGAGCGTAGTACAAACATGCAACGCGTCTGGTCTTCATCGGAATAGCGTTCAGTTGGCAACCTCAACAACGTTATACAACTAGATAGACCCCTGGAGTTGAAAGATCCTCTGTGGCAGCTTGTGCCTCCTCTATGGCTTTGAATTACACAAGTGAGGAAGCTCTTCCAAGCCACCAGTCAGGACGGGCGAAGCTGTGGTCAGGCGTTGTTTACTCTAAGTGATTGTAGAGAGTGGGTGAGAGAAGCCCACCAGCCTTTGTTCTAGAATTCGCAACAGAACATTTTGTGTATCCACGGAGACCCTCCGAGTAACTGTCCAATGGGATTGCTGGCATGCCTTTAAGAAGCCAATTAAGATGGGCTGCAGCTTTTCGCCGTTGGGAAACGGTCCAATTAAGCTGACGGAGCTCCTTTATCGCATGTGAGTGTAAGGGAAGCGGGACGGGGGTCTTTGTGTAGAGTGGCGCATTAGGGAGCTCAACTAAACTGACACACACCATCCCAAAGAGGTGTCTGCAAGCTCCCAGAAACAATGGCCTATTGGACCTTGGCTTGGTGAAGACTTTCTTCTTTTGGTTCTTTCTTCTCACAAACTTTCCTGGTTGCACCACGGGCTGTAACAGACCCGGACACGGACCCTGACAATTAGCGGAAGAAGCTGGTCATGTGCAACACAATCACCTTGTCTCCTTTGCGGCTTTAACAGAGACTGCGTAGCGTGATGTTCTAACATCAGACTGCTACTCTGATGTATTATTCATTGGAATTTCTTATTCTCTAATGATGTGAGGAGGCTCCCCGAAATAGAAAGAAAATGCTCATTAATCTGTCATTGAATATAGATCACACCTTAAAGAAAAGGTGAAGAGGCATAAAGTGCCAATTGGCGGCTGAGACAGGAAAAAGACAGCAAGTTTAAAGGAGTGATCCGGGTGAGGTGCGGGATGGATAGGATGGAAAACAGTGAGCGATGGAGTTCTGTCCAGGGATTCATTATGGTTGTTACCTATAATGTAGAATTCAGAGTAAAAGTGTTTAGAGTGCGGCAGCAAAAATTGCAAATCCATCCCACTGTTTGTTACTAATGAATCAGAAACCCTGACCAGCAAAGATCAGTAGACAACTTCTCCAAGCCTGCATTTTCTTCACAATCTCAATGACCTTGACCGACTCTCTCATTTGCATTTTGATGAATCTCGATGTAATATTAAAGTAAATAATACATTTCAATTGTTAATTATTAATTGTTATTTTTTTAACATGTCCATTAATCTTGGGTTTATATCTATTTTTTTGTCTGTATGTCTATCTATATATTTTTTTCTAGATCCTCTCTGATTATAATGTCTTTTCACCGAACACATGCAAAGCTAAAATGAATTATGCATTGTTACTCTTGAGCAACCTTGCCATTCTCTGTCAGTATTTTAATTTGATTGAAATCAGATAGTTTGTGGCTTCATATTGTGAATTTTCATTTATTGTATTTTTTTTTCATTTGGAATATCCAAGGTTACTCTAAATTGCTTACTTTCAAATACTGAGAACTCACTCTCTCTCTCTCACACACACACACACACACACACACACACACACACACACACACACCTAATCTGATAACCTAAATTATGATAACACCAACCTGAACCGGAATGGAGTATAGAAATAATTCCAGCCACAAATGTAGAGAATTAAGTTTGATGTGACAACCAAGCAAATTCAGTCTCAGCAATATAAAAAGCAATATTGCAAAGGCCAGGCCACGTGGCTTGAGTTATCACAGATAAAATAGTGTGATACTTGGCAACCGACATCACAGTCTCTGGTTAAACAGGTTTCATTTCCTTAGTCAGTCAAGCTTTTAAGCCATTTTGAACTGAAACTCTAAAGCCCTTTCTCAAAATCACAGGCTAAATCAGATTAAGGGGCTTGGCAGAAGCCTCCCATGGGGGAAGTCATCAAGGTGATTGCACTCACCCCTTCACCAAAAGCTCTTCAAAATTGTATAAATCCTCGGAGCAGCAACATGAGAAAGCTTCACGAGACAGACCCCCTACCAAGTGCCAATTGTCATAGTAGTCAAATAGTGCGCCACACTGCTCAAGTACACTGATGCCAAAAACCACTTAGGCACTTCAGAGAGCGCGGAACAATGAACGCGTCGAGACAGACCCTTCCTGGTGGGAACTGTCATGGTGTGTCCTCTATTTAAAATTCTTCGGCTGATCTTTTCTCTTCATTGACTTTGCCGCATGCTTTGGTCTTGTGTTTGTTGTGAGCCTTGAAAAAACTGCTATAACGTGTTCGAAAACTGAAATGATGAAACTTCAGAGTCAAAAGCTCCACATAGTTGGTGGTCACATGGTTGTGAGCTTGGCAGAAAGCCAAAGACGAGTCTCGCATCAGTCTTAAATTCAGCTCGGAGGACATATACATCACACCAAAATGTGCTACTTAGTGATACAGTTTTAAAGGGTTTGATGCAGAGGGTGAAGTAGAAATTATTTTCAAGCATACCAACAATTTAGAGCTTTCATGGGTGTCAAGATAAGTGTGAGGTAATTGCAAATTGAACTTTAAAGTTCTCTAAGATGTATTATTATATATTGACAATTACATTGTATTAGAACCAACGCTCATGCTAAATTCTTAGATATACCGAACATGCATCTAAGATTTAGTAAAGTGCTTTTTGACTTGCCAAATCCCTGCTGAAAAAAAAAATGTTTACAACAAATTAAACAGATTTGCGTTCAGCTCGGCAGGGAAAATCTCCATAGTTTGAGATTGTTCTGGTTCTTGATATTAGCCAATTCTTGACGTTTGTGAGCTGTATCGCTGTGGATTGTGGTATGAATATAACCTGCTCATCATCCTCCGACTTACGAAGACCCCCAGAATCAGCAGCAGAATGATGGCTCCTAGCGTTTGATAAACTTGAGGGTTATCTGAACATGGGGGAGATGAGTCACCAGTGTTATTTTTTTCAGAAATTGCATTGGATGGCATTTGTGTTGGAAACTTCCAATTCCCACCTCACTCATCTATAGGCAGTTACGGTGTAACGTGGGGGCTCATTGCTTTAGGGGTCTATTTCCGTTCATTAAGTCCTGATAGAAGGTGCTTGCAGAACATTGATCTCAGAAATTGGATGACTGTGCTGTAGACGTTCCAAACAAGAGTTGGAAAAGCATTTGGCTTTGTGTAAAAGTGATATTTTTTTTTAGCTCTGGTTTTTCACTCCATCCATTGACCACAAACAATTACTTGATGTGATCCAACAAAGTCAGCTCGTGATTGTTTTCCTTTTCCACTGATTTTGTTTTTTATGTTGTGGAAAGAAATTCACATTTTTCCAACCTCTTGCAGGTTTTGTGATGAACTATTTTGGTCAACTGAGTGATCAATCTCATCCCTACTGGGATTTTGCTCAGCAGGACAATCATCAAAGCCTCCTTAGCAAATCAGCAGCCACACTGACCTCCTTCCAGCCAATCGCTTTAGGGTGTGTAGTGAGGTAGAGTAGTGGCCACTAGAGAGAGAACTCTCAGCAATTACTCAGAAGACAAAACCATTTTACCATAGTATAGTGGACGAGTGACTGGAGATTGAGAATTGTATCCGCATTGACGACAGTAAATGGAAATGGCCTCAAAAATTTGTAAAATAATGCATTAGATAGAAATTTGTATACGATGTCAGATGCAAAAAAACAAATCTGCCTGTTATTAAGCTGTTAAAGAAATGATTATTCATGTATGATTCAAATAAATGTAAAGACATTCGTTTATTAATATTTTTTCACTAAATTAGTAATAGACAACCTTGGAAGCATCATGCTTATGCGATCTATGCAATATATAAAATATGTGTGTGTGTGTTTGCAATGAGTCAGGTTGTGATTCATATGCAATCAAAAAACAACTTTAATATTTAACGGGCTCAAGGTCCAACAACAGACGAAGGTCAAGGCAGGCAGAAATGCATAGAGAACCCACAAAATAGGTATGCGTGTAGCATGGTTTATAATGCCTCGTGAGCACATTGTTTATTTTAAGGCATCTAGGAAAAAAAAGCTGAACAGATGATTTCAACGAAAAAAAAATGACCTGAACTGAATTGAACTGGTCCTAGAGATCCCAAATTAAAATTCTTTGATGAAAAAATCTGAACTTGAGATATATACTGTTACAGGGACCGGACTTTTATTCAAGAAAAGTATCAACCAAAACAACAGGAACAGAAAGCGCCACATGAGGGGGTGGGGGAACAGGGAACTACACATAAAACATTACCATAAAGCTAATATTCATTTATATATATATATATATATATATATATATATATATATATATATATATATATATATATGTATGTATGTATGTATAATATATAAATTAGGATACAAAAAAGTTTGAAATTATTTTGTAGGGGGACTAATAATTTTGTAAATATGAATAAAAAATCCTTTTTCAGAAACTAAAATGTCAGAGTTGATGGCAGACTCACTTGACTGTTGTGTTTCTTCACTCATTCTATCTGTTTATTTTATGTTTTTTTTTTTTACTTGACTAGTGCCCGACTCACATCCACTAATCTAGTGCGGGTAATAAGTGACTGCTACACAAAACTGCACAGTTCTCCCGATGCACACACACACACACACACACACACACACACACACTGACAGAGAGACCGCTCGTTGGAAATCAGAGAATAATGCTGGATCAAGATAGTACAGTGGGATAGAATAGCTTTTTACTTGGTCCAGTTTATTTACTCATTTAGCTCCTTTCTTACTCGTAAGATTGCCAGAGTTTTTTCACTTTTTTTCACCATTTGTTTTCAATGCCACGCAATCTACCCACAATGCCTTTGCGATGGACCAGTCGATGGCGGGAACCCCTGCTTCAGGCATATCAAATATCACGAGTCACACACCATCACTAACAAAACGATCAGGCAACAAACATTATAAAACCCACCCATACAAGAACAAGTTAGACACAACAAGGTGAACAAGATAATTAAATAATAAATTCAAATTGAACACCTGGCAGACTAATTAATGAAATCAAAGGCATGGCAAACATAAACAAGGAAGTGAACTGAGAGCATGTGTCTCTTCAAATTTAAAGTCCACTAAGAACCAAAGAACGTTTTTGGCATGAGCTGGACAATTCTCATGCTCTCAATTCCCAAGCTCGCTCTTCAATGTGTTCTGTCTCTGGACCATCATCTGGATTTCATCAGGGATGAGTTCATCAAGACGCTTGCACTCATCCAACACAGTTCACTTTTACGTCATTTACTTTGTTAAGTCTTTAACAGTAGTTATGCCCTATTATACATCAGCACTTTTGTAGTGAAGTAGAAGTGGTGCTGGACAATCCATCACGTCTTTTTTGAACATCTAAAGGTTTACGACTACAATGAGACCCTCACCGGTACGAACACTCCTGGTTTCAAACGCTATTAGCTTTCCGAACAATTTCGATGCCGCCACTTGAACTTTAGCAGAAACAGGAAATTGCTCTGAAATGTCACTCGTTTCTCCGCTTCATGTCCATTGCACTGCAAATCAAAAGTTAGATGCTGGACTTAATGCTATTTTTAGGATTTGTCTGGAAAATGACAGCAGGTTTGAGCTTTTCAATAATGTTGCCGGGTGATTTGGACTGTGTGCTCCGACTGAGCCTTGATGACTCTGTCAGTCAGAAGTGGTTTGAAGGCCAGAGTCCCACTGGAATTCCTGAATGGAGAAAGTGGTTAAATGTTTTGCTGCTGTAAACGGGCAAGTCAAATTTCAAAGTCGGTGGTTTCGCAGAGTTTGGAATAAACAACAGCAAGTGTTGTTTCATGATAAAACTGTAATGAAAAATTGCCTATGTTGTAAAAAATGAGTTTTTGTTATCAGTTTGTGTGAACTGTAGTTTACTGGTATCACAATCTGTTTAAAACCATCAACACGCTAAAACACAGTCACTTGTTCCGTTATAAAACATTTTAACAGGTATCCTAATCATTTGTTCTAATACATTTGAGAACACAATCAATCCATTGAACTTAAGAAATATGATTAAAATAAAAAGACATTACACAGCTAAGGGATATGTTGAAATTGTTTGAGTGTGTGTTGTACACAGCAGAAAAACCTTATTGTTGTATCTGTTAATAATTCAATAAATTAAAACAATCCTCTAATATACTACACCTATTATTAAAATAGTTATTATTATTATTATTATTAGTAGTAGTAGTAGTAGTAGTAGTATTGTTATTATTATTATTATTATTATTATTATTATTATTATTATTATTATTATTATTATTATTAGTATTATTATTATTATTGTTATTATTAATATTATTATTATTATTATGTTGTTGTTGTTACCCTAAATGTGAAGCTCATTTAAAGGACTTTTTTGTTTTTGGTTTATTTTGCTATAATTGTTTTATTATATTAAATGTCATTGCTCATTACTGCACTTTTAAATCATTGAACAGCTTGTTTTCTTCAGTGTACTGTTGTAAAAGTTTGTCCCTCTCATTTTAAATAAGATTCCAAAACTCCAGACAAAAAAAAAAAAACAGCTCTAATTAGGGAGAACAAAACCGAATGTATTGTAATAAAATGCAATTAATTACCAAAAAATAAAAAAAAAAGTTTTTGAAAAACAATAAAAAGCCTTATGTTTCTTCATTGTCTGATGGTTGCTGGATCTGCAAATTAATTGGGAAAAAGAAGCTTTTTTTTTTAAACTAAAACAACTAATTGTGAATATAAAGCCTATAAATCATTGGCAATGTATAATGCTAGCTATTTTCAGCAGGTTTAAATGCTTTCCAAAGGGCATTTTAAGCACCAATCTTCAGTTAACCAGCTCTATAAGCTCGGTGTGGAAGTAATAACAGCTGATTTATGACTTGATCCTGGATTTTGTGGCTCTAATTAGCCAAAAGTAAGAATAAATCATATCTCACACTGATTGTTCTTCTCCAACAAAGCATAAGGGATAAAACTTAATCTTTTAACATGTCAATTTGTCTCTGCATAGGTAGGATATATAGTAAAACAATAGTAATAGAAGTAATAAAGAAGCAACACTGAAAGTAATCCAGTAAATAATAAAGAAGCCACACTGTAAGTAGCTATACTCTATGTAGTAAACTAAATAGTTACACTAAATAGTGAAGTACTGTAGTGTAAAGTGCTGTAAACTATATATAGTGAAGAGTACAGTAGCTGTACAGTAGCTCTACTGTATTTGGAATTTAGTAAAATTATTTGTATGTACTGTATGTATATAAAAACAGTACTGTGAGTTTTATAGTATGTAATAATGTAATAACACTGTAAGTAGCTACAGCAAGTAGCAAAGTAGAAATGAACAGAAACAATGAACAAAATACTGTATTAGAACTGTCAGAGCTGTATTATGTGCAATATAGACACAATATATCACATTGTAATTTTTTTTATGGTCAATTGGGACACTGTTATATCTTTTCTCACATTATTAACTACTATGGCCAGAATTGATGCATGTCTGATACATAATATTCAAATTCTTAATGCATAATTTTCACATTTAAAATCGTGCATAATATTATTTTTAAATTTTCATAATAATGAAACAATGTTATCTTTTTCTGCATTTATATGATGACTGTATGCTTTAAAACCATATCATTGAGTGTCGTGAAGAAAGGCAGCCATACATCATCAGACTCTTCCTCTCTTTGATTGACACATTTGCTTTGCACACAATTTTTGTCTTTTTTTTTTCCATTCAACAGATGGCGATGCATCAGCAGACTGAGTAATGAGTCACAGGGGGAGACATGCACAGTGTGTGACTGGTGGTCATCTGCTTGTGAGTTTGATCTTTACGTTGCGTAGTCGTGGACTGTTGATCAGAGATGAGTAAGAGGATGATGCGCTCGCAACCTTGCCGAAAGTATGTTTCAACATTCAGCCAAGTAATGAGTCTGACTTCTGACCGACACGGCTCTCTTTGCTCGAAGATGACCGACAGATCATGATGGAGAACAGTAGATCTCTCTGGTAAGTTTGAAGAAAACTATTGCTTTGTATTTGAACGTGCATCCAAAAATGTATCATTTCATCATTTCAAAAAAGCATATATAAAATTGTATATTAGAAGAGTTCTTGTTAAATGTAATTAATATAAATCAATGGATGGATAGATTAATCAGTTTATGAAATGTCACGTCATTTTAATTTATTGCCAAACAAGTTTAAAAGTCACTTTTTTGTTTAATCAACTTTGCAGAATTTATTTAGTTGACAAACTTGAATGGGTTCTTAAGAAGGCTTTCATTTTATTTATTTATTTATTTATTTATTTTTATTTTACATGTTTGCGCTTTTACTTATTGATTTATTTATTTTATTAACAATTTATTTATTGTTTTAATTGGAAATAATTATTCTGGGTGAAAGGCTCCAAAGTTTGCATTTATAATTTTCTTTTCCAAAATTATAATACATTTTTGCCATCCTTATTAATTTTGTCCCTGAACAAGACACACATGGGATATCAATGTTGAAATAATGATAACTCTTAGACAGTACAAAAGATAAAAAAAAAAAATGTAATCTGTTTCATCTGTGAATTCTGAAATATTGTGTAAATCATCAGCATTTAAGATTTTTTTTTTAAAGAATTGTTGTTTTAAGCTATAACTGGAATAGCTTCAGATTAAATTGAAAATAAAAGTCATCACTGTATGCATCGCACAATTATGTCGTATCATATCAGTTGCTAATTAAATCAGAAACATTTAGAGTTGGAAAAAAAAGCTCGTTTGAAAGCTCCAGCATTCCCATTTAATTAACCCAGTGGTATCAGTGTCTTCAAAATCAAAGCCAAAAATATGCAAATGAGGCAGTGATATGCATTTTGAGAGATCTCTTCAGTGGAAGATTATACAGGCGCATGACGGCTGTCCGTCTTCCTTCAGCCTTCTGCCAATAATTCAACTTTTTCATTGAAGTTGAGAAGTTTGACGAAAAGGGACAGGAATTAATCAATTCCCTCCTCTGTCAAGCATGACAACAAATAGAAAGCGTCTCATATTAATATGTCATCATGTCAGTCAGCGGGATTGGAAAAGGAGTGATTTGGAGAGGAGAATGCCTTCAGATAAGCCCGGTGTAATAAGTCTGCTCGGTGACTGAAGAGTCTACGCTTGCTCATATTCCGAGGAGATAATCTGAAACTCAGGCTGCTGTAACAAAAAGCTTTGCCTTTTTTTATTAAATTAGAATTGTGGGAATTTTCCGTTATGCTTTAAAGGCTCTTTCCTTTCTTTAGTGCCTTTGACAACCTATAAGAGAGGAAAAAATGCAATTTGTTGAACATGTTTCCAGAGAATCTGTCTGTAGTAAAATTGCAGATTAGAGATGTGTGCGGAAATCACAAAGTGTCTTTTTGTAAGAAGAGCTTCGCTTGGCCATTTTGTGTCAGAGGTGAACAGTGGGTAACGTAGTGCCTTTCTAACGAAGGACATCATAGAAACGTCTCTCGTTTAAAATGACGTAAAAATGTCCTACAAGTTGTTGCTATTGTGGGGATTTTTGTGTCTTTTTGCGTTTTTTTTTTTAAATGCATTTTTTGTTTCTTTCTTTAGAAAATGAGAAAAAAAAAATGCTCTGGATCTGTGTGTGTGTGTGTGTGTGTGTGTGTGTGTGTGTGTGTGCATGTGTAAATGTAATGAATGATTGAAAACACATTAGATGTGATAATTATGTTAAAAAGAAAAATGGATATTAAGAATAAACCTGTTACAAGTCTGCCTGCTCGTCAAGTCTCAACTCCGCCCCCCTGTTGTGTTTCAGTGTTTCCTGCGCACAGCTGTCTCGTGTTTCACAGGGATCACGGACACTATATCAATGTGTGTTCACGTCTGCGTTCCCTCCGTACAAGACCTTCAGACCACTCATCACTTACCTGAGCTTCCTCGTGATCCAGAGCATTTCCAAGCACTGAGTTTCCTTGTGATCCAGTGTCTTCCCCAGTCCTGTATTCCTCGCGCTGCCCCGTGTGTTCCAGTCTTCGTTTCAGTGTCAGTTCTGGTGTCTTCCTGTTAGTGAATCCGCCGTTAAACCCTCTGTGCACCTACTTCCTGTGTTTTTTTTCCCCTCCTCACTCTCGCTCCTAGCGAAAACTTGACAATCCCTAAATCATTAAAATGTATTTTTTATAAATAATAATTATGAATAAATAAGTAAAATCAATAAAGTAAATAACTAAAATCCTAAAAAAGAGTTACTCAGAAAACACAAGAGTTTTAGCTATTTAATGTGTGTAGAAGATCGTTTCTTCACTCAGAGAATGTCAGATGGTAAAACTGTTTAGCTTGGCTTTAGCTAAATTCGAGCTGGGCTTCTTCAGACTGTTGGAGATGTAAAAGAAGCTACAAAGCGGGATAGAGGAAAACTCTCTATTTTCTTTGCTCAAATTTGAAAGGACCAAATATTTGTTTTGTCTAAATGTTACAGGCCCGAGGACGGCCCTGAATTACAAGAACAACTGTACAAACCATCAAAAGTTTCGACGCACAATAAATCCTATTCATTGTTCTCTAACTGAAACATTTCCCCGCTGAATGTTATCCTCATACAAGCAAAGTGCCGACAGAAAGATCGGACAACAAATGCCGGATGGCTCGGAATTGCCTGTCGAAGAGCCTTGACATAAATCCCGTTGAAAACCTGTCGAGATCTTAAAGCTTCTACTGGATAAAAGTAACACTTAAACCTTGAAAAAACAGACAGCTTTGTTGGCGGAGCATAGAAGAGGTTGTCAAAGTGATTCAAATAACAGAAACCGTTTTCTGAAGATCTATATCTATATTTAAGCTGCAGATTGTGTTTTTCTATAGTTTGATTTAGTTCTTATGATGCTCGTGTGTGTTTGTGTGTGTGTGTGTGTGTGTGTGTGTGTGTGTGTATCCCATTATTATTCTATTCAACCACTTGTGAGCCACTTTTTCATTTCAAGGATGTTCTAGACTCAAACTCATGAAGAAAACCGGAGACCCAGAGGAAAACCACGCAAACATGTTGAGGACAAACACAGAAAGACTCAGACTGGCCAGACCCCGAGAGACTGAAGAGTGAGTGTGAGCCAATGTATCACGTTATTCGCCACCTTCATCACTGTATTTATTTATTTTAATTTTATTTTAAAATAGAAAAATAAGCGCCAATTCTGTTGAGCGTAATTCGCATTTGCAGAAACTCCCCAGGGTCTTTTTACCAGCTGCCGGTATGTTGAATAAACCCCGCGTGTTAAAACTCCTCTAATCTCTAATTCCAACACCAGCTTTCTTAATTCTTTCTTGCAATGCCACAAGGCAGATTAATTTACTTTTGTGTAACAAATTGCTTATTTACATTTCTGTGTTTGGCAATTTTTTTCCATCCAAGCTTTATTGCAAGATGTGAGTTTCATAAATATATGCATTCCATGAAAATCCGATTCTCAACGCTGCCAATGCCACCGTCTTCCAGAGGAGCCACAGGACGTCTACAAACTCTCCAGCACCGTAATAAACGGAGGAATAACAGAGGAAGACTTTAGTCAGAGGAGTCAAGAAACTTCTTCTACTTTAATATGAATGCACTTGTTTCAGTGGGTGCAATAAAAAATGTATGGAGAAAACTTTTGAAGGTCTTTTTCATCTTTCGCGTATCTAGATGGTCTTCGAAATCTTAAACTTGGTGTTGCTGCTTACAAAAACCCTCTGATTTGTCTCAAGACGTGACTTAAGCGTTAAACTCAACTTTATTTTCAGCTTTAAATCAACAGCGCTTTACAAATTGCCAAAGCGAAGACGAAAATTCTACACACTTAAAAAAAAACAAGGGTAAAAAAAAAAAGAGGTATCAACTGTGGACCTGAGAATGTGAGAAGATGTATGATTTACATTATTTTACACAATTCATTTACATTATTATACTTAACTATTGTATTTTAAAGTCATAAGGGAATAAAATCCTCAAATTTACGTTTCTTACGGCAGATGTTATACAGAATTGGCTGATGCCCTATGGTTGAACCTTTTGAGTCAATACTTTATTATGAATACCTTTGCAAATACAAACATGCAATTGATTTTACCTTCTGAGGTTTTTATTTCTAGCAGAGCAGTAATTTAAATTATCTTTCACGTCACATGATTTGGGCAGCCAATTAGCTGCCAGAACCAAGAACTCTGCTGCTTACTTTAATTTGAGATTTATTTAAACTCGTTAATAATACTATAAATGTAATTCCAAAATTTGTTTAATTAATTGAATTATATACGGTAATTGCTTATTTCTTCTTTTTATCAGTTATTCATTCATTTATTTTATTTTATTTTATTATTTATTCAATCAAATAATTATTTATTCAAAAAAGATTTATTTTTTGGTTTGTTTTTTTTACAAATATAATAGATCATATGCCCCATTTTGGGCTGTTTAAAATTTCATTTTAACCTACCAACCCCATTGCATCACATTTACACGGTAAAGTGCATTACAGTAATCACAATAAAAAAGGTAAAATAAAGAGACCAAAATTGTTTCATTGGCTCATCCCTGATGTTCCTTCTTAGCACTGTACCAATGCAAATCAATCAAAGTTCTTCTGTTGCCGGGCAGTAAATGACAGTTTCACGCATTTTGAATGTTTTGTTATGGCTTTTTTCATCTCAGCATTCTGGGAATTTAAGCTCAGTGCAATTGCCGTGTCCTCGGGCAAAATGTGTGTCCTTACAAAATAACAACCTGAAACAATAGAAACCAGGGCAGAAGAAATATTAAAAAAACGAGGTTTGTTATTGTGAAGGGGTTTGCATTGTGTCTGTAAGGCTGTGTGTGTTGGGTTACATCTCTAATCCATTATACAGCGATTATTTTTTTTTTCTATATATTTTTGTATGGTTTTAGCCTGCTCGGCCGCCAGGCTGAAGGGTGTTTTGTGGACTAATCCTCCACAAAGCTTGTAATAACCTGTCAGTCCATCCCATGCCAGCAACCCCCCCCCCCTCTTTCTCTCATCTATCTCTCTCCACTGCTCATCGTTTCTCTCTATATAATAGGCTTGAAATTAAAATAAAAAGTGACAAACAGAAATAGAAAATTTGTCTCGCTGTGATACATCTCTCTATGTCTAGTATTTCCCAGGACTGTCAAAAAGTGACGAGAGAGTGATATTGCTGTATTGTTGTCTTTTTCATTTCAGACTGGAATGAGATAATAAAAAAAATAGAAGAAGAAAACAAAAACTCCTTAGACTAAATGTATAGCTGTTTTACACTCAGATTCCACAATGCCTGTCAGCGACATGCAAACAAATAAAATGTATTATTCAGGAGGTTTTTTTTCTGCAAAGAAATGCCAGTTGGTCTAAAACTGACCAACAAGACTTTCTGTGGAACTTGCCACAGTCATGAAAAAGCACGGTGAGTCACAAATCCCACTTTTCTCAGGACAGGCCTGCTATTGGTCCATCCATCCATTCATTTTATTCCACTTTTACCTTTCTGGATTGCTGGGAGCAGAAGCCCATTTTAGCATCTTAGAAGCCTGGATGCACAGCCTGGATTGGTGGCCAACCATTTGCAGAGTGGGTTGTCACTGCTCCATCTGGAAGAATTACAAGCAACATCAATATTTTAATACATTATTTAAATGCATTCAGTTCCTCTGAAAATTCATTATTTACAGCTTTATTAATGTATAAATATTGTCTGTTTTTCTCATTCCAGCTGATTTGCTCGCCAGCCATTGTTGTTATTGTCAAAATGGGGTGAGGTTCATATTTCATGTTATGTAAAAATAGTGCCTTAAGAAAACATGTTTACTTGGAGGAAATGTGGTAGGCCTTGGAGGCATGGATTTGTAATGAAGTGATTATTCAGAAATGATCAGCATACATACTTGCATATGAAAACCGTTGCCTGGAGCCACGAATCAAAAATTCGCATCTCAACACTTTTACAGATTCTTTTTCCGCTTTCATTTCAGAATGTTCAGCAGAAACCTGCCTGTCTAGAATGTATGTTATTAGAAAGGTTATACTGTATCATCCTGCATATATGGATTTTTACCCATGGGTCGTGTCACGAAAACAACTACATGAATTTGTTTAAATTCTCTAAAATATTATTGTCTTGCTGTAGTCATCTACCAAAACTTTCCCCGAATAATTCCCGCAAATTAAGCAACAAATTGTTTCAGCAGAAGATCCTCCTCTCACTGGTTGTGGCCGAGTGGTTAGATTGTTGGTCAGCTGTGGTTTGAGAATTAAGCATTTGTGGCCTAGTGGTGTGTCGGTCAGTTGAGAACCATTTTTTTTTCTAGACACGGTTTGAGAGTCCGTTTACTGTAGACTACTCGTTTGAGAGTCAGGTAGTTTTTAATTTAATAAAAGTGGGATAGTGGCATGAAGTCAGACAGTAATGGCTTAGTGTTTAGAGAATTTGGTTAATTGTAGTTCAATGGTAAGAGATACAGGCAGTTGGGGTCCAGTGGTTAAAGTGTAGGACAGTTGGTGTCGGACTAGTGGTTGCAGAGTCGGGCAGTTGGAGTTCGGTAGTTACAAAGTTGGCGAGTTAATGTCCAGTGGATAGAGTGTTGGACTATTGGGGTCTAGTGTTTGGAGAGTTGGGCTGTGGGGTCCAGTGGTTAAAGTGTTGGACAGTTGGGGTCTAGTGGTTTGAGAGTTGGGTCGTTGGGGTCCAGTGGTTAAAGTGTTGGACAGTTGGGGTCTAGTGGTTTGAGAGTTGGGCCATTGGGGTCCAGTGGTTAAAGTGTTGGACAGTTGGGGTCTAGTGGTTTGAGAGTTGGGCCATTGGGGTCCAGTGGTTAAAGTGTTGGAAAGTTGGGGTCTAGTGGTTCGAGAGTTGGGCCATTGGGGTCCAGTGGTTAAAGTGTTGGAAAGTTGGGGTCTAGTGGTTCGAGAGTTGGGCTGTTGGGGTCTAGTGGTTAATGTGTTGGACAGTTGGGGTCTAGTGGTTTGAGAGATGGGCTGTTGGGGTCTAGTGTTTGGATCACTGGGGTCTAGTGATTGGAGAGTCAGGCAGTTGGAGTTCAGTAGTTACAAAGTTGGGTAGTTAGGATCCTGTGGATAGAGTGTTGGACAGTTGAGGT
>MU204326.1:5787717-5790217 GCA_017309775.1 Paedocypris sp. Pulau Singkep | reverse complement strand
CGTCCAACTCATCCCTCTTCTCCTCCTGAAACACTGCTGTCTGTCTGCTTCAGGATTATGGCTTTTGTATGTTTCCAAAGTGACAGCTGCTTCGTTCTGCTCACGAGTGTGGACGCCATGAGATAAGTCGCGTGGCTTTGCAACGTATGGCTTTATCTCTTTTTTTTTTAATGCAAATCTGATTAGTTTGTTAGTTTATATAAATATTATTGTTAAAGTTTAAGTATTTTGTTTTCATGTTGGCGTTTATACAGTAAGCAACTACATTTTATGACATTAAAGGAATTTTACTTATCTATAAGAATAATATGTACATGTGTGTATATGTGTGTGTGTGTGTGTGTGTGTATCTCAATAACATGAATGATTTACATGTGCAAAATGTTGCAATTTTGTCCAATAATAGTGAATAATATTGGCATTTGCGTCGCACATCTTACACACACACACACACACACACACACACACTTTCCACGTGCAGTTTTTATGTGTCCTTTGTGCTCCTTCCTTGTTTCCTCTCATAGTCCGAGAAATAGATTTATTTAATTTAAATGAGTGTGTGTGTGTAATAAGGCACATGTGCCATTCGTGGTAGACCTGAACCATATGAACCAACCCAATGTCAGTTTCTAACACGTCAGTCTGTGCCATTATTAATAATATACATGTAGGAAAAAACACATAAAGAGGTGAGTTTAAAAGCTCATCAGGATTCCGAATCCAAACTACCTGTTTAAAAGCAATGCCAGCGAGACCAGGCTGGCAAAAGAGTCCCGCCGTGTGAAGGGGTTTTCAAATGCATTCATTTGCAGCTTTTCTAAACTTTATTTCTCATGACGAATATAGTGCCGAGTGAGCCAATAAATCCTTTGACTTTCTACAACTCTCTAAAGAGGTGACAGAACAGGGCAAATCTATTCTTCTTGATGAGGAAGTTTTAAACAGGGACTGGGTTAATCAGCAGAGTGCCAGCGCTCTCATCAGTTAATGCAGACGTGCCGCACAACCAAAGAGCTTTATCCCGCTTCACACCACAGCCGTCCATCACTGCCTTTCTTCCCTTCAGTTTCAGACGCACGGAATGATCAGAAGAGAAAGGGCAGATTACTGTCAGATTTGTCCCAGCACAAGCTCCAGGTTTATTGTCATTTCACTTTCACTTTTTCTTTTTTTCTTTGTCGACTCCAATCAAGACTCATTTCGAGTCAACTTTCTTTGTAGAAGAAAGGTATAGTTTGCGGTCTGTGTAAAGTACCTCAAAACAATACTTGAGTAAAACGACATACACCGATTCCAAGAAGACGCAAAAGTCGTTAAGTATCCAATTTTAAAAAGAACTTAAACTTACTTCTTTTACTCAAACTTAAGTGTACTTATTTTACTTGCACTGAATCTAGGCTCAAAGAACACCAAGGAAGGAGAAAAGTAAGAAACTCTTTTTATGCTTTATTTCCGAATATAGAAATTAAATTTTACACCTCAATATTTCAAAATGGCAGAACAAAATAGATTTAAAAAAGAACAAAAAGTCAGTCTTAGTCAAACTCAAATTTGTGCAATCGCCAATTCACGCTCCTGTTATTTAGCTCATGAATAGCATCCAGTACCTTCAGCACCCTGCAGATGGCAATATTGCCTCGTCCACCCACAAAATTAACCGAGGTTGTAAAAAATACGACTTGTCACACTAATTCACAATGGAGTAACGGTTATGGATACTGATTAGGTATCAGATTTGATTGAGAAACAAACACTCAATCAAAAATGTAGACGTGGAGAGTAAAAGTTGCTTTTATTTTTGATACTCAGTACAAGTACAATGTAGACAAAAAAGTCAATTTGCTCAAATACTTTACACTACTGGAAATTTGTATGGATTTGTGGCTGATATTCTCACTTTAGAACTTCAGGACTAACAGTCACAAATACCGGCTTGTTATTAAGACTTCAGGGACATATAAACACCATAATTTTCGATCTGAAGCACATGAAAGTGCATAAATGTAAAAGCGGGAAACACAATCCCAAGGGAAGTAATTTTCTTAGCTTGTCAAGACATGTGGGAAATATGTTTAAAATGATTGCGCAAATAATATAATTACGACGGAATTAGTGCACAAGCTACCGCTTGGCTCCATTTAAAAAAAAAAGCGCCGTGTGTTTGTTAAAGACAGTAGAAGTGGCTTCTACAACTAGAGGGAATCGAATTAACAAACTAAGCTCTCATCCAAAACAAGAACTATCAAGGACGAGCTGAACACTCCACCAGAGCAATCTCAGAGTTGAGTCCTTTACTTTATCTCTCCCACTTTCTCTCTTTTAAAAGAGAAGGGATTGCTTCCCCAAAGGAGTTAAGAGCGCTTTGTCCCAAAGGCCCATGAGATTGATGCCCGCATCCCAGCTGTGCTGATTCAGTCCCCGGGCTCTTGGCAAGGCCGTGACGGGGGCCGATTACTCAACCACCCTTCTCCACACGGCATTCAACCACTTTGGCCCAATG
>MU204326.1:5762717-5782717 GCA_017309775.1 Paedocypris sp. Pulau Singkep | reverse complement strand
GCACAATGTAATGAGTAAGTGTTCATTCAAACGTAGTGGAGTAAAGAGTACAGAAATGCAGTCAAGAAAAATACTCAAGTGAAGTAGTAAAGTCCATTTACTCAAGTACCTTTCACCACTACCTATTAGGACAATTCGGACCTAGTTTAGTTCAGCTCTCTAGTGTCTCTCAAGGCCTTGGAGAACTCTTGAAGAACAGAATGGAAGCCATTGTCTTACTCTGGTTGAATGTTCTGATGGTTTTGAGTTATTTTCAGATCGAGAAGCTTAACTCATGCAGTATATTTAGAAGAATGTGTGCATTCTTTTCTTTGGCTTTGTGTTTTCACCTCGAGGGAAAAGGAAGCAAAGGCGAGTAACGCACTTGCAATAATGTAATGTTACGTTGCAATTGTGAGCGCAGAGTTGCATTGTGAGATAAAGCAATATGTAAACATGAGTTCACAAAATGAGGAAATGCTGCAAACGTGAGATAAAACAGCGTCGTGAAGAAATGAGCATTGACGAGAAATGTTTATTTTTCCACAAATTCACGTTTTCTGACTGAAATATTAATATCTAAAACAATTCAACAAATTTGCGTTACTGTTGTTATAACGTTTTATCAGCGCTTATACTAAGTTTGTAAATTATACACTTTGCTTTATGCAAGTCAATACAACACAATCGTGTTATACAATATCATATCTTAGGAAAAAGAGAATTAAATACACTTACAAATGATATGCAAGGAAAATAAGCTGGAATCCATTATTGTAATGACATGTAGCATCATCGTCAAATCGCGTATAATCTGGCCCGGCTGATAACACACAGACAGAACGTAATCGCACCTCAAATGCTCATCCCACATCATCTGACATCACCCATAGCATCTCTTAAGCCACACAACGACACCTCCTGGTTCCTCTCCGTGAGGCGCTTCTGTTTCTGGCACCTGTGTTGATATTATACAAATACAAAAAGATATTTTTTTTTACTCTAGATTTTTTAGGCTTGTGCTTAGGACGTTCATCTTTGTACATGGTGTACCTATGTATGGTTATGTATGATTATGTATGTATGTATGTATGAGTTAAAGTTAGGGTTAGGATCTTATTGGGAGATTGTTTTGTTGTCCTCACACACACATGCGCACAAACACACATACACACACACACACACACCTATTAAAAACAATAACGACAATATGAACAACAACAATAAAAAAAAATAAAATGAAACGAAATATTTAAATAAATAAATAATTAAATAAAATGATTCTTTTTCATCGATTCTTTTTCTTTATGTCTCGTTTTTTTGCTGATGGAAAAAAATTACTCAGCCCTAAAAATAGCGCATTCAGCTCATTTCTACAGTCGTTTAAACTGAATTTGAGGAATGGATTATTGAGATGGTCCGGTCAGGAGGGCATCATGGCGCACAGGATGTCAGGACAGACAAACTGGCAGGAATCCAGTGGCACATACCCATCTGGGCCTGTGGTGGGAGACGATAAAGTGGGCAAATGCGCCGGCTGCCAGATGACCACATGGTTGAGTGGTGAGCTTAGCTGGATTACAGAGACAGAGAATGTTCCGGGCTTACAGGGCAGACCAAAGGTTGTCGGCTTGACGTGGAGCATTGGCAGTTCAGCACAGACGGACTGAGACCTCTGTATTAATGCTGAAAAAAAAGTATAAATAAATAAATGTTTTTTTTTATAATTTAAATTTTATTTGTTTTTTATTTCTTATTTTTTTGTAAGTAAATAAAATAAAAATAAAAAAACTGAAAGAAATAGTTAAAGTTCAAGTTTATTTATATAGCGCTTTTCTTAGTTAAAAAAAAAAGTCTTTAAAAAGAAAAATGTCCATTATTTATGTGTTCGAAAAATTTAAGTGTTCAGAAATTAGGGAAATAGAGTCAGTTAAAAAAAAAATTTAATTGTCCATTGTTCATTGTTGTTCAGACTGTTAAAAAATACTGTAGAATAGACTTAAGAATCAATGTTTTCAAGAAGCCTTAAAGCCTTTAATTTCTTTTCAAATTTAAAGGAATTACATTTGGAGTTTGGGTTTCCTTTTTAGGTTTATGCATGCATTTCTACAGACTATTTCTACAGACTATTTCCAAGGCAATTTGCGTCTGGAGAACAATACGGAGGCTGAGTTTGGACCACTTGACTTTTCTCGCAAACGCACTCCACCCGTCCACATGGAAGATGTCACAGCCATAACACTGGAGAAATCTTAATGTTCCACTTTCATGCGCAGCCTTCACCTCGGCTAATGGCTAAGCTGCCATGACCGCTTTGCGTTTTCTGTACTAAGCTCAATTCACCGCTGACTTTTCGCCTCTGACAGAAGTGAGCTCTCCTCTCCTCACCTCTCCTGCCGGATGCTTCGTGCAGCATCTCTAATAGGGAGCATTCATATCAATGCGTACAGTTCCGAAAGGCGCGCACACACACACACACACACACACACACACACACAGAAATAGGAACAAGCTGGCTTTGTTTCGCAAAACTCAATTTGTTGCTGCCAGTATCGGTCTGATAGATTTTTTTTTCCGTATCATGCCATAGTGACCGCTTTTCTTGCTGTTGTCCCGCTTTTGTGTGTGTGCGCAGCATCATTTGCCCTGGGTTTAATCAAAGCCAGAGAGGCTCTCCACACACAGAGAAAAAAAGCTGATGAGTCAAAGACGAAAAAGAGAAAGAGCGATAAGAAGAGCGAGTGACAGAAAAACAAGAAAGATGGACAGAATGG
This sequence comes from Paedocypris sp. Pulau Singkep, assembly GCA_017309775.1. Lineage (NCBI taxonomy): Eukaryota > Metazoa > Chordata > Actinopteri > Cypriniformes > Paedocypris > Paedocypris sp. Pulau Singkep. Next base: position 5,779,964 of record MU204326.1, on the reverse strand, counting down.
CAGAGAGTGCGAGAGAGGAAATCAGCAAAAAAAAGCGAGACAATCGGACAGTCAGAAAAACAAAGAGAGAGAAAGAAATAGATAGAGAAGAGAGATGAAACAAAGGTGAGCAAGAAGAGAGAGTGAGAGAGAAGAGAGAGGGAGAGAGTGATAAAGAGACAGAAATGAGTGAATGAGAAAATAGAACAAGACAGACAGACAAGCAAAAGTGAAAGAATGTGAGACAGAGAGAGAGAGAGGGAGAGAAAATAGAGAGAGAGAGTGTGTATCTATGTGTGATAGATAAATAGATGGATGGATAGATAGATAGATCGATAGATACAGAGAGAGAGAGAGAGAGAGAGAGAGAGAGAGAGAGGTAGAAAGAGACAGAGAGAGAGAGAAAAAGGGAGGGAGAGAGAGAGAAAAAGAGATAGATAGAGAGAGAGAGAGAGAGAGAGAGAGAGAGAGAGAGAGAGAGAGAGAGCGAGACATTCGTCAATGTATTATCCACCTATCAATAATCTTCTCTAAACCAGTTCCACTTTAAAAAGACCAAATTCTGGACCCTCAGTAAAGTCGAAACTCCATGTCTGAGGCTGCACGCCGGACTCTCGCTGTCCAGCACGTGGAGCGCAGTGATATGAGACGAATAAAAAGCCGATTGAAACTTATAGTGCTTTCCATTTATATCCGTCTGGTTCAGGGTCTGATTCCCGCAGACAGGGGGCGCCGCAGATGAAGCCTCTCTCCAGCAAGCCCATATCTCCCCAACATCTTCATGATGAAAGTGTCACAGCAACAAGTAGAAGAGGATGATATATAGTCTGTGGCTTAAAGTGGGAGGAGAACGTCGGTTTTAACACACACACACACACACACACACACACACAGTCATAGACTCCCGCACTGATCGGCAGAGAATATCAGGCCCCAGGGTCCCAACAGTAATCTCGCATTGCATGGTAACGATGGGGGGAAATGGTTCCCCGTCCCCCTGGCACTGGGAAGTCGGCACTCTTTGAATCGGCTTGATTTCTTTTCTCTGCGCTGATGGTGGGAGGCAGGACTCCTTTATGTGAGCCCACACAGCCTTAAAGCTTTCCGATACCTTTCATAACGGGAGTGTTTTCGAAAACGGGGTTTTTCTATCTGGTGTAGGTCGCGTGGGTGTTGGTGCTTAGTGGAAACTGGGCCACAGTGAAGACAGCCCTCATATACAGTAATAATAATGCTATCCACTGCAAAAAGAAGAAAAAAAAAGAAGAAGAGGAAAATGAAAACAAGAGTAAATCAAATTCTTCACGGTCCGTAGAGGAAAGACTCCAACTCTGCATTTCTCGCCTTTATCTTCCAATTTGTGTTTGTCGTCTCACCAGTTGGATGTAGATTCAGGGTTATTCCTGTAAAGTGCAGGTTCTCGTGAGATGATTGAGTCGGCGTTTTTATGCTAAGTTTACATTAAAAGTTGCACAAGATCCTCAAGCGGTAAAACACTGTAGCGGCACAATAACACATCATTTTGGATTTGTTTTATTTTGTTGCTTTTCACTATTGAGTACAATTTCATTGTCTCGCTTTCTCATTCTCTCTCACTTTACCTCTCTCTTCCTTGTTTTTTCACTCTCTCTCTCTCTATCTCTTTCTCATTCTCTTCCTCTCACTAAAATCTCTCAGTCTCTCTATATTTATCTTTCTCAATCTCTTTCCGCTCTCTCTCCGTTTCTCTTTCTCAGTCTCTCTAATGGAAAAAAATAGTAACCCAATTTTAACCACAACAATTTTTTACATGTAATTTGTTGGCCAGTATTCCAGCATGCAAATCACGCATTGTGCAGATTCAGAGTTCAAAATCAGAGTTTCTGATCAAGAAATGGATAAGTTGAAATTGTATAACCTCTGTATAACCACATGCTCAGCTACACTAGACTAGTTTAAGTTAAATGTATGTCAATTTTATACTTACACAAAACAAATCAGCTGTACGAGCCAATTTGAACCAACATTAATTTGAACTCTGATGGAATTATGACATTTGACTAATTTTACAATAAGCACAGTGAGCAAGTAGAAAGGCAACATTGGCAGGGAATACAAAACTCTCTGTTTGAAGTGTCTTCATCATCATCACACTTGTACACGATTGGTCGAAATTGCATTAGTTTTATATGGCACAGATCCAGCAATGAGCTTGGAAGCATTTCTCAGAGATTTTAATCCATATTGTCATGACAGCAACACAGAGCTGCTGCAAAGTTGACAGCCGCACATCCAGGATGCAAATCTTCTGTTCTGTCATGTTCCAAAGGTGCTCTTCAAGATTAAGTTGCTGTAAGTGCGAAGGCCTTCTGAGTGAAGTGATCGCACTGTCACGTCTAAGAAACCAGCCTGGGATCAATTTTGTTTTGCACGATGTGTTTTTTCTGCTAGCAGTAGTCGTCATCAGCATCAGACGTAAATGACTGAAGGTGAATTCATTTTTATCATTTATAAAAGACAGATAGAACATTGTTGTTAATAAATAATTAGATATTGATTATTTAGACATGGGCAAGTCAACAAATAAGGACAGACGGTCAGACACATTTGCATATTTAAATTTTTAGTTTCACATAATCACAAATTTTTTACCGATTCTCAATAAATAATGAATCATTCACTCATCGTCTGCTTTATTTTAAGAACAATTTCAGAATTCTTTTATATTTGCTTATTGATTTGTTTTTAATCCTTAATTGCCGCAACCTTGAAAAAAAGCTTAAAACATTTTGTTTTTTATTCCACAATGATAGTTTTATTAAAATCACCTGAAAAATTAAATCATCTCAGCTATAAGGCGCATTAGAAGTAAGGGTTAAAATTTAAATCACAAACATTTAACACACTACAGTCAAGCAACCCACCAGACAACACGAGAAAATGTACTGTTCTCCTCACTAGACTTGCAGGGACAGTTTTTTCTGAAAAAAAAAAAAAAAACTTTTTTTATGAAGTTGCTACAGCATCCTAGTGGTCATGTCACTGGAAACACCATGTGACAATTAATTGCTGCCACCTGGTGATCCAGCTATGCATTACAAGTGTCTGTATCACAGGAGCTACACGGCGCAGTGCCAAATGAACGTATTGATATATTTAGTTATTCTTAAGAAAGTTTGTCAACTTTCAATGATTCCTGTATTATTCTCACAGAACTCCTATGCGTGTGTGTGTGTGTGTGTGTGTGTGTGGGTGTGTGTGTGTGTGTGTGTGTGTGTGTGTGTGTGTGTGATTCGTGCCCGGTGTGACCTCTGGTCAGAATGATTAGCACGGAAGATTGCTTTAATTAAAGTAAAGCTGTTGCTTATTCTGCCCACAGCGTCGAGCTGCTGGTGAGTCTGGGGGTCACTGCTCGGTTTCATCTTCCTCCTCTTCTTCATCAAACCTGAACCATTGATAGCACACCTAACATCGCATTCAAATTTCCATCCATACTCTTGTTATATTAGATCAGTTCACTGCAGTGTGATAACCTAATCTTCAGAGCTTTGATAAGCCATTACTTGCAATTTAAGAGTGCGACAATTCAGTTTTCAAATTTGACATTCAATTATTGGTAATTGAGTGCCACTGCTAAAGATTTGAAGAGAAAAAATGACTCCATTACAAGTTACAAGTCATCAATCAAAAAAAGACTTGAGTATAATATTTTTTGGAATAATTGAGTAACATGTGCAATTTTAAAAGAACTGAAGTATTTTACTAGCGCCGCTAATTAATTTCCAATTGATTTAGCTCATAAACAGCAACCAGTACCTTCAGCATCCTGCAGATGGCGATATCGCCTCGTCCGCTCAAGAAATTAACAGCGGTAGAAAAAGATGTCGACTTGTCGCACACAATCACAAACTAACGAGTAACGGCAATTGTCCATTCGAATGTAGTGGAGTAGAGAGTACAGATACTCAATCAAAAATATAGCTAAGAGAGTAACAGTTGATTACACTTTTGATACTCAATACAAGCACAAAGTAGACAAAAAATACACAAGTAAAGTAGGTTCAAAGGATCAGTGTCATAGAACAAGATGAGAATCAAGATCAAAGTCTGTGCAAAATCCAGGTCAGGCAAAAATATTGAAACACCAACAGAAAAAAATCTTAATTACAAAATACGTTTACAGTCAGATTGTATGTCCTCCGTCCCTATATCAAACACCTCATCTGTCTAATGGAGTCCAATTGCTCCCAGTCCATTTCAGGGTCACTGGGAGCTGGCACCTATCACAAAGCACAAGTACACTCTGCATTAGAGACCATCCATTCAGAGACTTTCTGGTTACAGTTTTACGTTTTATCAAACTATACAAATCTTGCTTACATTTTAATGTTAGGTCTAATTCATCTCCCCATGTGTTGGCGAACCGAGACATCGGGAAAGCCGGTAAAATTGACAGAAAAAGATCCGGTCCGCATAATTACGCAAGTCTGGTCAATGTCTCCATATTTCTGTGAAGAACTATCAGCAAGAAAGCCATGCACTACTTTATTTAGCACTTTCTGACCGCCAGCGATAAATATTAATTCAATGAAGCCTCAGCATTGCTGGACATTTCCGTCTGAAGTCAATCAAACGCGCGGAAGCATGTGAGGACGAGTCTGCTCGTGAGGCGCTGGGACTGTGCGAGATTTGCGTTGGCTTGAATTTTTCATCCACGGAGAGATTTGCTGTAATGTCCTATCATGTTTCTTTCAGCACGCATCGCTGATGTGTGACATTTCCCTCTGTCTCTCTCTTTTCCTCTCTTTAGCATAGTTTTGCTGAAGACGTTGGGAGGCATGATGCTCTGAAATAGCTCGGCGTGAATGTCCTCGCCGTCCACTCCCACCTCTTCTCAAGCGCGCGGAGATTGTCTGTGTCGCTTCTGCTTAATGCTCGGCCTTTCATCTCCAGATTTCCTTTTGTGTTACATCTCGTCCTCTTCTCATCTACGAGCTGTAATTCTAGAACAGAACATGGCGTAGCCCAGAATTACACACTGTCATGAAACATACAAAAGTGTTGAAATTATGCAAGGAGAACAGTCATGTATCTGTCAGATGTGCTTATTTGTGCCGCTGATGTTTGGTTAATTACACGTGGCGTAATCAGGGCAGGATCCGGCATCATTCTACAGAATAAAGACAACGACAGTCCGGATGAATCCACACTCATCAACCGCCATTCCAAACTGGAGCGTATGAGGCACTTGTACCATCCAACAATCAAACGGTGAAGAGGATAAAAGAGATTTATAAATAAAGAAGATGGTCTGTATACTATATCTCATTGATTGCCTGTATGAAATTTAAATAACAGAAAGAGAAGAAGAAGACGGAATAATAAACTACCCTCCCCAATCTCAACACCGCCACTACTAACCCAGAACATCTTCTGAGAGAAGTTCTTTATGGTTAACTTGACTCTCTCTCTCTCTCTCTCTCTCTCTCTCTCTCTCTCTCCTTTTCTCTCTCACGCTCTGTCTCCTTTGGTCTCAATGTTTTTGGCTTATTACTATTACGTAAAATACACAATAAAATGTACACAATAAACTTCTTAATCTAGCATCATATTCATGGGGAAAAAAAAGAGTAAAAAAGATTGGCTGACTTTTTGGACTTTTGTTTTTGTGCTGTTCTTCTAAATCATGTAAAACTGTGCCTCGCAAAGAAAGTGTAAAACTGGAACCTCCTGTTGTGAATCTCACTACACGAGCGTTGATATTTAGGTCACTTTTTCTCCAGTAAACACTTCTTTTTTTCCAATTATGATAATGCGGGTCATGCATAATATTCTGATTTAAATAAACTGTACGTAATCACGTAATAAAGTGTAAAAATGGGTCCAGCAGAACACCAAGCGGTTGATGCTATCAGCTCCATGCCATAACAAACCAAGTGGAAAAAATGAAAAAGAAAAAAGGGGGGAAGTGCTAAATTTATCACACAAGTTCTCCCTCAAATGAACTCCCAGCGGTATTCATTCTGGGGCTCACAGTAAAGAACAGAGGATGATTATATTTAAGAAAAAAAAAGTATTTCCAGTGAAAGAGGAAATGGAAAGAGAACGAGAGAGAGAGAGTAAGACAAGAGAATGAATACAGGAGGCTTGTATCAGTCTTCTCCTTCTTCGAGCTGTACAAGTCCTGTTGTTGTTGGCGTGTTAACGTGTTATTGCCTGTCACTGTCACCATCGCTGAACCCAGGGCGCGCTTGACTGCAAAGAAGAAGAGCGAGGGGAAATAATTGATGCCCTGAATCATGCAGATGATGTACGCCAGCAGCTCTGGCTTTAAGATCTTTAGGAGAAGAAGGAAATCAGTGTTTCATTAGAAAACAGTGACAACGCGAGTGATCGTCCGTGTCTTACTGTGTGTGAGGTCATGAAGGTCCTGAAGATACTAGTACATGAGGAGCATAGCTTTGGGAATGCGACATCAATGGATGGATGTACGGACGGACAGACAGACAGACAGACAGACAGACAGACAGACAGACAGACAGACAGACAGACAGACAGACAGACAGACAGACAGACAGATAGATAGATAGATAGATAGATAGATAGATAGATAGATAGATAGATAGATAGATAGATAGATAGATAGATAGATAGATAGATAGATGGATGGATGAATGGATGGATGGATGGGAAGAAGTAGTAGTTCTAGAAGAAGAAGAAAAAAAAGCTGACCTTTCAAAACATTGGTCAGCTTTCTGCTCTGCTTTGGAAATAGATGGATGGATGGATGGATAGGTGGATTGATAGATGGATGGATGGATAGGGCTACGTCGCTGTAAGAATGGACAAATAGACAGAGGATGAATGGAGGGTTAGATGGACGGACGGATGTATAGAAAGACACACTAGATCGATAGATAGATAGATAGATAGATAGATAGATAGATAGATAGATAGATAGATAGATAGATAGATAGATAGATAGATAGATAGATAGATAGATAGATAGATAGATAGATAGATAGATAGATAGATAGATAGATGGAAAAAAGGGAGAGAGGGAAAGTAAGAGACGAAGAAGAAAGAATGTTGAAGAATGAAGGAATGTTGAAGAATGAAGTAATTTAGGAATGTGATGGATGGATAGATAAATGGGGGGGTGAATGTAAGGATGAAAGGACGGACAGACAGATGATGGAAGGATGTATAGATGAATGTATGGCGATAATGGAGAAAGGGATGGAGAGAGAGAGAGAGAGGGAGAGAGAGAGAATGGAATAACAGGTCATGAAGCGCATAGCCGATGCTTCTGTCACATGACTCCTGCGGTGTTGAGTGGTCTTCTATCCGGGCCTGTAGTGGCACTGTAATCACAAACTCCAAATGTCCCCAGCAGGATCCCCATCAAGGGACCAGCTCCATTAAAATTGGGACAAAACAACACATAAACAAATTTGATTTGCACAGTTAGTGTAAAAGCGCTGAAGCCGTCCCTCTGTCCTCACTGCTGAATCTGAACGCCCGGGTTCAGCTTGTGACAAAATGACTTTTAAATATATGTCAATTTAAAGATTTATTTTGATTATGTAGCAGATGGTAACATAATATTAGCATGTTTATTTTATTCAAGTAATTATTATTTAGTAAAATTAAGCTTTTTATCCCAACATGACTCAAAGTGACAATTTAAATTCATGCAGCAAATCACAAATGGATTGCGAATGGAGTTTATGAAAGGAAAATGGATGGATAAAAATGCATGTGTGTGTGTGTGTGTGTGTGTGTGTGTGTGTGTGTGTGTGTGCGTGTGTGTGTGTGTGTGTGTGTGTGTGAAATGGAATTAGAAGAAGAAAATGAAATGATAGGTTATTTATTGAAAACAACAACAACAACAACAACAACAACAACAAAAAAGAAATATGACATTTTATTAACGTTGTGTATGAGAACATTTTGCTCAAATTTCAATAATGAGTTAAACAAAATGTTTTCCACTGCTAGAAATAGAAATGTGTTTTAAGGACATTTCAATTCAAACTCACTTTGATGGTAAAAAAAAAAAAAATCTTATTAGCCAACTATTAATTCAAGATCCATTGCTTCCAAAAAGTGTCACCGCTTTACTTGTTCCTCATCACGTCACGTGTGATGGACTGCATCGATTATGAAGCTTTAAGTGCCATTAATAATAAATTCAGCTGATGGTAGAACAAACCAGTAATTAGAAGAATAGAGCAAAAGTTATGTTTTAATTGAAGTGGCATTTATAAAAAGATGCGTTTCTTTTTAGAAAACAGCTCCAGTAAAGCTGGAGGATTTCACCTTTGCTTTATGTGATATGGAGAAACGGGAGGATTATTTCTGTGTGGTGCGGTGTGAATCGCCCGAGGATGTTTCTCTGCTGCGGCGAGCTACTTTCTCAATTAAAGAATAAATAAAAAAGCCAATTAGACCATAGAATGTAATTAAGAACAAAGAGCAGATGCATATTCTGATGAAGAAGACCTGGAGGGCTTTTGTTTTTGCATTCAAACAGCGCTAAAAGCTGTTGACTCCGTCGTACCTTTCTCGTCTCTTTTCCAGCAATGCAAATGCTGACAAGGATACGAAGCTCTGTCACATTGAGACATTATTTCAAAAGCATAAATTAAAGCGATAGGAGATTTTAGAGTAATGGGGTCCGTGATGCCTGGATTATGAGATCACATAATGAGAGAGTGGAAGAAACGCTTTGTAGGTCGCTTTCAGGAACAGAAACGATACTTGAAAGAAAGGGAGCGTGCGAGAGAGAGAGATAGAGAGAGAGAGAGAGAGAGAGAGAGAGAGAGAGAGAGAGAGAGAGAGAGATGAGAAAAGGAAGAGACATAATGAGAATAGGAAAAAAAAACAGACAGACAGACAGAAAGACAGAAGGTGGATGAAAGATGGATAAAAAGAAACAAACTAACAAACAGACAGAGAAATGAATGAATGAATGAATGAATGAATGAAAAAAGAAAGAAAGAAAGAAGAAAAAAAGATTGATAGAAAGAAAGAAACAAAGAAAGAATGAAAAAAGAAACAAAGAAAGAAAAGAAAGACAAAAAGAAACAAAGAAACAAAGCATGTATGTATAAATGAATGAATGATTGAAAATAGAAAGAAAGATAAGTAGAAAGATTGACAGAGCGATGGATAGAAAGACTGAAAGAAAGATAGACAGACAGTAGGAAAGAAAAAAGAAAGAAAGAAAGAAAGAAGTCTTTATAAGCACTTTGCATAATGACAATAGAAATAGAGAGAACACAAATGTTCTTTTGCTCATCTTAACCTGGCAGTCTTGGATGATTTTAGACCCGGTGCTTGTACAGAAATAGCCTGGGGGCCAGATTGAGGATATTAAGAGAGGTTTAAGAGCCGTGTTGAAGTTTAGCTTAAGTGTGTCTGGTTTTACAGGGTTCTCTAGATGAAGTCCCTATAGAACTCTTTAATTGGTAAGAGAAAAAAGCTTCTGTAGCTGAAATCGTTTCAGCGCTTTAGTTGCGTCTCCTTAAGCAATTTACTTAAAGATCAAAGCATCAGATTATTTGGATTTCGGATCTTTTAGACAAAATGGATTTTGGAAATATTCGATTTTTTTAACACAGTCTCAAAATGAAAAATTTCAAAGATAAGAAAGATGGGGTTTGAAATTCGAACTTGGTGTAGAAGTGTATTATGGCCACTTGAAAAGCTCTAAATGTGTTGGTTTGTGAGATATATAAAATGCTGCTTGATAAATGAACTGATCAACGAAAGTTTTCTTTACAAACAAACATTCCCCGTCCCTAAAATATAGAAGAACCTTATCACAAATTTACATTGTTGTGTGTGACAAATAAACAAAAAAAAATGAATCATATTAAATATCAAAATATATCACATCAAAATATTCATATATACATATTCAAAAACTCAATTAAACTTTAGAGAATTAGAGAATAAACTTTTGTTTTTCTTTTCAGATCAGGCACACATTGCACCAGCATAACATTCTGGGGGAAAAAACTGATTAGTAAAAAATGCATGTGATATTAATACAAAATGTGATGGACTGAAAAAGTACAATTCAATGATTTAATAATAATAATCAAATACGTTTCTAGAAATAATGATCTAGCAATGTGTGTATATATGTATACACATGTATTTATCTAAAAAAAAAAAAATATATATATATATATATATATATGGGTATATAGGGCCATTAGTTCGTGAAAAAATATAAGTTAGGGGTTTAAAATATAATAATTTCACAATTTTTTTTCTAGCAACTCTGATATAGTGACTCAGTTTAAAAGCTTGTTTTGTTCACCCTGACTCAATTCAGTGCTTTTCTGAAGCTCATCAATTTTAGTGTATCATAGATGCTAATATATATAGTTTTGGGAATGTTTGCTGAAGCAGAAACCTTGCAGTCGGTGGAATGACGGAGGGATGTATGGACAGAGTCAGAGAAAATAAAGCGGGTAAATTATAGGTGGATGAATAGATGGATATTTTATGCCACTCAAATTTCATCCCTCTCAATTCTGTCTTTCACTGCTGTTCTTTTTCTCTTTAATGAAGTGATTTTCATAGTCAGGGTAAGGCCTCGGTAAATGCCACCTTTTTCACAGTGTAATGTCACATTTCCATGTTCAAACGTCAACTCTGAGTCTGTCTCCCTTCAAGATCTACATCAAATTATTCCGGCTAGACCAATTAAAACAGGCCGTGTGCGTGTGTGTGTGTGTGCGCGCAATATTATGCAATTGTTTATATTTCTTGAAATAAAAATATTTCCGAAACAATAAATACAAGTGTTTGTTTGCAATTGCCTGTATCGACGTAATAATTATTAGCTTGTTTATATTATCATTGATAGTTAACTAGTATTTGAGAAGAATGTGGAAATATAAATCGTTGTGTTTTAGAAACAACTTTTGTCTTCAAACTAAAGTTTGTCAGATCATAAAAAATAAAGGTTTCCTAGAAAAGTACTAATATATTTATTTAACTGCTTTGTGCGAGCGTATTGCTACTTGGTTTTCGATGGCGCTGTTCAATGAACTGTGCTGTTGTAGAATTGGACAGAATACTGTATTATTCATTCATCCATCACTTCTATACTTTTACATTTCTGGACCATGTAGCGCTTGAGTACATTTTTCCTGGGACAGAACTCATGATAAACACTCATGAGTTATTAACCAATCACAAGGCTGAGAATGCAGACCCAAAATAAATAATAATGAATAATAAACAAGGTTCAAATAATGATTTTAGGTAATTTACACAGGCATTATTTTTAACCAAAAAACGGAATAGTTGGTGAGGATGTAAATTCATGAAGGTGTACATATGACACATTTTAAAAGCCTGGATGAATTTAAAATGAAAATGTCTTTTCCGAGACTCTTCAAGAAGCTCCAACATGAATATATTCTATTCTGGCTTTAGGCAAAAGCACTCAATACAATGCTGCTTTAGGCAAGTTAAGCTGTCTGAATAACACTAGAAGATGCATAGAATGAAAAAAAAAATCTGCATCACGTCTATTCTCAAACTTGTGCTCTTAATACTCCTCTGACCTTTGTAAGTTTGGAAAGTGGGTGGATGGAATATCCAGAAAACATGAAGCATGAATCACTCTGAACTCATGAAGCATTCGAGTTAGAGGTATACGTAACTTCAAAGATGTAATGCTCTTCATCATCGCTGTCTGCAATCCTGGTATAGCCACTCAGGTTTGGAACGCTTTACGAGGGTAAAATCAATAGTCTCTCCCAGATCAAAAAGTTGCTTAATTCACTGGAGGACATTGTTATTTCATTTACCTTAAGAGGAATGAATGGCCTTTTTCATATTTAAAAATGCATTTGTTGGCCCATATAATTGCTCTCTCGTCAAGACAGATAATGTGCTCGGCTCTTAGAAATGGAGGTATAAAGAAGAGTGTTTTGCACTTGAGCTTAAGAAATGAAAGCCAGTGAAGTTGATTGATCATAGCCGAATGCATCATGGCTTAATACCTCTTATTGAAAGACTGTAATACGCCCTTTGCATTGATTCAGTTTCTTCTCAAGCTCTTGAGGCGAGTTTGCCCATTCTTTAGTGTTGCGGTGATTCAGTATCAAGCCCGAACTGAGTTTGTAAGCAAGAGGAATCTGCACTAGAAAAAGGTAATGTGGTCATATATAACATTTAAGGGTATTAATGCACAGTGGTAGCAATTTGCAACAATTGCACTTCTATGATTCATCTTGTTGCCAATATTAATAAATACTAATGTTGACCATTGAAACTCTTTCTGCTCTTTAGATCGTGTTTTGTATCAGTAGTTTGACTCCAAAGGGCTCAAAAGTTTCTTCTGCTTTCTCCATTTCGGGGTCATGAGGAGCTGGAGCATGTTCTGAGGTGGACACACACTCTGGACTGGTGGCCAAACATTTGCAAAACTAAGACACTACACCACCACACCGCAATTGTTATCACATAAAAAATGACAATATTAAAAATAGATTGAGAAGTATTTTAGCAATGTTAAACAATAAAATATACGTATTTACAAAAATAAACAACAAACATGAAACACACAGTAATTTGTATATCGTATTTACGTGAAAATGGATAAATGATCCAAGGAACAGACACAATCAAAACGCTCGGTCTGCTAAACAGGGGATAATAATCCTTTGCTTTGATTCTCTTCACACAGCGTCGAATAAACAATGTTGACGTAATTGAACCAGAAATGTAAAAAAGGATCATGTCATAGTTAGACGCTCATAAACTCACCTTTCATCGAGTCCCGTTTCGCTTCAGAGTGAGGGAAACACTCGTGAAATGTCTGGTCAAGAACAACGGACGTAGATGCAAGGTCAGAGAGATGAAACAGCAGCTTGATAGAGATAAAGTCCAAAAATCCTGCATATCAGCCCTACACGAGGAACAAGCCAAAGGTCAACTTGGAAAAAAATAGAGAGATAGACAAAGGAGTGATGGGAAACCTAAGGGACAAGGGGAAATTGAAAATACCAGCAAGTCACAGGGCAAAGAAGGAAACCCGAAGAGATCCCAGCATTCCGAATTAGCTCGGTTGATCTCGTGACCCAGTGTGTATTATCTACACTCCCTAAACAGCAGGGCAAAAAAATGACATTTTCTCCAGGCTAAGTCGCCTATCCTTGATCGTGCATAAATAATCACACACACACACACACACACACACACACACACACACACACACACACACACACCAGCGCTGAAAACAAAAGACTCTCTCCACCATTTGTGGCACCATTTATTGGTATTTATGATGTTGTCTTTGATGTGAGTATCATCATTGTGTACGTATCAAATGATGATTATTATGGGGGTTTTTTTTGCAGATAATGACGGTTATTTTAAGTCTGTTCAGTACACACCTGCAGCGCCGCATTCATTATCCGCTGCGAGCCGCACACATGCAAATGATGTGCTCGGTAAAAGCTTCATTAACACTCATTTCCATTAAGTCAAATTTGTTGTTCAAGATCTGTACATGTTTGCTTCTGATCTCTGGGGTGCAACAGCCCTCCAAAGTAAGTACACTTGAATCGTTTAAATAAAACCGAACAATTTCCTCGGTTTATCGAAATGAATGTATAATGATTTGGTAGGATTGACACCAAATTTTAATAAATCAACTGCTATTGCAAATTTTAAGTGGGTTTTTAAAAAGTGTCTAGCTTTAGCCATTTACTTCACCCCACATTCAGCATCATTCATGCTTCGTTAAATATCATTTTCTTTAACAGTTAATTAGTCTAGTTCTTCTCAACTATTTTTCATTTCTGCCCTCAAATAAAAAATACCCCCCCAAACATGTCTGTAATTAATATTATTTTCTTTGGGTTATAGACTTTATTAATTAAGTTGGTGTATGTGTCACAGATCCTGGCTTAAAGCCGGTCAGGACTTTTATGTTGAAAGCTATCCGGGCTATTATTTTGAAGTTTTGTCTCTGTTGATCATGTCCTGCTTCCTGTTCTGTGTTCAGCTACTTTGTGTTAATCGTTAGTGTGGGTATTGAAGTTCTAGTGTTTTTTGTCAGTTGATTTTTGGTCCTGTCACTCTCGCCCCACGTCTCGTCTCGTCACGTTTATGCCTCTTGGATTTTCCCGGAATAAATCTTTATTTTTTTGGACACTTAATCCCGTGTGCTCCTCCTGGCTACTGCATGTGAGTCCAGTTAGGGTTAGGGTTAACCCTAACCCTAACCCTAACCCTATAAATAACTAACAATGGTGCAAAAAGAAAGTTCATCATTTTGCCTGAAATGTAAAAACTAAATTCAAGTTAAAGAAAAAAAAGTAATCACAGCAGTCTTCCCTTCTCCCACAATAGACAAAACCGAATGCTAAAAAAGCTTTGTCAAACTTGTCTAGTCTTCTACTAGATTTCTCCTGCATTTCTCGCACAAATGACCCTTTCGTTTATTACTCTGACGATGACTGTTCTACTGCCACCTAAGACATTTACACTTTATTTTTATAAAAATGTTTCAGAAAAATACAAAGACGCCATCCAAGATTCCGTCCCATTATTTGAGACTGTTTGTATGGGCATCCGAAAACCCAGTGGAAAACCCAGAAACACACTACAATCATGCAAAAAGAAGCTGGGTCTCAAACAGGTCCTCCATGCTCTGAGATTACTTTTCCGACATGTACATTTTTTATGAAGCGTTTCATGTTTCTTTCTTATATGTATTGTTATTTTCATTTACCTCTATATAAACTGCATTAACTCAAGAACATTGAGTAACAGATGTGTTAAAAGTAACAGTTTCCGGAGTTGCCAGGTCTACACAACATCTAACACTATATCCATTTAGGGGCTTTTCCAAGACTACCAATGTGTGAGGAAGTTTCAATTTAGCAATTAACTGCTAATTCATTTAGCATTTTGCTACTTGTTGCACCTGCATGTCACGCACAAATGGAAATTAAAAATATGAAAAAAAATCATGGATTGATTAATTCACATTTTAAAATGCAACCAGCAAAACGATAACTCAACAACAATACAGTGCAATCGTTTGAAATGCAAGCAACAGAGTCCGGCCAGTGTGGTGTTAGGGACTATTGCAAATGGAGCACAGGGGATTGTGGGTTATGGAGTGCATTACCAATAATAACCAGTTGCTGAGAGATTGATATAGATGAGACTGTCCGTGTTAATGTTTGCTATTGAGTAGCTAATGCTGCTCCAGTTCTACACGTCACATGTTGTTCCATTATCCCGGAGGAAGACAGCACAAGGTGACCGGATCTCCTCTACAACACAGATGACATGTAACCAGCAGAATGTTCTCCACCACGTCTTTAATGTCCAGTTAACGAGACTCGTATTGGCTAAGAAGAAGAAGAAGAAGAAGGCTAAATGTATTTGTTAAAAGTTGCAGCGTCTGAGAAGGCAGTAATGACAATCCAGTGTTGTGTCATTACTCAACCTTGCTTTGGGTCATGCGAGGCTTAGTCTTAATGAACTGTGAAATTACATTACAGGGAGATGGCCTCTACTTCCACAGAAAGACCAGGAGAGCATGTAGGGGACACTGTTGAGAAGACGGACCCTTATCTAACGTCAACCAGAGGGACAGAAAAAAATCTGCCCAATCGTAACCAGATTTTAAGCCGAGTTGCATTTTGGATTTTCAGTTGGAGCAGAATTGTTGCATGTGTGTTTTTGTCTGTGTTGATATTGACCAAAATGCGACTTGACGGAAAAAAACTCAAATTTGAAGTCCGGTTGGGGTCTTTTTTGGGCTTTGATTTCCTCTCACAATTCAAAAAATTGGGTAAATGGAGTTTAAATAAATCGACCATAGGTGTGAGTGAGTCAATTTCCTGCTCTGTGGTTGGTTGTCAACCAATCCAGGTTGTGTCCCATTTTCTGGTCCAAAGTTGCTGGCTTCTGGGATTATTATTTGATGCATCTGATGGGAAATCAACTGGACTTTAAAGTAAATCAATAATCAATATGTGAATTGACACAATAGTAAAAATATGTAGAAACACTAATGAGAATTGGAAAATTATTAATAACCGAGTAATTTGATTTTAGAGAACCCAGAAAGAAGAAATAGAAAATAAATGTAAAGGAAGAAAAATGAAAGAAAGAAAGAAAGAAAGAAAGAAAGAAAGAAATGGATAGGTTTAGAAAAAGTGGAAGTGAAATTAGGTTAGGAAAAGCAAAGTGGTTTAGAAATTAATGATTTTGATATAACATGTTTTTATTTGAGGCATCTGATGGGAAATCAATCTGACATGATTTAAATCAATAATATAAATGTAAATGCAGCTTGGCACAATAGGAAAAAAAAAAGTAGATACTCCGATGTGAATTAGAAAATTATTGATAACCAATGAGTAATTTCATTTTTTAGAGAAAAGCTTTATAGCACCCAAACACAATCACCATCTCCTCTCCCATTGCTTAATATTTGAGTAATTCTACATTTCTCTGTATCTCATTTCAAATGGCAAGCCAGTCCAAAAAAGGGAATATTTGAGAAAGTGGGAGAGCCATAATGACATATTTTATCTTGTCACGGCATTATTACCCACAGCTTATTGCTCAGTGAACACATCTACACATCACCTGCTGGAAGTGGGAGATGGGTGGGCATGGGGGTGGGTGACAATGTCAGTAAAGTATTGACAGTTTCCCAGTGATTTGTGACTAAGGCAGTGAGATGGAATAACTGGCTGCTGTTTCTTCTAGATTCATTATTTTAGCATCGCGATCAGCAGTAATGTCGTAACGCCCCACCGCAGGAGATATTTTAAGTGCGGCACGGAATGCAGCCTGAATAATACCGAATGCATTTACTTGCAAAGCAGCCAGATATGGAACAGACTTGCTTGAGATAACAGTATATCCATCTAAAAGTGGTATGGACCGCTTCAGTGTGTGTTTGCTCACTGAGCTGCCAGCCCAGCGGAAACTAAACCAGTGCAATGCATTGTGTACTAATGTGCGTGTGTGTGTGTGTGTGTGTGTGTGTGTGTGTGTGTGTGTGTGTGTGTGTGTGTGTGGTTGTTTTTTTTCTGCAGAAGAAAATAGTCTGAATTTTAACTAGGAAGGGAATTTTAAAGTTACTATTTATAAATAGAGCTATTTAAGATCCTATATTTATCCAGGATTAATTTCCACAACAGAAGTGCTCTCTCTCCCTCTCTCTCTCTCTCTCTCTCTCTCTCTCTCTCTCTCTCTCTCTCTCTCTCTCTCTCTCTCTCTCTC
>MU204326.1:5735441-5762617 GCA_017309775.1 Paedocypris sp. Pulau Singkep | reverse complement strand
CTCTCTCTCTCTCTCTCTCTCTCTCCCTCTCTCTCTCTCTCTCTCTCTCTCTCTCCATCTCTCTCTCTCTCTCTCTCTCTCTCTTTCTCTCTTTCTCTCTCTCTCTCTCTTCCTCGCTGTTGTTGTTGTGTTTGATAATGATGTAGATGATGATGATGATGATGATGATGATATAGCAAAGTAATACATTTCAGTAATTGTATTGTGAAGCATTTTGTATTTGTTTATTTATTTCAAACATAAATAAAAAAGAGCAGCTTTTAAGTTTTAAGTATCTAATGTTATTACGTTTTAATTGTGCTGCCTTTGTGGCAATATTTTCTATTGATTTTGTGAACTTTCACTTTAAGGGACTTTTACCTTGCACTTTACGTACGTTCTGTGCAAAAGGTTTTGTTAAGTTATGTTTTCTATTGTAATTCCATTGTTAGTGTATCCGCGCGTCATACATAGTCACTTCCGGTTTCTCGGGAAAACCATTGCGTCTCTTCTTCTAGTTTGTTACACATCGTGAACTGAACTGATCTAGATCTAGCTACTTTAATAATATTTTATTTTTAAACAGATGGACTGCGAGATTTGTAATGAACAGTTAGAAAACTGCTCTGAACTTTACATCTAAAGTCAACGTTAAACTTTAAACGAAACGCATGACCATAGAACATTCCAAAGAACGTCATTCTGACGTTAGAAAGAGGATTCACTGATGACGTGATGCTGAGCTCATCATCTTTGTGCTTTTACTTGCATTAATGAGCCATGCGGACCCTAACTAAACATGTCCCAACCCCATCTAATGAACTATAAAACTTGCAAAGTGGCCTTAAATTACAGAAGAAAATAAGAGAAAGGCAGTAATATAATTAGTGGTTCGGCGGTAATTAGTGGATCGACGGCCAGCGATGTGTCTTCAAAGTGCACAAATCAGGGTAGAGCGGAGGAAAGAGCGGACGCTGCAGATTTGCTGGTGAGGAGCCCGAGAGACTTGGTGCAGGGAATGGGCATCTTCATGGGTGAGGACCGTCTGATGGGGCTTCTACACCACGGCTTCTCTTCACTTCCCTTCCTTTATTTTTACCTCCAGGGTTTCTTTCTTTTCCTTTTAATGTAGGAAGAGACCCATTAGAGCTGTGAAGTCTCGGAGGTAATTAAAAATTGACGGCAATGTTGTTAAGAGGAAATTGTGCTTGTTGGCAACTGGAAACACACACGAAAAAAGTTTTCATGGAATTAGTGAAATGAACGTTTTAAGCAATTACTGAGATGGGATGAGGAAATTAAGAGGGTAATGGAAAGCTGCTATCAAACACATTGCAAATATGATTTAAATTTGAAAGACATTGGGAAAATGAATCGATTTTATATCAAAGTAATGTTGATTAATGGAATGAAAAAAATATACGCAAACAATACCGCCAGGATTAGATAATAAGTATTTTATTACTATTATACTGTACCTAATGTCAATCAAAAATAATACATTTATTTCAAGAATGTATTCAGTTTATATAATTCTTAACTTTGTCTGACTCAAGAAAAGGTTTATCTAATCTAATCAAATTTACATTTCTTGTCTTGGTAAAAAATGTATTGTAGTTTCTGATGTTCACCAACTATTTTTTTCTCCCATTTTCTTGTGTGCTCAGCATCTTGTAGTTTTTATTGACTTCATCTTTCCTTTTCTGTATTGGTACGTGTTCTGTTCTGTATTGGTATTGTCATTGCACACCATTGTGCAATGACAATAAAGATTATCCTTATCCTTTAATAT
This sequence comes from Paedocypris sp. Pulau Singkep, assembly GCA_017309775.1. Classification (NCBI taxonomy): domain Eukaryota; kingdom Metazoa; phylum Chordata; class Actinopteri; order Cypriniformes; genus Paedocypris; species Paedocypris sp. Pulau Singkep. The sequence goes on along the minus strand of MU204326.1, from coordinate 5,760,846 downwards.
TGGTTTTATATGGTCTATATTTGGTGTGTTTAAACATGAAACTTATTTTGAAATATATAGATTACTGTATATAGAAATATTTCAGGACAAACTCAAATCAAAAAGGCAACCAATCAATCAATCAATTTATACATCAATTAATTAATCTCTCATTCAACCAACCAACCAAACTATTATCTGTCTGTCTGTCAGTCTCGCACGGACACAATATCTATGCAGACATCATTCATTTTGTAGATAGATAATTCCCTTCTTCCATCCATAGCATCTCTCAGTGTATGAATGTATGTGGGTGTGCCAGAAACAAAGATCAATCCACTTAACAGATTCGTTCTACTTGACACTGATCACTTGAAATGTTCAAAAGCGTCGTGATGTCAGTGTTAATTAGTATAAAGCAGGTTCAAATAGCCTCAGATGGAGCTGGTCAAAGATGAGAGAATAATTATTAGTGCGCTAATGAGGACTGTTTGTGTTTCTGCATGAACTTTGATGGATGATGCAGTACTAGATCAAGTTTAAGTTTATAATGATGTTTTTTTGTGCCAAGAGCCTCCGCGGAATAAAAAAAAATATATTTATTTTATTTTATTTTATTTTTTTACTTTTTCTGACAGTTCAAGTTTCGTTTATTTATGAAGTGTTTTTCCAAGTTAAAATCGTAAAAGTTTACGATTTGGTGGCATTGTTAGCTTTACAACATCATGGCAACCATGACATGAAGAAGTTGAAGAAGATTTGGTTTGGTTTGGCCATTCTATAAGAATTTCACTTTTTAAAGATCCCATATAAAGATCAAAACAGTATATTTCTGTGAGTTGAATGATGAACTTGAAAGAATGTGTTGATTGATTATGAAACACACAAACACACACGTACACACACACGTTAGCGTCTTTGCGTTGGTCTTGAACTAAGAAAAGCACTATATAAATAAACTTTAACTTGAACACACACACACACGCACACACACACACACCTTACGCAGTACAAACTTGTCCTGTAAACACCCACACTGTGGCATAATATCTATGTGATCACAAATATGTTCAATATTTTATAGGAGCATTAAATATTGAAGCACAAATCCACACTGTCAATCTCCTACTTCCACTGGACTGGATAACACATTACTTTGTTTATTTCCGTTTGGGTGTCATTAAGACTATATGGTAATTTACTGAAAGGTTAAAGGGTTCGCATTCTAACAATTGAGCGCGTGTGTTCTTTACACAGGAACTCCAGTAGCACTCATTTTTACATTTCCTCTCTGACATATGTGTACGTACATCTCAAGTGTTTCCTTAGAAATCAGCTCTGGGCTTTGAGAGTCTTTTATATAACCAGCCAAATGAATACATCATGGCAAAGAAAACGACTGGAGGACGAGAGGCAGCGATAGAAAAATCCATGCGATGCCTCCTCGTCGTCTTAACCCGAGCCCCATTACGCCCGAGCAGGGCAGCCACCGCTGGAACACCGGGTCATGTAAAAAGATGCTGATGAATCCAGGGTGCTTTGATATCCCACCATTGATTTTATTTGTGGTTTTTTGTTTTTCTCCTGCCAATTATGGTGAGGCGAGATAATTCCCTTCAGGTGAAAAGTGGATTGCTTCTATTTTCGTGGCGTCTCAATATTGCCGAGCTGTTCTTGACCGAGGCAGTATGGATTTCTGCCTGCCTGCCTCCCTTATCTTTCCTCGTGAAGTCCCATCAAAAGATATTAGAAGCACAAGAGGCTGGGAGGCGGGCAGTAAACAACCTGGCAATGTCAAAAATGTCATAAATCAAAATTCAGACATGACTCTTGTTGGATGGTATTTTCCAGCCCCTACACGCGGAACGCATTTCATGCAGAATATGAAATGAGTTTCAAATATACTCTCCATTTGCCCAGAGTTTCCAGTCATACTTTTCCTTATAAACGTGTGTGTCAGCGCGGAGAATGTCACCGGCTGCTATCTGTCCGAGAAGCGCTGAGCTGCACTGACTGATGACTACCAGCCGCGTCTGACTGCATGTGTAATAAACTTCAATGCTGGTACTTTAAATAAGAATCAGGGTTAGGCAAAATACTGGATGAATTTACAGGATCTAACCAGCAATAAACTTCAGTCAAAATAAAGGTAGGTAGACATGTGAAAATTGGTAGAAAATAAAAATTGTAAACATACGTTTGGCTTCTGGAACCAAATTAGAGAATTTGTTTGTGTATTTCTTTATATTTTTGCCAAAGATTTTTGCCCTCCTATACCTACAGTTTAAATTATACTGTAAAAATTATATTCATTGTTTTGTTTTTCTTTTTTTTTTTTTTGTTTATAGAGTGCTCTTTCTTGTTTTGGTTTAGTTTGTAATAGTAAAACATTATAAACATGAATAATTAACAGATTAAAAAAGTGTGTGTTGTGAAATGAAATGAAAATGTGATTTAAAACACACTGATCACAAATAAAAATTGAATTACCAGACAACAAATCAATCAAGCAACCAACCAATCAACAAATCAATCAAGCAACCAATCAACCAATCAATCAATCAATCAAGCAAGCCCCTTGAACTACACATGAACTACACACCTCAAAAAACCATATACAGTATATAATCATATAGTCCATATACAACAATAATAAATGTATGACTCTATATATAGTCCATATACAACAAAATGAGATTTATGACCAGTGAGCAATCATATGTGGCGGGCAATAAATACGAAAAAATATAGTGAAGAAAAAGAGAGAGAGAGAGAGAGAGAGAGAGAGAGAGAGAGAGAGAGAGAGAGAGAGAGAGAGAGAGAAAGAGAGAGAGAGTACAAAGGGAAACACTAGTCTCAATCTGAATCTCTAAATAAAATCTGTTTGTTTGTTTGTTTGTTTGTTTGTTTTCCACTAAACTCATTTGCAGTTTTAGAGGTTCGCATTTTTGTTTTAGAGACCTGACACATTTTTTTAGCTGGTTCATTCAAATGTTACACCCACTAGCCGGCTCACACTTTTTTCTTTTTGTAATTTCCTCTGCTCTCTTTCTACTTTCAGACAGCATGACTGGATTTGCAGTGATGGTTGATCGCTCAGAACCAGCAGGCTGAAACCAGGACCTTTAGAAAGCAGCTGGAAGATGCGTGGAGCTTCTCCTGAGCCGCATGAATCTGTAGTTTGACAGGCATGATTTGTTTAGACTGCCGGGACGTCTCACCTACAGACCAGAGAGCTTGTGAGATTTCATTTTCCGTATTGCATATTCCATATATTGATTATTTATCATTAAGAGAGGAGCTTATGATGAAAGGCTTTAAGATGTTGTTTTTTTGTTTCTTCCGACAATGCAAAGGAGTTGTGGCCGTAAACTAACACTTTAAATGCACAAGTGACAGGGGATCAGATGTTTGCTTTATTTGTCCATGCGTGGAAGCAGAACTGCTCGACTGGTGGCACAGGGGGGTCATTACAGAAAGCTTGCGCATTTTAATAGAGGCAAATGTGTTTTCTCGGCAACTCTAAGACAAGGAGAAAAGGAACAAATGGTATGCATTTCTCAGCAGCATACTAATGCACGGCATACACAGTTGTTGTTTTTTTTGTGTTCGAAACATGTCGTTTTCATAATTTGCTCTGTATGCAAGTCTGTAACGGTGCCGCTGTTACGACAATTTCATGTGATTCGCATTTGAATAATGAAGAGCAAAAAATAAATAAAAAAGGCCGAACATGGGCTCAAATGAAGCGTTTAAACAGACGTGTTTGCTATGCAGTGTCACACAAATGAGCTGTTTAGTGCGACGTCCTATCAGCCAAATCCCCCCGAGCCACCAGAGGATTTCACAGGAACCACTGGCCTGGGGTCTGCGTATGTAAATGATACTCAGGATTGGACATTAAAATGCAGCACAGCATATCATATAATATATAAACACATACGTTGTAAAAATCCATTTAAAAGTGCATGAATATTTTACAGGAGCATACAGGTGTTTTTTTTTAGTGCGTTAACAGCCATTCGCTGCTTATTACAATGTGAAGACTTTATTTGAGATGTGTGCTGTAAATATAGGGATTTTTTTTACTTTATTTTGCGTAAAATTGTACACAAAAATGTAATCATAACTTGTCTGATTATGCATTTGCACTTTTTGGTTTATTTTATATACCGTAATACAATATTATGAGATGAGATGATATGATATGATATGATATGATATGATATGATATGATATGATATGATATGATATGATATGATATGATATGAATACAATATAAGAAAATATTTCATTTATTTATTATTAGTACTATTATTAGTAGTAGTAAAATAGTCATAGTAGTATGTGTCATATTATTCTGAAACTTCTCCTGAAAAAATATACATCGTACTTTAAGTTAGAAACCACACCTTCCAGTTGTTAGGTTTCCACGGACTACAATACCCAGTATTCCTTGTGTTTTGTTATTTCTTGTGTTTCTAGTCACATGTTTTATTGGTTTCACCGGAGTCATCATTCGTTCAGTGTATTTAAGTTGTCACCTGACAAATAAAGGTCTTTTTCTATTTTAACATTATATTCTTTTTTCAAGAAAATATTATACACAAATGTTGACCATTATGTTTAGCATATATACCTATACATCTTTCAAAATACGGTGATAAACAATGTGTGATCCATCCAACTGGACTTATACATGTTCATTTTAGTCCGTCATACTTATTACTACTGATTATTCATTCCCAGCATTCCATTGTAGCTCCACTCCTGGCGGATCACAGTGCAAGCGCTGCTACCAGCTCACTGATGCGTGTAACATTTGTCACGGGGCGTGTGGCAGCTCCAGAGATGTTGATTCCTGTGCCACACATTTGTAATCTGCCAGACTGTCGCTGAGGTGTGTCTGTCGTACTCCTGCGCTCCCAATCCCTCAGATTACCAGCATCACAGGTGCGTCCGGCCGACAGCAGGGACGTGTTTCTGTGCGGACGCATTAAAACAGCAGCATCTTTGTCATCAACACTGTAAAAGGTTCCGCGTCTGCTCGTGCTACGTCAAGCAATTTTGGATTTTTGCAGCTTTAGATGAAATTGAGACTGAGATGTTGTGTATGTGAGCTCTAGCGTGCAACCAATCCTCAGTGGCTGAAAAAAAGCAGTGATGTAAGGTACTTGAGTAGATGAGTTACTTTACATAAGTATGTGTGGCTACTTTCTCCCTGCACAGAGTTATCAAAAACATAAGCAACTTTTAATCTCTACTTGATTGTTGATTGAGTATCTGTACTCTTTACTCTACGACGTTTGAATGGACGCTTACAGTTACTTGTTACATTGTGATTGTATGTGACAAGTCGGCAGATTTTCGGCATCATTTCAAGCCAATATAAGCTGAAGGTACTGCATGCCATTTATGAGATAAGTCATGTAAATTAGCGGTTGCACTTTTTTGCACATTTGAGTTGAACTGACACTGACTTTTTGTTCTTTTTATAATCTATTTGCCATTTTGAAACATTGAGGCATTAAATTTCATTTCTATATTTGGAAATAAAACCTCACAAATAAAGAATTTCTAGTTTTTCACATTTCTTGGCATTTTGGAGCCTAAATTCAGTAAAATAAACAGGTACTCAAATACTCAAGTCTCCTTGGAATTGGTAACTTGTAATAGAGTATTTTTACAGTGAAGTATTCATACTTTTACTCAAGTATTATTTTCAGGTACTCTTTATGTCTCTGTTGAAAAGGTTTTCCACACTGATCTGTTAACCATTTCTTTTCGTAGGCCGCAGCTTGAGATTGGAAAACTGTCGATCGGTAAACGACACAGCCAAGGTTCACAGATTCAGATTCAGAGAAGCGAGAAAGAGCGAGAGCAAATATTGTGGCTGCTCCAGACTTTTGATTTCATTTATCCAAGCAATGACAAATCTCTTGGATGTTGTTCTTAGGAATCAAGAACCATAAAGGTCCAATGGATTTTCATGTCTCGTGTGAGCTCAGGTGGAGAGAAAACTTGGCACTGGTTTGCCTCGCCATAATATAATGGATGATAGAGTGTGTGTCTTCCCTCTTCATTTTTTTTTTCCAACACTGTCCCCAGGTGTGTGTTTGTCTGCGCGCATATGTGTGTTCGCATAATAGTGAGAGGCTTCCCTAGTTTGCCTCTGTGTTGGGAAGTGGTGAGAGCTTCTGAAGCCCTGCCGGGCCACGTTTTTTTACAATTACAGTTTTTTTTGACAAGGAATTTTAGGAATTGTTAGATTTTTTTTCCCCCACATATTTGTTGGGGATGGGGCTCTTTTCAAGTGTCATTACATTGTGAAAGTCAATTTTGATATACAAACAGAAATGAATGTGAATAGAACTGAATGTGTTTACAAAGACTGAGGACAATAACCAATAAATAAATCCATAAAAGAGTAATAAATAACCAAATAAATACATAATTACAGTAATGCACAAGTTCAACAAAAACAGTTTTCTAATTATTAAGATGGTACAGAAGAGCAAAACCAGAGTTTTCATGAATAAAACCAGCGAAAGATGCAGAGTCTGACAAAACCAGTTGTGGTGACATTTTGGTCTTCGTGAGAAACTTTTTTTGTCTGTCTCAAGTTTTTGGGACACGGTCTTGAGACAGACAAAATTCCATTAATTTATTCTTTAGCTACGCATAGTTTTGTAAATGGGACATTTTGGTTTACTCAGGGTTACTTTTGTCTTTAACTCTACTAATGCATTGTGACTGATGTTTGAAGTGACTTGTCTGTTGAAACTTATATATGTACCATGACCCGCATCTGTTTTTTTATTTATTACTAAAAACCCATCAAAATTCATTATTGATATCAATGCATCTGTTTAGTTCTAGTTTGTCACAGACGGAGAACAGAACAGTCGTTCCTGTGTTCAGTCAAGCAGATAGTTTCCCTCCTAATGGAATAAGAACATATTGAGTACCTCTGCGTTTCCTCGCGGCAAGTCAACCTTAATGCAGGCATCAAGTAGCTCTGGGGCTTCAAGAAAGACACAATGAAGCAAAAGCAAGAGAAAGGAAAGACAACAAAATAACCTGTTTAACTTTGCTCTTCTTTTTGGCCGTTTCTATTAGGGGTTCTGCACCACAGGGTGCGTAACTTCGATTGTACTTCTGTGAATTTTACCGTCTGATATTTTTCATCTCTGACAGGAAGTTTTTAGATGAACAAATCAGCAATACCGGAGTTAAAGTCAAGTCACATCAATTTTTAGGAATGTAATGAGCGAGTCACGCTGATGTCTATAAGCATTCAAGCAAAATGTAAACTTGGTTCTTCATTTGATGGAAAAGAAATTTGCTTGTGGGATAATGATAATTCTGTAAACAAAAAACAATTCAACCAAATTCAACATAATTCAACAAAATTCGACAAAAAGTGAGTGTCTTTACAATAAATTCTTGACAAGACCAAAAATCTTGAAATTACATAAATCTTGCTTTTTTCTTACAATAAAATCTAACTAGCTCATAATTAGGAGTAAAAGACTAATAAGCTTAGAACATTGAGATAGAGTACGTTTACTTTTATAATTTTACATTAAAGTGTGTTTGTTGTAGTCTTTATTTTTCGAGTTTTGACAATTATACACATTCATTTATAGATGTAAACATAATAGTAGGATAGAATACAATCTTCTTTAAGATGTATTTTATTGCTCAATAGGTACATGCAGGACTCACTTGTCAGACATACTCCAGAAATGCTCCTTTTTGTAAACATGTTGAAAATTGAACAAATTATTTTAAAGGAAATACAAACCACCAAAGAGAGTCTGAACCCCCACATTCTTTGTCTTCTTCTGGTTGCTCCTTTTCAAGGGTCAACACAGCAAACCATCCTCCTCCATCTAATCCTATTCTCATCACTTCATGTTCTGTTTCACAACATCCATAAATCTCATATTTGTTCTTACTCTGGATCAACCTCAGCATCCCTCTACCAATATCCCAACCATCTCTCCTCTGTAGAAGTCCAAACCAACTCAATCTGATCTTGTGTGTTTCCAAACCCTTTGTCATGAGTTGTCTCTCAAGTATAAGAATCTTGGTGTTATCCATCTTTGTCACTCCCAAAAAGAAGCAGCATTATACCATTTATTTGAACAGAAATACCATCTATCTCCCATTCTAAGCAGAAGTTCATGTTTTTTATATGGCGTTAATGTATTTCGTTCCTTTTGCATCATACTCACTTTGTACAAGTTTGAAACAAGTTCTGTTAAAAATTCTCTTCTGATTAGCTACCTGAAGGTCAGGGTGTAGGGCCGTTATGAGCAATGTTTTACACTTTGCAGACTAAAATTTTCATTTATTCCGTCCCGCGCTTCATCTTAATTCTCCTCCCATCTCGCCAGGATCTGATCTTCAAGATGTGCTGGAGTCCACGTGACTACACCGCCTCAGGTTCCTCTTGAGCCGATGGGCTCAACTTGATCTTTTGTACAACCACCGCACACTCTGGAATTGATTTGTTGGCTTTGATTGCTTGATTGATTACGATGAGACGCCTCGGGCAAAGTTTAGGTAAAGGTTGTGTTTAGTCATTGCGAGATGTTGGGAGTTGTTGTACCGATGTCTCCTGTTTCTCTTACAGCATGGTGTTCGTGTGTTGATTTCCAACTATTTTATTTCCCGTTATTTGGAACACGAAGAATATTCTTTTTGATTACGTTTTGGTATGTGCGTTTCTGCCTGAAAACGAAAATATTTTGGATACAAAAGTCAAGCCATAGATTATATAATCATTTATTTCAATATGTCTGTGGTCTAAGCCAAAGAAAAACATCAAGTTCTGATTGGCCGATTGACATGCATGAAGAAGTTCGATTTGTTAAGAAACATTTGTTTTGTAAGTGTTACTATAATTTAAAAAAGTAGCTGGTTTTATTTGCTGAAGCTCATTTTCTACCAGAAGTAATCTAAACAAAAACCAGCCGACCTGCTAATAGCTCAAAATGATTCTTCAAGGCAGCGTTAATGGCTTGATAACTGCACTTTCGATAGTAATCTTGGCTGTTCTTTTTTTTTTTTTTAACAACTGATTAAATACTGCTTTTAGAACTAAATCAAGACTTCAACCAAACCTTCTTCATGCAATCTAGTTTTACAAATAATGTTCTGAAACTTCAACTATCAATCTACTTGTGTCGGCCCTATATATATATTTATATAATTTAATTATGCATTCATATTTTATCAATTAATGTATGTAAATATTCAAACGCTTGAATTGAAAAAAAATGGAAATTTTTAAATTCCTGTTCTGATCTCCTACACTGAGAAAATAATAGACACAACAACGCTGGATTGTTTATTTTTTATTTACTTGTTTCATTGCATAATGATGATCTTTCTTTCTGTAGTGCACATTTGTTTGCCTGGACTAGCACATCCTCCTGTAATTTTTCGGGTGTAAGCAAACAAGATCATGACAAGAGCCCTTCGTTCAGTGATGGGAAGTTTTTCTAGCTAGAAATCAGTCGGATAACAAGCCGACCGAGCAGGCATAACTTTGCAAAGGCCTTTGCTTTGGAAGTTGTGAGCTTTCATTTTCTCCTTCCTGCGCTTTTTAAATGCCTCGTTACTTTCGCCATGGGACTCCAATAGTGGTGGTACAAAGCTCCAGCGAGACTTTACACTAGGCCTGAGGGTGGGAAAGGCTGGCCCACGATTTCCCGCTGTTCCCTCTGTCAGGCGGGTACGGAGACTCGCTGGACCGCCTGCCCTGTGTGACATCTCAGCACAGACACATTAAAGGTCTGGGCTTCTAAGTCCTGTCTTGTTTCTGTCTTGCTTTCTTCCTTGATCAGATCTCGCTGTTTGCCAGAGGGGCAGTAGGAAGTTGTCCATATTTTCCATTTTTTGGGATGTATTTGTTATCTGTTTGGTTGACATCTGGAGAATCGCTCCCTCGTTCTTTCTCCATCTCGGCCACTTTTGCAGACCACCTGGTTGTGAGGTACCAGTGTCTAATGAGAGACAAGGCAAGCGTGGGAGAACAGTGGGCTTGCTGGAGGGGTCTACACCAAAGGCTGAGACTACAGAGGAGCCCAGGGTGAGAAGCAACTTTGGTGAAGAAAGAAAGAAAAAGTGGCTCTGAAATCTGGCCAGACCGACACAGAGAAAATCCCCAATGGTCTTCTGGGATGGATAAAGAAAGAACCCGGGATGAGACAAGAACAGGAGGATGCTGACAAATCTGGTGCGTTTCAAACGACTTGAAAGTCATGTCTGTAGCTGAAGAGTTTGAAAGATTATTCTCAAGTGCGTGTAATTTATACATAGAGGTGCTAAATTGCCTCCGTTTTAATATTTAAACTCTTAATCCATCAAGATGTTGCAGTAGTTCATATACGGAAAATCAACAAAGCATCCACACGGGAAGCTGGAGATAATTCCAGCAACTCTAGTGCTAATCCCATTAAATTCCAACAACTCTAGAGCTAATGCCAGCCAATCCAAATAACTCTAGAGCTAATATCCATCCAATCCCAGCAACTCCAGAGCTAATTCTAGCCAATCCGAGCTACTCCCATTAAATTCCAGTAACTAGAGCTAATCCCAATCAATCCCAGAAACTCTAGAACAAATCCCAGCCAATCCAAGGAACTCTAGAGCTAATATACATCTAATCCCAGCAACTCTATAGCTAATTCTAGCCAATCCTAGCAACTCTAGAGCTACTCCCATTAAATTCCAGTAACTAGAGCTAATCTCATTCAATCCCAGAAACTCTAGAACAAATCCCAGCCAATCCAAGGAACTCTAGAACTAATATACATCTAATCCCAGCAACTCTATAGCTAATTCCAGCCAATCCCAGCAACTCTAGAGCTAATCTCAGCCAATCCCAGCAACTCTAGAGCTAATCCCAATCAATCCCAGCAACTCTTGAAGGCAGGACACACTCTGGATTGGTGTGAGACACCTAGACACACATATTCACAATCTGGATTTAAATTTGCGTAGTATTTGTTACAAGTGTTATTATAGTTTTGAACAAATCTCCAAGTGAGTACGTGTACGTAAATATATTTATACACTTCTGACCTTTATCTCTGATTGGTTTGACCTTCTGACAACAAAAGCAACGAGTTCCTATTGTGTTAAGCGATCATGAGTAATGCTTTCCATCTTTAAATTGGGCACAATGGATGTTACTGTAGTCCAGATGACTCATGTGCTGTTTTTGTCATGTCATCTGATGCAACACAAAGGCCTTTGTGAGGAACCAGCTGCAATTTAAGTTGCTGAAAGTCGTGGTGTTTTTGTGTTTTGTTTTGGGTTTTTTTTTTTTAGAAGATTGTGAAGAATAGCCACGATTTGCAGATCATTTCAATGAAAACACTCAAATGGTTGACGGGATCTTCCAACAAAGTTGCTGTTTTCAGACTTTTTGGAAAAAAAAAAAATAAATAAATAAATGTTTATACATTTACAGGAAGTGCCGTGTGTGTGTGTGTGCGTACCTTTCTCTTTATATCGCATTCATCCCTCGCACACATTTCCGTAGTCCCAATTGATTGTTGTTCTTGGCGTCCATTGCGAACACCCAAAGCTGTGAGATTATGTTACTGATCTGGGAGAAGAATCAATTAAGCTCTCACAGATTTACCATCAATAAACACCATAGCTAGAGGCAAAGTAATTCTCATACCCGGTGTATAAGACGCCCTCCAAATCTTCTTGAAGCTAAACGGCAGCAGAAATCGCAGGCCTGCGCTATTTTCAGCATCATTTCCAATCGACCTCCAGCATGGACCAGGCCTGTGGTGTGAGCGAGAGAACCCGACTGAGAACACTTTCCAAATCAAAGGTAGGTTTATGAGAAAAGCTTTAATGATTGTTCAAGTTTTTTCCTTTTTCCCGCTGGTTTCTGAAGCCTGGCTTTGTATTATTATAGGTTGTATTAGCATCAGCGGTGAACTTTCAGCAGAGTCTGCAGGGGGAACGGCCATTGAATCTCTGAATCATAGATGTTCTTGATCTCGCACAATGGAACAAAGATATGAAGACAAGAAGAAATCAATAAATTGCCACGTTTTTTAGCAATCTTTTAGTGAACACACACATGCCCGGAGCAGTGGGCAGCCTTAAGCAGTGCAGCTCTTCAGACCATAATTCACAGATAATTGGCATTTTAACAACTGTTTCAAATCAAATCAATCACTTTTATTGCCACATCACCAACAGGAAAATGGAGACAATCAAAACTTTCACGGAGAAAGTTTAGGAATGAACAAAGTTTAGTAATGTAAAGATGCAAAAAGGCCGAACCACTTTATAATCTAACAAAAAATGTTTTACAATTCTAGTTCTTTCACAATTGTAATTAGTAGGAATTGTGTTGGTGTGTGTAAAGCAGGGCATTGCTAACTTTTTGCCTGTTAAAATGTTTTAAAATGTGTTACATTACCTTGAAGGTTTATTTGTGTTGTGTGTCCCGTGTAATTTAGCAGTAAAAAAAGCAATCAATCAAAAACTGTGGAACATTTTTGGAAATTACAACCACATGATTTGTCTACTTTTTTCGAACAAAAATGAAAGGTTTAAGATACTGATTTTTTTTTTTTTTTTTTTTCAAATTTCATATGAAAGCAAAAAGTCCAAGTGTTTGAGGCTGTTTTTCTCGAACCGTGTGAACTCGGGGCTGTTTGGTGCTGCGATGGATCATTTTTCACCTCCGATCCTCAAAACGCAAAAATAAAACCGCGAATCGGACCATTTTTCTAGCGCTTCAGCATTGATCACCCTGCTGACGCTGCCGGGAAGCGCATAAACATACGTTTCATCTCCACGTTGAGCTGAAAACCATAAAATATACATTAAAGAGCCGCATTGATGGGTTATCAAAGTTTGCTGCGGCAGTGTTTGCCCTAAACTCTTTGTTTTGTCTCAGATGGTCGGAGTCCAGACAACTGGCTGACACGCTGCTGATGCTGATGAGGCCTTGGTCCTGTTCTGCTGAGAACTAAAGAGCATGTTCTTTCAGACAAAACAGCCGTCAGCATCCTCTCTTGTTCTCCGGCTGCGGTGTAATTGACTGGAGATGCCGCAGTCTCACATCAGCACCCTTCTACCTGGACGCGCTGGTCTCCCCTCATCGGTTTCTCTCCACTGGGTCATCTCGGGTGAGCTTCAGCCTCTCGTCCAGGCGGAGAGCACGAAGGGCTTGATCGACTTTGGCAATTTGGAGCCGTCCTGTGTGTGACAGAGACCCTGGGATTCTCAGCATCCTCACGGCGCACTGGTATTAGAGTAAGTATCCTGATCGCCCATGTGAAAAGCCACTGGGGATGGCACCGTGATACGCCACTTCCAGCCTCACATGGAGCTCTATTTCACGCCCGACTGGCCTGATTGAAAGTAATAGGGGGACTGAGGCTGTGATGAACTGACATGGCCAATAACTTTCATTACGTGGCTGTAACCTTGTCCCGCGCGCTAATTAATTTTTCTGCCCGCGATCATATGCCACGAGCCGTGGACTGGGGCACAACCCTGTGTTGCTCATGGAAATATTTAACCGTCACGTGAGGAAAACGTGTGGTCTCCATGTTTAATGACCGTGCCCCCTGGTGACGCCGCTGAGGAACTTCTCAGGAAAGGATGGCATCCACCAGCTTAACCCGGGACGTGACTGCGCCGGGCTTTGTTTGCAGCGCTTTATGAAGTGCTTTAGATACCACATGCATTCTCACTCAAAGCGTGTAAATCTGGGTGAATAAATATTTCATGGGGCATCTGATAAATAGATGCATGAACAGAACGTAGGGTGAGAGGGAGCAGCATCTTGCTAAAATGTCCATTGATTATTATATCTTCCCAATTTATTTCCCCAAGTAGGGCTTGTGTGATATATTTAATTCTAATTAGAAATATTAAACCATTGGCGCTGGCTTACAGGATCGTCGTTTTTTTTTTTTTTTTTCTGAGTGCTCATTTAATAGGCAAATGTGCTTTGAAACAGCATGTGGGGTTATATTGCCACCTAGTGGACACTTTATCTACATCGCTCTATAACAGGGGTGGGCTAACTTTTGATTCGCGGGCCAAAACATTTGACAAAGAGGCCGGACCGGACTTCCTGGTCCAGCAGCTGTCAATCACATTCTCACCAGCCAATCAGAGTAAGGCCCGCCCCCACGTGAAGCTAGTTCAAACTAAAAAATTTGAAGCGGAAAAAAATGTTCAAACCAAAACATGAAGATTTTAGTTTGTTTCTTGGAAATTTACGTTTGATATTTTTGGCATCTGATTCCATAGACTGACAACGTAAAAATAAATGTTAAAAATCTACTAGTACAATTCTTCATACATGCTCGTGTTCGTACATTTTGTGTTTATGGTTCCGCTTTTTAAAATGCGTTGCATAAAAAAAATAAATAAACCTTCATAACAGATTAACCGGATTTACATAAAAAAAAAATCTGACTTTTACTTAATTTTTACAACTTCGGTTGGCCGGATTAAAACATTTAAAGGGCAGCATGTGGCACCCGGGCCGTAGTTTGCCCACCCCTGGTCTATTATGTGCACGTGTCGTTACAGCATCCCGGCATAAATCACAAATCCTACATGAACAACGCCACAAAGATTTTATTTCTCTTGTTTTCCCCTCTTTTCATCCATCACGTGTTTTGACTGAACTCAATTTGAAATCTGCCACGAAGACGGATATGCAGCATTCTGCAATTTTTACAGACAAATGCCCACGACTGATATTCCTCGCCCGCTTTGATGAACTACAAACATTAATTTCGCCCAGATAGAGTGTCGCACATAAGCAGCTCAAAAGGTTCCGTCCCCGCAGCGCTAAATCATTCATTTCCATTTGAACCGCTGACTTGTGTTCTGCTGGATGCGTTTGTTCATTAGGATGTTTACGGTTTCCATTGTGCTTCAACACGAATGAAATCACGCCCCGGCCGTATGTCGTCTGCCGCCGTTATCGCGCTTCCCCTTTCACGCCTGGAGAATTCCCCCCTTTGTAGGATGGAGATATCTGCTCCTCTGAGTATTTCTTTAATGACAAGGCCGTCTTTGTGTTGCTTCCATGCCTGCTGTTCGCCGGGGCCTTATCTGATTCTGGGGCCCGACTGCCTCGCTCACGCTGCTCCACTGGGTAAATTCACTTTGGTGGCCTGTGAATCTAGATTGCATACTGAGCAACATGTTCACAACATGTTCAATCATCGCCAGAGACCAGCCTTTCCCAGCCTGTCTGCTCACATGTGCATGCAATTCTTAAGCTTTAAGTGCGGGGCAAAAATAATAATATATGAATTGTTTATGTCATGGCCAAAACTTTGAATCATCCGTATCAGCGGCGATGCTGGAATTGCCAATATCACGGCTGTTTTGCTGAAAAAGAACATAAAATATTAAAATAATTCGGTAAATTGCTGTAAATTTGGCATTTTTGTCATGGCATGTCGCAACAAGCAAGTTGTTTTTACAAAATTTGTTTTTACTTATATGGCAAATTGTTTTACTTGGCCACCGGTTCCTAGTGATTTCTAATCTAATATAATCTAGATTATTAATCTTTGTCATCATGTTACAGTGTGAGGATGTTTGATTTCTTTACTTTTTGCATTCAAATTTAGTTATTTCAACTCCTGCATCAAATTGTTGTGCAGTTTCATCCAATGTATCCAGTTAGCAGCAGTTTCTAATCTGAACATTTTGATTAGACTAACTAGATTAAATTCTATAAAAGCTGTTTCTGATCTCACTAATGTATGTCATCACTTATAACAGCGTGAACATTTTTGACATTTCAAGATAACAGTTCCACTCTTAAAAAGCAAATTATTGGGCACTTTCATCGAGTGCAGCCTTGTCCACCAGCTTGTACCGATTTCTCATACATGTTTAGCAAACTCAACACTCGACCGCTTCTTAAAGGTCAGTCGTTTGTTTTTAATTTGTTTTAACACAGGAAGTCATTTTTTAGAGAAGTTCATTTTTTGTTCATGGTTCATGTAGAAACAAATTGATATTTTTAACAAGACAGTATCAAAAATGTTAAATAAAAACAAGAGAGAGATAGAAATAGAAAGAGAGAGATTAGGACAGGTGAGCAAAAGTAGGTGAGCATAGGCAATAGGTGAGCAAAATACAGACATAGATAGATAGATAGATGGATGGATGGATGGATGGATGGATGGATGGATGGATGGATGGATGGATGGATGAATGGATGGATGAAGACATATATTTATAGAGAGAGAGAGAGAGAGAGAGAGAGAGAGAGAGAGAGAGAGAGAGAGAGAGAGAGAGAGAGAGAGAGAGAGAGAGAGAGAGAGAGAGAGAGAGAGAGAGAGAGAGAGAGAGCAAGTGGCAAGTTGAAAAGATGCCGATAAGATGCTGATGCAAATTGAACTGTTGTTGGTCAAAAAGGGTTTTGCAGCAGATGCAGTGAGTTATGTGGAAGCAGATGATTCACTGAGGAAACCCCTGGTGAGAACAGCTGGAGGAGAAGAAGTCTGAACGCTGCAGTGTAGCTGGAATCTGAAAAGCATCTTAAGGTTTGAGACTCCTGAGATGAAAATAAAACAAACACCTTTTTCCGTCAGATTTGAAGAGAACGGATAAAGCACGGAGGAAAAAGAGATATTGGATGTAGTGACGCTTTCTATTATTTATAAGGATTTTTTTTTCTTTTTTTAAAGGTAAATGTAGTTTGGTAATCACACTGTATACGCATTTTTCTAAACTCAATTATTTATATACATAATATATTTTATTATAATTTTTTTTATTACTTTTTCCATTCTAATTTAAAAAAAAAAATAATAATTCTAATAATAATAAGTTTTTAACAAATCCAATTTATTTTTCCACATACATTAATGTTGTATTTACTTCTCATGCTGTTTGAGTTTCTGTTGTTGCTGACTCTGAACGGCATTCAATTATTTTTCTCCCATCCGCCACTAGTTCCAACCACTAGGTCCCTCAACCGCTTCTCAATCACGTCTTCCCGAGTAAAGCTCCGGAGTCTGCAGACATCGTGTCTTGTGTTGTTGAGCGGCAGGTCTGAAGCTCCATGTTTGTCTGAGTAATATAACCGTCCGTGTCAAGCCACAATAGATCAAGATATAGAAGAGTCAATGTTGCAAAGAGAGTCTGATGATAAGCTGTACAGTTTGTGCTTGTTTCTGGCTTTAAGGACACATTTATACACATTGTTTGATGGAAAAAAAATGACCATAATAGTACATCATTGACGTTCTGCAGACGCATTGTACATCATTTGAAAATGTACAATATTTGTAAAAATACTGTATTGAGGAAACTGTTGCTGGTCTAGATTAGAGAAATAACTGTGTGAACTTTATAAGGATGGTTTTTTTTTGGTCCAGCATATACTCTACGACTCTTGGTGTCTTAGTATTTGGTGGAGGTTTGGGTGGAGGTCTTGGTGTTTATAATGGTGTAATTATAAATAAAAAAAAACCATTAATAAATCATTAATAAATAAGCTGATCGAATTTCTGTACAGATACAGTAAATAGCTGATATCCATATACTTGTTTAATTTAAAGCTGCTTTCATTGGATTTTCATTTCATTCCAAAAGATACATATTTTAATAGTTGAGGAAATATATTTTTTTATGTGTTCTAATTCTGTTGTTATACTATTAATATTTCTTTTTTCAATACTGAATTTTTATGTAATTCATTTTGGCCTTTTCACCTAATTACTGCTTGGTTCACAAACATTTTCATAACTTTTAATTTACTTATTTTAGAAACAATCATTATGCAAATGTTTCTGACATCCCCTCAGATTCTGCACCAAATCTCAATGATGATGAAGGTGAGTTTTACTGTGCCGTAGCAACAAAACTAGATCAGCAAAACACATAAACCGCGTCATGTTTCATCAAAACGGTTGTTGATCAAGCATCCGACACTCTGACAGATTTCAATGTTTACGTCTTTACGGTTTCAGCGACTTGACGACTTCATGAAAAGAACCAACTTCTTGCTACAGGCCGTCATTAAACAGCCTTGAAATGGACGACAAATGTTTTCTTTGGAGTAAAGTCGCTGTTTCACACTCTTTCCAGTTTGGAAAGTTTAAATCTCATTTCATATGGGACTCAGAAAGCCGTGTGCGGCCCGAATGCCAATGAGGGTGTTTGTGGGAGAGAGTGAAGACTCCGCATGGTAAATAGGAGGAAGGGGTTTTCAAAAGGTTACCTGGCAATCACTGCCACACACTCCAGCTGTAAAGCAGCAGACCCCTACAGCGGGAAGAAGAGGGGCTTGTGTTTTGAAAGAGAGCTTGGCTGAAAGTGTCAGGATCGACCCCGGACCCTCACTGCATTAATTATCCAAACACACCTCATATTCTTAGCACGGCCGAATATAAAGTAGGCTGCTAAAAAAAACTGGGAAAAAAATGAATATTTGAATATTCCAAATGTGCGTTCACCTCTATCACCCACACACGGTGAGATATCTATAATTAGTAGATAAATACACTTTTTAAACCTTCACCTTAAGAAATGTGCATATGCATTTCACAAAGATAGCTTCTTTAATGTGACAGACTTGCATCTCATTATAAGAAAATATATAAACAAATAAACATTCAATTATATTTTTGCATGGAAAAATTGTTAATTATTGTCTTGCGTGTGTAAGAATTTTGAAAACAAGGGTTTTACAGTATCTTTTTAGTTTTGCATTAACATGTTTGCGTATTTTGTTCTTGTAAACATTGTGTATATAAAATCAAAAAGATAATAAACAATTTAAGTAATATTAACTTGTAAATGTATAGACTAAAGCTATTAAATATTTAGAAAGAAAAAAAAAACAAGGATTATAGAACAATTTGGACAATAATGCAAGAACTTCCTCCATTTACCAGCATTTCCATTTCTGGGCCATTGGGAGCAGGAGCCAATTAAATGCAGGAAACACACCCTGGATTAGTGACTAACCAATCACAGAGAGGAACACACTCACACTCATTTTCCTGAGCGCAAAATTGTGGACCTGAAGGAAAACCATGCAAGTATTGGTTAAAAAGATAACAACATTCCTCAAACTCGAGTCGAAAAGCTGACATCGCTGCCCACTACTAATATCTACAAATATAATCTTTGATCATAAAACATTCGATACTCATCATTGTTAAAATATTGTAATAAACTTAATTTATGCAAATGGGATACATTACTGGAGAATATCTGGTTTTAGGTGAAGGATCTCACCTAGATCCACATCCAGTATCCAGGCAAAGATTTGCAGTGACCTTAAGAACTTAAGAGGGATTTCAGAAGTCAGCTCTCAACAGAAAACCGCAGCACAACCCATGTGATCGGCAACGTGAAAAGGTCGAACGGATAGAAACATCCAAGACATCCAAGAAAACACCTTCAGGCCTGACAGACTCTGTGCTTTGAAACCTTTGGGAAGGAAAAATCTGTTGAGGTGTCCTGCTTATGCACGAGGCATCTCTTAACCGCCATCTGTCCTCCATCTTCTCTCCGAGCCTTCCAGCCCGACACTGAGAGCCAACAGGTTCTTTAGCATCACGTTTGATCCGACAGCAACCTGCTAAGCACCAGAGAGGCATCGCCAGTGGCTTAAGAAATGAAAGCCATCCGCACTGTGCGTTCCACCGCTCTTCATCCTTATAGACAAAACACACTGATGGACTTAAGATTTAAGAGTCTCTGAAGAGCCGCAAAGACCTGGAGGGCAGGCGCTGTGTTTTATTTGTTCCACTTTCTCCCATCCCGCTTTGAAGGGAACACAATCCTTCCAGTTCCAAGCACCACAGCTAGTCCTTGGATCCGCTTTGCGTGGCGGAAGGTGTGGGGAAACTAAGTACTTCGGTCTGTTCGATAGATCTCGTAGCTACGCCAGCTGTTGTCTGACTGCGAATGTCTTTCAGGACGGATATCAGTGTGACTGATCTCATTTGTGGGATGTATCCGATTCTTCTGCCTTGCACTGTGGGCTAGATCTGTGGACACAATTGAAGAGTGAAACGAGGACAAGGGCTCAGATGAAAGTGGCAAAGCAATTAATCAAGAGTTGCGTTTTAGTTCAAAGGGTCTAATGACGCTCAGATTGTGGTAGCTTAGCATCTTTAGCCAGAGGTGTCAAGTAACAAAGTAAAAATACATACGTTACTTAAGTAGAATTTTGGCTCTTTTTTTCATACTTTACTTGAGTAATTAGTTCTTTTTTTCGCCTACTTTTTACTTCTTTACTTTAGCAGATAATCCATGAATTGAAGCTAATTATAAATATTAATTGCAAGTCTTTTATACATTTTTATCCACTTTCAAATTATTCTTCGAGCCTAATCAAACCTACTTGGGGCCGTTTCCGGCCCGCGGGCCATATGTTTGACACCCTTGATCTAATGCATCCAGATAAATAGTGCCATGTTGTTACGGTAAAGATACTTACGTACTAGTCTTACTAAGTCATCATGTTTTTCACTCTGAAATATATGTTAATAATAGTAAGTTCTATGTGTTTGAATTGTGATAAAATGCATTATTTTGCAATATAATTACATCATATACAGCAACATTTTTAATATAACAATATAGTCCTAAACCTAAAAAACTATTTCAAAAGTAGTTTTTAATGACAATTTTACTCACATTACTCTTGTACTTTTTAGTACTTTTAGTACTTTTACTTGAGTAAAAAGATTGAGTTGATAGTTTTACTTCCACATAAGTCTTTTTTTTATTCTACTATCTATACTTGAGTAATGATTGTGAGCACGTTTGACAGCCCTGTCTTTAGCCAAGAAGACATCTGCCTAATGTCTCCATTACTCCACACTCTCGCTGCAAAGATACACTCAGCCTACACAACAATCTGCTGTCTATTCCATTTGTTCATTGGCTCAAACGGTTGGTAGGTTAGTTGGACGGTTGAGTGATTGGTTAGCGGTTGGTCGTTCCCTTGCTTATATGGTTAGACATTGCGAGCCAGATGCTGCTGTCTAGAGCTTCATAATTTAGACTTTAAACTGTGAACCCCGGGGCCTGAATAATCTGTCTGGCTGTATTTGCATTTCACAGTGTGAGTTTCCGAACGTACATTTCTCTGAAGCCTGCCGACAAGCTCGGTCATAAACTGCATTATATCCCTGTGATTTCCCCATTTATTTCAGCTAAAAGGTAAGAAAAGCCATTTTGGAGGGAGGCTTTACTGCTGCCAATAAAGACGAGTGGGCATCTTGTTTTCCTTTTTATACGTTTTTCTTTCCAAAATAAAAAAGGAGCTTGGTACAGATAAATGATGGCTAGATGAAACGATTCCAATAAAGATAAATGGAGATTGAGACTGACAAACATAGATGGATGGACAGACAGACGTAAAGACAACTAAATAGAGAAATGGATGGATGGATGGATGGATGGATGAATGCATAGATAGATAGGCAGGTAGATAGATAGATAGATAGATAGATAGACAGACAGACAGACAGACAGACAGACAGATAGACAGATAGACAGATAGACAGATAGACAGATAGACAGATAGATAGATAGATAGATAGATAGACAGACAGACAGACAGACAGACAGACAGACAGACAGACAGACAGACAGATAGACAGATAGACAGATAGATAGATAGATAGATAGATAGATAGATAGATAGATAGATAGATAGATAGATAGATAGATAGATAGATATACACTGAAGACCAGTAAAAACAAGAAGATACCGTTTCGTTGATTTGACATCAAATTTGCTGGACACGGTTATCACCAAACCTGTAAAGTAAGAGAACACACTCTCTCCTCAAGCCGTCCACACATTTGTTGAGATTTATACCTTTGTAATTATGCAGAAAAGTGCTGAAATACTGTATGGCATAACAGAGCCGAGACAACTGTGAAATAGAGAAGCAATTTCCCGGGCCAGAGCCAGAATGTTTCTCTATTAAAAGTCTCTGTGAAAAGAGAGTTTTATTTCCCAGCAACTCTGGAAATAGGAAATGCTTTAAGGGTGTTTTATACTTGTTTATCCCCAGAGTGACTCAGCAAGAAACCATGGTGTTTTTTTTTCTTTTCTCAATGTCACGTCTGAATATTCAGCTTGATCATTAATGGCTCCACAACGTTGTAAGTTACATCCTGTGTCGTGCGTCAACCAGACGCAACCACCCATCCATACAATCATTTTCTGAACCACTTTTCTACTTCTCGGCCACAAGGATCTTCATCCAATCTCAGCATTTTGTCATGTGCCATGTCCAGTGTTGTCAAAAGTAGTCACAATCATTACTCAAGTATAGACACTACTTAATAAAAAGAGTTTGAGTTAAAAAAGACTGTGGAAGAAAAAGTATCAACTCAATCTTTTTGCTCAAGTACAGAGACTGGTTTGATACCTGCATGAAGTATAAAAGCAATGCGGAAAAAAAAACTGCCATTAAAAATGTAAAGTTTGTCAAACGAAGATGTCACTATTTCGAATAAATACGTTTCCTCTTATCTAAGTGATTTTGTCTAGTTTGTCTAGTCAAGTAATTTTGTCTAGTCAAGTGAAGTTAAGGCTGCCCACTGCTCCGGGTTAGTGTGTGTTCACTTTAATGTAACTTCACTAGATGGTTAAATGGAGAGCACAATTCTGATACTGCCCCTAGTGGCCATATTGACAAACTCACTTTACTTTACTGTTGTATTTCAGTCGGCTCAACTCACCTGTGCACATTGAGGTAAGATGCCCTTCCCTGAGATAATCTGGATAGGGAGAAACCAACATAACCACGGCGAAGACATGGACACAGAAAGACCCCAAAATTTCGAATGGTTTGATGTTGACGCTTATTTTTGTGCCACGGAGACTCAAAATTAAATATGTCCAAAACACTTGCAATATTTGAAAATGGTTTCCCAGTGAGAAAAGCTCTTGGAATTGTAGAGCGAGGTCAAGTATTCCAGGTTTCACAGTCTGTAGAAACACGCTGGATCTTACGATGGATCACGGGGATGAAGAGAACCACATATACAGTCCAAACATTCAGCCCCATGTGAAGCGTAATTATAGAGCCCAGACTGATTACACGCCACGCCAATCAGACACAGAAATGGTAAAGGAGGAAGCGCTGTGGTAATTGGCTGTGAACATGTGGGTTTAATAAATATTCATGTGTTTTCTGAAATTGCGGCTCTCTTAAGCGCAAAAGAGGCTCTGCACTCACGTCTCTCCGCACACTTTACATCTGTAGAGGGCACGGTGCCCGTTCCTAGCGTGAAATAAGCTGGGCTCAGACGTAACCGGTGAGAGCACTTGACGAGGCTGATTCGATAACCTCCTTCTCACGCACTCATTTTGCCAACACTGCGGCCTGCAGAGAGCTTATGATATTCCGGGATTCAATCAATGCGTCGGATTTTTCTTTATTGATTTAAAACGTGGCAAAAAAAACACAAGCATTTTTTTTTACGTTTGAAAAACCAACAGTTATCAGTCCCTTCTATTATGTTTGGTTCAAATTGACCCGTTTTCAAAGTTAAAAAATACTCTGGCTTATTTGGTGTAATTATCATGTCAAAAAATACAACGATTCGGTTCACATATTTGCAACACCACGCTACAGGTTTCTGTTACAAAGACACTGTTCTGGTCATAATTTACCTGTGTTAAAAATGTAAAAATAAAAAAATCACCAATTATTTTTGTATGCTTTGTATGCTTATGCTTGTCTCAGTTATTGTAATTCACATATACACAAAAAATTGTTCAGTTTACATATTTGTAATGCCTGCTACATGTTTTTGTTGAAAAGATAATGTTTGGGTCAATTTGACCCTTCAGAAAAAAATAGCAGCTAAAAAGAGTCAGAAGGTTCAAATACTATTAGTTTCTTTGCAACAATAAGACATAATGAGCAGTAATACTGTATAGTTTATGTTAGGTGAGTTCATGTAATCTCTTTGAATGCATTTTTTATGAAATGCTTTAAATGTTATGTATGGGTTAAATACAGAGAAATTTCCCCACTGAGGGTCAGTTTAAGGTTCAATTATATATTTACAATTAAAGGTTATTTTACACAATTTTATACAATAACAATTAAAGGTTCAATTATATATTTCTATAATACACATTTATATCATTTGTGAGCATGTAGCTCCATATAAGAGCCCTTCACTTTTACACGCAGGACTAGTCACCTCGTTTGAATTGATGGAAATCAGACACTTGGCCAGAGATTTGGAGTGAGATTAAGAGATTAAGACGTTTGAATGGTTGGGGTGGGAGCGGGGATTGACTGGTGTAAAGACACTTTGGACCGCAGGTGTCTGGAGAAGATGTGTGAATAAATAGCAGCTCGCTGACGTCTGACCTGCGTAGGTGTGTGTCTTCTGACAGCTACAGTTTCTCAAACTCCTACTCTTATCGGTAATGACACGAACCATTCGACGATTTAAACTGGTCTGGTTTGAAAAATCAAATGTTTGGAAAAAAAAAGTAAAAACAGCGCAAAACAATGTATTCACAATTTATCCGTTGTGATGCATCATTATCTCTTTGACAACCGGAAACCCCTTCTGTACTGTGAACGCAAACAAAGATCCCTTTTTTCTCTGGTTTAGTATGTAAGTCGGCTGTCATTTATTTGTAAGAATTGTTTACATTTTCCGACGCTAACAGATTGTATCTATTTTGTTAAACAAATTTGCCAGAAGTGAAAATGAGTAGGTTTAATTCAACAAAACTGTACTATAGGGTCTGCTGGTTCTGCTGTAATGTGAACAAATCCAGCAAAATGATCTTAATTCTGAAATATATGGGGTTTGGCCTGTCCTTCGTAATGCTCAAATTGGATTAAGCCATGCGAATGTAGAACTCATCGAAACGAGGGGGAAATTTTGCAATATTCGGGACGTACGTCCTCCACCCACCTCCGGTGGCATTATTTCAAACTAATGGTGGGAGATTCATTCTAAAAGAGATTTTCTTTTCCCATTTTTATCTTATTTTTTGGGGGTGGCTTGCGGGCATAAAACATCTACAGTGAAGACTACGTTTTTCAAGAACTCACATGTTACAGACAAATCACCTCATCTCATCAACAAAGACAGAAACCAGCACGAAAATGCTTCCCACCCTGCGGCTAATAATATGCTTTGATAAAATATTTCCCTTTTAAAATTCAACAAATCCTAAACAAAAATGGATACTAGTTGAAATAGAGCCTGCGGTTCACCATAACGGCAAATTATATTATTTTCAAAAGGTAAAAACCAAACCAAAAAAAACCAAAGGGTATTTTTATACTTGGACTTGGATGGATGGATGGATGGATGGATGGATGGATGGATGGATGGATGGATGGATGGATGGATGGATGGATGGATGGAT
>MU204326.1:5697745-5735341 GCA_017309775.1 Paedocypris sp. Pulau Singkep | reverse complement strand
GATAGATAGATAGATAGATAGATAGATAGATAGATAGATAGATAGATAGATAGATAGATAGATAGATAGATAGATAGATAGATAGATAGATAGATAGATAGATAGATAGATAGATAGATGGATGGATGGACGGAAGAATAGACAGACAGACAGACAGACAGACAGATAGTAGCATTCTCATATACGATGCTGTCACGTTTCAGGATGAAGACCTGCATATGGAAGAGTCAGTGAAGAAGGGCACGTCTCTTCTTACACTTAAACAGGTGAGTTTATGAATGTGAAGATTTTCTCACTATTCACTACTATATAAACACAGAGTGTGTGACAAATTCAGACAAGTGGCCATAGAATCTGTGCAAAATGAACAGAGCGGCAGGTATGTGTTCTTTTTTGAAGAATGCAGCAAAACATCTATCCATCTACTATATCTATCTATCTATCTATCTATCTATCTATCTATCTATCTATCTATCTATCTATCTATCTATCTATCTATCTATCTATCTATCTATCTATCTATCTATCTATCTATCTATCTATCTATCTCTAACTGTATGTCTTGCTGTCTTTTTCTACCTGTTTATATTTTATGTGTATATACGTATATATATATACGTGTATATATATTTTTTTTTTTCATTCTTCAAATATTATTAACTTTATATACAAATTACAAGTTTTAATGTCTCTTTCGGCTAGTTGCAGGATGTCTAATGTGGTCCGTATCCTTTGATTGTGTGGTTTTTGTCTGATCAGTTGTGCAGGTCTGGCTGTGCAGCGCGTCACTGTGGCTTTCCTGGAGTTCTCACGCTCTTCCTCTTGATTGCAAAGATGAGAGCGGCTCGCTGACACGATGCACTGCCATTTCCCAGGAGAAACTTCTAGACCGTGTCATCCAACACGCAGAGCTGATCTATCGGGTCTCTGAAGAGTCGTGTTCCCTGTTTGTGAGTGAACCACATCTGTCAGTCAAACACTCTTCTCGTGCCTTTTATTGATCTTTAATATGTTACATGGTGTGTGTGTGTGTGTGTGTGTGTATGTGTGTGTGTCGAGCTAAAAAAAAGGGCATCTTCTGAATCTGCGCATCACTTTTAATCAGATAACGGATTTTAGTTTCAAGTCTAATCATCTGTGTTATTAGCCAGACTAATAGTCCGATTTCTCTCTTTGATATTGCTGTTCTAATCTTTGTTTAATCAGATTCACCTCATTATTGCAGCTGTGTGCATGTCGTTGAATTAATAAACCTGTAATCTTAATGAACAATCAGTTTCATTATAAACGCTGTGAGATTCCTATCAGTCTTATTAGACAGTGTCAGAGAACCGAGGCAGTTTGTTGGTTCGATCAAGTGTGTGTGTGTGTGTGTGTGTGTGTGTGTGTGTGTGTGTGTGTGTGTTATTATCGAGCTTTAATTTCCCTGCTTTGGTTGGATTTACTGTGAGATGTTTCCCACCCGTGTCATTGTGTTTTTCACGCGTGTGTTGTGCAGGAAGACTTGTTCATCCCCTACCCTTTACACGCATTGAGAAACCAGGGAGGAAACGCGTGTCACAGCAAACCGCTCCCTATTCCTGGCTCCAAGAGTGAGATACAGCAGATATCGGTGAGGAGATGGTTTTTATATTATATACATCATATATATATATATATATATATATATATATATATATATATATATATATATATATATAGAGAGAGAGAGAGAGAGAGAGAGAGAGAGAGAGAGAGAGAGCTTTACGTTATATACACTACCCGTAAGGTTTGGGGTCACCTAGACAATTGTGTGTGTTCCATGAAAAGCCACACTGTATTTTCTAAGAACAAGAATAATCGAATTTTACATGAAAGTGACTTATTATAAAAATATAAAAATGGAAAATATACGCCTTGTTTTTATGCCAATATTTATTTATTTTTACAGAAATTGCTGCTTGTGTTACTTTTTTCCATTTTTTTTCAGGCTCATTTACATAAGAAATAAGTGAATTAGTATATTGTTGTAATATTTTACAACAGCTCTCTTACTAAATGCCACCAACTATCACACTCTCTTGTGATTACAAGTTGTCATTCCGTACCAAAACAACAAAACATAACGTGTCACGTCTATAAAAGTCACAACAGCTCACAACACATTTCAGAAAAGCAAATGCAACTCAAATTCAAAATTAAATCATGTTTCAATTCCATCCCCAGGATAAGTGGCTCCTCCACTCGGTCCTGATTCTGGTTCAGTCCTGGATTGAGCCCCTGATGTATCTGCAGACCACCCTCGACCGCTACGACGACGCCCCAGAAACCCTCCTCAACAAAATCAAGTGGCTTTCAGACAAGCTGCTCAGCCTGGAGCAAGGGGTTCTGGTCCTCATACGCAAGGTGATGCGCACCACAAGCCAACCGCACAGAAGACAGGAAACATCCTCATCCGTCTTTCTCCACAGATGCTGGATGAAGGTATCTTGATGTCCTCGTCCTCAGCCTTCCAGCAGCCCCTCAGCCCATTTGTCGGACAAACCCCCGAGGTGCTGGAGTCTGTCCTCAGAGACTACAACCTTCTCGCCTGCTTCAAAAAAGACACCCACAAGATGGAGACCTTCCTCAAGCTAGTCAAATGCCGCCAGACCGACAAGCTCAGCTGTTTGTTCCACTAGTTTTCCAGTGCTTCTTATAACAAAGGCTTTTTAAAAGATCGTATTAATAAAAATTTATGAATATATATGAAATTCATTCTACACTTGTCTTTATTATTTTCATAGTATTTTCATATTTTGTCTTTGTTTGGTTGGTTGTTTATTCGTGCGTGTGGTTTTGTACATGCATATCTGTGAAAATTGTTTATAAATAATTGCTACTTTCTTGGTTTTTAGCTGTTGTTGTTGTTTTGCATTTAAAGTAATAACTTTGTCTGCTATGTGTATTATTTCTTTCACACTTAATGTTTTTAACGCTTTTGCTCACCATCACCACTAGGGGGCAGTAGACGCATACATTACAAATAAAGTCAGTCACGCTCAGTAAAATGCTCTATATGCATCATCCATGCATTTTTTTTTAAGAATAGCAATTAATTTAAAAACTCTAATGCACTCTGAATGGAAAGGTTCTAAAAAACACATGGTATATTACATTGAAGTTCATTTGACATATCTGTGTTTTTTTTCTTTAAGAGATATGGCCTTCAAACCAAAAGTCATATTAAAGTTCTTGATGGTTTATTTCAAGTATGCTGTTTATGATACAAAGAAAATATATTGCAAATTGAACAAAAAGTCTACTAAATGATACAATTATATTAATACTTGTTTATACAGTATTTAAACAAGTGTTTATTTGGTGTGGAGTTTACATTAATTTACATTTTACACTGTAATATTCAATATTACAATTTTTTATTTTATAGTGATTTTATTAATCACTATTTTATTAATACCTTATTTATTACAATTTAAAGAGTATTAAATGCCATTAAATAAGTCTTAAATAAAATGTAGGGAAAAATTCCCAAGTTATTTTTGCTTAATCAAATACAAAACAGTAGCCTTTTTAAGTAACAACATGATGGTAGACATCCCTCAAAACAAGAAAAGGCCTTGACGTTCTATAGAAAATACAAATATCATCACTCCTGCTCTATTCTTCTGAACGTTTAACTGGACACTATAGTCCTGTCGAACACAGCGCTAGATGACTGCTGAAGGTCCAAAACTACTTTTTGTCCCTCGGTGCTTTAAAGGCCAAGGAGGTGTAATATGGTGCAAACGTTTCAGTTCAGAAAGACTAATAGAATCTAGAAGTCGAGGCGAGGAAAGGCATCTCTTCACGCCGCTCTAGTCCTCCAGCTCTCCTGGGCCTGCTGTATGTGTCAGTGAAGACCAGGTCAGAAGGTCACTGGACTCGGCCCTGCTCTAACCGTTCCAATATGTGCAAAAATGTCAAGTAAAGTGACTGGGGTTGTACCAATCAGGCTGGGTTTCTTGAAAAGCCGAGGATGTTATGGACGAAGCTGATGTTTGCAATGGCTGTTTGGCGAAGAATCAGAACTGCGCAGAGATCAAGCTCAGGGGCTTCACTGAAGGCCGGTGGAGAAAAGAGCCCATCAATTCAGTC
Source organism: Paedocypris sp. Pulau Singkep (assembly GCA_017309775.1). NCBI lineage: Eukaryota > Metazoa > Chordata > Actinopteri > Cypriniformes > Paedocypris > Paedocypris sp. Pulau Singkep. The sequence goes on along the minus strand of MU204326.1, from coordinate 5,731,225 downwards.
TGGGAAAACCTCTGCTGCTCAGAACATAACATATATAATGTACAGCAATGATTGTTTAGGGTCAAAACCATATAAACTTAAATTGAGTGGTATGGGCTTTCAATTTCAAAGATAATGAGGAAAAGATTATCTGTGGAGAGAAAGTCATGTGTGGGTTTGTCTTTTTGGACTGAGGTTTGAAAAATGCTTTAGTTGTGTAACTGCTGGAGAGTCTTAGGGGTCAAGGCTGACCTACAAAATAATCAAAAATAAAACGCTGTTATCAACCATTAATTTATTTTGTGGTGATTTGTGGTGTCCTTTGGCTGGGTCCCACAACTTTTAATTTTAAAACGAACCAAATTATGACAAAAAAAGACTTCTACTCACTACAAGAAAATGAATGCGAGGACTGACGCAGGATGAAAAGAAAAAGGACAGATGAGACTCAAATAAGGGGGGTTCATGACGAAGAAAACGAGTATAACAGGTAGGAAAAATAACGAAAGCCTGAGCAGTTTAACACGTTTATCCAAATTGAAAGAAAAACAGAGCGCTTGTTAAAATGTTTGGGATTTCAACACACCACCATCATGTTTGGGAACATCCTGATTCAATATCAAATCGGCCCAAACAAGCCGTTGTTGACAGAATACTGTGTTAAGGAAAACAAGCAGGGGAGCGAAAGTGAACGCGAACCCTGAAATCAATCGAACCTGATGATCTGAATGATGCGGTACAGCTCTTGAACACACACGAAACACACTCACCTCTACTTAAACGACATATACCAACTTCACCCAGCAGAGAGCGCCAGAACACAAGCTGTGAAGAGGCCTTTTAGAGAAATGACGGGTTTTATAATCAAGAACTTATCTCTTATTAAAATTAAAAAAACAAACTCATTTATTTTATGAATGTCATGCTTACAAATTTCATTAATTAATTTATTTATTTATCTATGTAATACTATTTTATTATTGGTGTGATGTGATGTAAAGTAAGTAAAGATGTATAGCACTAAACTTACAGTAGGAGGAACACACACACACACACACACACACACACACACAGCTCCACAATACCAGGTGACTCAGATTCATACTTCAGGGACAACTTCAATGAACTACAACAGACCGGCTTTTAATCGTTTTAAACTGATTTTGGCCTACCGGAGAAACAAGAATATTAAAGATATTTTAGTCAAGGCTAAACTGCCAAGACAAGATTCAGAGGCCAGTTTTAATTTTAATAAATACTGTTGCAATTCTCAGGTGATTATTAATTCCAGCACAGGTGTTTACTTTTAAACAACAATATATACATTTAAACGAAGAATGTAATTAATGTAATACAGTGTAAAGTCATAAATTGTATGTAGGACAAACCCAAAACACAATAGAAGGTCGGTTAAAGCAACACCTATGCCCGATTAATAAACACCAGAAGACGACTGTTTTATATAACCATATTAATACGCATCCGTCCACTCACGTGAGGATAACGGCACTGGAGTCTGACGTCACCTGAACAAAAACAGAGAGACAGGCAGCAGAGAGAATGTGGATGCAGACACTCAAAACAATAGACCCGCAGCGTCTCAACGAAAGCTCCTGAACCGGTCTGTAACATCAAAGCACTTACACCGTTAATCCAGTAGAGGGAGACAAACCCTGAAAAATTAGAGGTTTCGGGATTTTTATCAGAATTTATTTTAGAAGGGAAAGTTACCGTGTAGGATTTATTTTAGGAGGGAAAGTTACCCTGTAGGATTTATTTTAGGAAGGAAAGTTACCCTGTAAGATTTATTTTAGAAGGGAAAGTTACCCTGTAGGATTTATTTTAGAAGGGAAAGTTACCCTGTAGGATTTATTTTAGGAAGGAAAGTTACCCTGTAGGATTTATTTTAGAAGGGAAAGTTACCCTGTAAGATTTATTTTAGAAGGGAAAGTTACCCTGTAGGATTTATTTTAGAAGGGAAAGTGACCCTGTAGGATGAATGATTGTCTTGTCTGTTGTACAGCACTTTTTGGAACGAGTTTTATTTGTTTTACATAACAAACCTCTCCTTTGCTTTTGTTTCTTATTATTTAGAGGTGAACACCCCCACCTATTTTTCTTTTTCACTTTGATGATTTTATAGGTAGCACTTAATATCAGCACTTTAGTATGTGTGAATGAGTAACAAAGTTAAAGTCAAACTTAAAGTTTTCTGCCCGTTCAACGCGGCGAAGAACCAAACAAAGCACGGAGAGAACGAAACTCGAGGAGCCTGAAACTCGGCGATTGAAACCGCATCTTTTCTCCGGCAGTTGAAAAGTTATAGATTAGAATTAGATTAGATTAATTCAAGATTTATTTCACCAATTACCCATCAGTGGAAGATGCTCAGGATAGAATGAGGTGGAAAAGGATGATTTGCTGTGCGACCCCTGATAAGAGAAAAGTTTGTTAATTAAGAATTATTTTGTTTGTTATAATTTCTTATGCTAAATAAATATCCATGGTTTTGTTAGAACGTATGGACAATCAATTTATTGGTCACACAACAAGTCAGAACCCGACATAAGTTCAATGCCGCTACAATTACGAATTATAATAATTTACGGTTGATCCATTGTATGCCACTCCAATCTTGTCATTTACCGGTAATTATAACAAATGAAAATAATCTAAAGAAATAAGATTTTATTTAATGAATAAAAAAAAATAAAACTAACAGTCAAATTGAAGCACTTTAACTGTCTATGTTGAGCTTTCCCAGCATTGTACAGTTGTGGTAAATATCTATTTAAAAAGCATGCCTAAATACAACCAAAATTAAACTTTATCCTTTTATTCCCATTTAAGGAGTTATTTTGCTAATACAAACAAAAACAAAGTTGTGATTTGTAATAGCAATTGGAAGAGTGTCATTGTCTGTTTAGTCGACTGTCAATATTAGTTTATGTAGTCGATATAAAACGAAATGAAATACACGAATGATTTGATTTGTTCATTTTATTGTAATATTGAGTTAAAGATCTGAGTCAGTAAAAAGAATGATGTGTGTGTGTGTGTGTGTGTGTGTGTCAGTCACTGTCGCTGTCCAGCTCGCTGTCGCTCCAGTGTCCGGCTGTGATGCGTCCGCTCCTCCGGCAGAACTCCAGCAGCGCTCGGTAGCAGAAGTAGTACTGGTCCCAGGTCTGGATGCTGAAGGCTCGCTGTGTGCGCATGTTCCTCACCGTCTGCCTGACGTCCACCCTGCCCACGTCCTCCAGGCCACACAGACAGATGTCCAGCGTGCAGAAGGTGCCTGACACACACACACACAGGTGAGAGCGAGTGAGAGCGAGACGCGGTGCGGACTCTCACCGGTGCGGCCGATCCCCGCGCTGCAGTGCACCACCACTGGGGGACCCCCCGCCGGCCCCGGCCAATCAGGAGACAGTGTGAGCGACAGCGTCTCCCGCCTCCGCTTCACGTGATCCTGGAAGTCCAGCATGGCGGCCGCAGATCTCGGGACGCCAAAGTCAGGCCAGCTGATGTAGAGGTAGTGCCAGACCTCACGACATTCCCCCGTCTACACACACACACAAACACACACACAGGCCAGGCAGGAGGCGAGTCAGCAGACAGGAAGTGTTCAAAGACTCACTTGAGTGTTGACGAGCTGCAGGTGCGAGAGTTTGAAGTCCTGAAACACATCTACAACAACCGTCTTCACCAGAAAATACCCATAATTCTCAGAGTGCCCCGCCTCCAGCGGCCAGTACTGACCACACTTCACTCGCCCGCGCTCCACCACCCTGCCACACACAGAGAGAGATACAGGTAGGCACACAGACAGCTAAAGACAGATATACGTACATAGATAGATAGACAGACAGACAGACAGGCAGGCAGATCACAATCATACACTATTGTTCAAAAGTTTGGGGGTCACCTAGACAGTTTTGTGTCAAAAAAGTCACACTTTATTTGCTAAGAACAAGGATAGATTGTGGAGTTTCACATGAAAGTTCTCTAATTCTGGTTATAAACGCTTAATCCAGCATTTATACGATACTGCCAAACTCAATAATGGAGAATCTCCATTATAGAATAATGAGATTCTATAATGGAAAGTACGTTATAAATAAAATTTATTATTATTTTAGAGAGAGAGAGAGAGAGAGATAAAGAGACAGAAAGACAGACAGAGGGGGAGGTAGAGAGAGGGAGAAAGAGACAGGGAAAGGGAGAGACTGTGAGAGAAAGAAACAGAGAGGGAGCGAGAGGAAGAGTAAGATAGGGGAAGAGGGGGGGCAGAGAGAAAGAAGGTAGGGGGGGTAGACAGAGAGGGGAGGGTGAAGAGAGAGAGAGAGAGCGCAGGAGACCTTGTTGTCATGACGATGATTAAGACCATTTGCTCCCACACCATTCTCCAGAAGTCTCCGAAGGTTTTGGGCAGTGGTCCTGAAACAGACCAATCAGATTAAAGCGCTTCGTTTCAGACCAATACGCTTTCAATGTGTTGGCACCGGCCGAACCGGATGGAGGGATTCATCTTCTGTAAAATGTAGAGAGAGAGAGAGAGAGAAAGTTCCTCGCTCACCCTGAGTGGCGATGTAAGCGTTGGTCCTCTTGTACCCGTCCATGAAGCTGGCGTTGATGTAGTCAGACGTCTGCCAATCAAACAAGTGCCTCAGACACACAGTGACATCATGTGACCTCACACCGACCTCGTCGCCGCCTAGCGGACAGAGCCGCACCCGTGATTGGTCGAGACAGAGGACGTCACTGTAGCGGTTCTTCATCTGGTTGGAGGGTTTCCTGTGAGAACACACTGGTCAGGCGGCGGCAGCGGCGGCGTCACACGGCAGCGGATTTACTTGGAGCAGTGGAAAGTTCCGGCCGGCGGCTCCCTCCGGATCTCCTCGTACTCCTGGTAGATGCCCTTTTTTCTTCTGTGCTTGACGTGCTGCAGCAGCTCCTGCACATTCATCCCGCCCGGACCGCCCACGTGCACCGACTGCCCCGCCCCGGGATGGACCCGCGACTTCAGCGGCAATGGAGGGACTCCAACTCGGTCATCCACACACTCCACTGAAGGAGAGAGAGAGTGAGTGAGAAAAGAGAGAGTGAGCGAGTGAGAGATACACAGAGAGAGAGTGAGTGTGAGAGAGACAAAGAGAGAGAGAGTGAGTGAGTGAGTGAGTGAGTGACACAGAGAGAGTGAGAGACACAGAGAAAGAGTGAGAGACACAAAGAGAGTGAGTGAGTGAGTGAGTGAGTGAGTGAGTGAGTGAGTGAGAGATACAGAGTGTTAGTGAGAGAGAGTGAGTGAGTGAGTGAGAGACACAGAGAGAGTGATAGAAAGAAAAGTGTGAGTGAGAGACACAGAGAGAGAGTGTTAGTGAGAGAGAGTGAGTGAGAGAAAGATAAAGTGTGAGTGAGAAACATAGAGTGTGTGAGTGAGAGAGACACAAAAAGAGAGTGTGAGTGAGAGAGAGAGAGAGATGGTCACCTGAACCCACGGTTTGTATGGAATTCACAAACACAGCGTTGGGTTCCTCGCCGTGTGTGGGCGTGTCTGACTGAGGGAGAGACTGGCGGCGTTCATTAACAGAAGCGACGCGGTCCCCTGTGCACAAGCCATTGTGGTGGCACCGCAGGTCTCCGTGGGCAAGTCTGGCATCGGTGGGCACGTTCTGCTCCCGCTCGCCGCCTGACGTCTCACTGCAGGACTGGATCCATGAGATGTGACTGAACTGAGACGACCCACCCAGATGCTCCGGGAGCGAGGAGGCGGGGATGAGACTGGTCAGGTGACTCGCTCGGACGGCGCAGACCTGACGCGAGACAGGAGGAGAGAGTGTTTCTGCCGTTTTCACCGCTTGACCGTCCCGGTGCCCGCCATCACAGACCCTCCGGAGGGGCTACGAGTACAGGCCGCTTGTGGTGTGAGAGCCTAGAGACCGTGCGGTCAGATGCACTGTGGTAGGATGCGGGGCAATCTGATGCAGTGTGGTCGGATGCAGTGAAGCAGGATGCAGTGTGGTAGGATGCGGGGCAATCTGATGCAGTGTGGTAGGATGCGGGGCAATCTGATGCAGTGTAGTAGGATGCAGTGTGGTGGGATGTGGGGCAATCTGATGCAGTGTGGTAGGATGCGGGGCAATCTGATGCAGTGTGGTGGGATGCAGTGTGGTAGGATGCAGTGTGGTGGGATGCAGTGTGGTGGGATGCAGTGTGGTAGGATGCAGTGTGGTAGGATGCAGTGTGGTGGGATGCGGGGCGGTCTGATGCAGTGTGGTAGGATGCGCCTGGGGCATGGGTTTAATTCCCAGGATGAGAAGAAATTTGTGGAAAAGTCGCTTGGATAAAAAGTGTCTGCTAAATGACTGTAAAGTAAAACAAAGTGTGATACAGTGTAGTCTGATGCAGTGAAGTAGGATGCAGTGCGGTCTGATGCAGTGCAGCAGGATGCAGTGAGGTCTGAGGTATGGTGGTCTGATGCAGGGCAGTCTGATGCAGGACAGTCTGATGCAGGGCAATAGCATGCAGTGCAGTCTGATGCAGTACCCTCTCTCTCAGCTTCTCTCGTACAAACAGACGCAAGACTGCGAATGGCGCTCTGAACCACAGCGGCGATGACACTATGAACACACACTTTAGCCGCGCAGGAAACGCCCCCTGCAAGACAAACAAACCGACAAAAAAAAATGACAAGTGCTGCGTGTGTGTGCGTGTGTCTGTATGTGTGTGGACATCTTACACACTCACCTTCAGCAGGTTCAAGATCTTCACACACAGATCATAGTCAAAGTTTCTATAGCACGAGTTAGTCATGTCATAGATGAAGACCAGCCCCGCCCTCTGAGTCTGAACACTGACCGGCAGGGTGAGAGAGAGAGAGGGGAAGAAATGGCAAAAGAAAGAGAAAAAAAATTAGACTGTTTTACATAAAGTGTGTATGTGTGCGCGCACATTGTACCTGTCGATGGCTTTGTCGAGTTGGTAGATGATGGCCTGTAGAACAGACGTGTGTGTGCTGAGCTCCGGCCGGTGGAGACGAGCAGTGAAGAGAGCAAGAGCTGCTCCTCTAAAGTCACGACCCGGCTGGGCAAACACACACACACTTACAATTCTGTAATGTACATGAATAGGTGTGACTTACCAGGACTGTAAACTTTCCACTCAGCAATTCGCTTCTTAATGGTTCCTCGTTTGGGTTTATGTTGTAGATCCCCTCTTTAATCCTGGTATTCTAGATATACACACACACATGTTCAGTCTGTGTGTGTCTCTCTTTCTCGCTCTCTCTTTCTCACCGTATACGCCTGGAACAGTTCTATTGCTCTGGCCACATCGAACTTTCGTGCCATGAGAAACTTCACTGCCGTGACGTGACTGATGAGGTTTGTGTTCTGACACTGTTCTTCTCGTTTCAACCAGTCCAAGAACGACGAGACCGCCTGCAATACACACACACACACACACACACACACACACACACACACACACGCTAGGATGTTAACAAACCAGAACAAGTCTATAGAATCCACTGGTGTATATCCCACTCACAGAGAGATAGACAGACAGCTAATGTTCCTGACGCGACATGACGCGTCACGTGACGCCTCAGACCCGGTGTTGACATGTTGGTTATGTTTTGTAGTCAGACTATACCGCAATTTTAATGTTTATGCTTGCTGTAATTGTACACATGCGTTCAGCAGCATCTTCATAATGACCGTACACACAAATACACACACGCACACGCACACGCACACACACAAACACAATACCGACCGAACTCTGCGCTCACGCCCCTTCGCGCTAACACGGCTAACACTATCCACCGCAAACACACTCTCTCTCTCTCACACACACACACACTCGCGCGCCGATGCCTCCCCGTCCCGGCGTGGATCGACAGCGCTTTACGCGAGCGTTCGGGTCTCACCGCCTCCTCCGGGCTCGTCAGGGCTTCTGCCATCTTGAAGCCTGCGCGGGGCGAGCGTTAGCGGACGCGCCCTCCTCCGAGCGTCGGGAGCGCGCCGCCGGGGAAAGCAGCGTGCCGTGCATGTGTGTGTGTGTCTGTCTGTCTGTCTGTCTGTCTGTCAGCGTGAAGCTCTGAAGAGCGTTATAAACGACGCGTCCACCGATGAGCGGGCGACACCTTCCGCCAGAATCCCAGATGCTTCAGCGCACGCGTGTGTGTGTGTGTGTGTGTTAAAGAGTACCTGACAGACATACTTGAGTAAAAGTACAGGTGCTTACTGTAAATATTACTCACCAATTCACAAATTTCAAAAAGACTTGAGTCAAAGTAGCAAAGTATCCAATTTTAAAACGAACTTGAGTATTTTACTACTGAATATAGGCAAAAAAAAAAAAAGGCTCAGGCGAGGAGTGTGTGCGACAGTTATTTTTCAGATTTTGTTGAAGTTTGAAACTTTTATTTGAGAGCTGTGTGACACTGGCTGGGTTTTTGCGAGCGCCAGAGACATGGTAGACAACCACGTAAAATCGTGCTGCGCTCAGGTTGTTGAGTATTACCCAATCAAAAGTAAAAAAAAAAAAGAATAGAGGCATCTTCATAAATTGCGGGAGGAATGATTTACACGAGATCACAAAATATAGGACAAAATCGTCCCATATAGATTGGAAACGGGACATGCAATTACAATCTGAAATACAGTATTACTCCGTATTTCAAGAGACGTAACCCTATCACACACACACACCTTTACACGCTCATTAACTCTCTCACCACATTTACACACTCAAAAACTCTCTCACCGCATTTACACACTCAATAACTCTCTCACCGTATTTACTCACATTAACTTTCTCATCAGACTCTTAAATACTGATCTTCTTGCACATTAACAAAGACGTGGCTGAAAAGCAAAACACAGTCATATATTTTGGTTGGTGTATAATTTCTTTATTAACAGGCGATGAACGGCACACACACTCTCAGGTCTTCAGCTAGAGGTCCGTGTGTTTTTGTGTTTGTGTGTAGACTTTTCCTGTAGAGAGTGCAGCGTCATTATCGGGGTGAAGGACATTTGTGTTGTTTCACTCACTGTTTTGTCAGTCAGAACGATGACGTCCTCTTCCTCACTGTCTGAGATCACCATCACCTCACCTGCACACACACACACACACACACACACACACGTCCGACATCACCATCTCCTCACCTGCGCACTCTCTCACACACACACACACACACACACACCTGATGTTTTGCCGTCTCTTGCAGTTGCAGCTTCTTCATCGTCGTCATCATCATCCTCCTCCTCCAGACCCCACGAATTAACAAAGCTTCCGCCGACCTGAGCGGTTTCCACGGCAACCAGCACTGGACTGTTGGCGCTGCCTGTGACGCTGAGAGGAGGGTGCTCAGGGGTCGCGACCTCCTCCACCCCGCTGACCTCCAGTGCGGCACTCCTCAACGCGGTGATCCGCTCCAGACACGACTCTGCTGCACCAAACCCTCTTCCCTCCTTCCTGCACGCACACACACACACGATCAGACACTCGACCCTGTGTGCTGACCCTTTGTGTGCTGACACACCGGGCGGTCCGGTCGTCCTCCAGCGCCGCCTGGATCAGCTCAGTGACCTCACACACCTTCACGCTAGCGATCTTCACACAGCGCAGCACCTGGACACTCACACACACACACACCCCGTCACACGGTCAGCTCGCGCCACCACCCAGAAAGACACACATTCCCATAAATAACAGAAGCAATAGTACAGTAAAACACTGGCAATGGAAAAATTTACAGTACTGCAATACTGTAACACCGGTCATGGTGAAATGAAAATATTACAAATGAAATTAGAAACAGAGAGAGAGAGAGACAGAGGGAGAGAGAGAGAGAGACAGTAGCAGCAGAGACAGACAGACAGAGCGAGCGAGACAAAGAGACAGACGGAGCGAGAGAGAGACAGAGAGAGGAAGACACCAACAGACAGTGAGAGAGAGAGATGTAGAAAGACAGAAAAAAAGCAAGACAGAGAGAGACAGACAGAGAGAGAGCAAGCGAGACAAAGAGACAGAGCAAGAGAGAGCAAGACAGAGGGAGAAAGAGAGACAAAGAGAGGGAGACAGGGAGACAGAGAGAGAGAGAGAGAGAGAGAGAGACAGCAGCAGTGAGACACACAGTAGCAGTGAGACAGACAGGAGCAGTGAGACAGGTCTGGTCACTCACCTGCTCTTTCAGGAGCATGATTCCTCCGCTGGACTGGATGCAGCAGATCTCTCCGTGTTTGTTCATAGCCAGAACCAGCAGGCCGTCCATCACCTGCTCCTCTCGCTCGCTCGGATCGACCAGCAGGTACGAGCTGCGAAAGCGAGAGTGTTACGGGGGTCAAAGGTCACATGGTCACGTGACTCACCCCTGCAGGAAGAAGGCAAAGCTGATGCAGACGGGCTTATGGTAGAGCGTGAGAGGAACCGGGTCTCGCTCCTCTGGACTGAACTGCGCACACACAGGAGAAGCTGAGAGCTGGTGGGCGGGGCATGGTGGGGCGGGGTTACGTCTTACCACCGTCACGTCTCTGCCCTGAACCGCCACGTCTGGCCGTCTGAAGTGACACAGAGCGCAAATCGCAGCCACGCTCGCCGCGTCCAGCAGGTTCCCGTCGTGGTTCAGCGCGTGAAGGTCCACGCGGATCTGCCACACCTGTAGCACACAGGTCAGAGGTCAGAGGTCATGATGAGCAGTGACTCACAGTCACGTGACCTTCTCTCCTGACACCACACACAGAGACTCTGTGTCGATGCACCGCGAGTTTCTCAGGCTTCTCTCCAGCAGCCGAGTCAACAGCACCAGAACATCCGACTGCCTGCACACACACACACACGTTAGATCCTCTCGCCAAACACACACACACACACACACACACACAGAGACACACACCTGCTGGCCTGGAAGGAGGGAGCCGCCATGACTGAAAGCTCCAGGTTGAGGTTGATGATGCCCTCAGTGGGCCGCGAGTCTTTGGGAAGGACCAGCTCACAGGAGACCTGAGCCAGAACCCTGGAAAACACACGCGGTCAGACTCTCACGGGTCACTGATGGTGTGAGTGTTGATTTATACCGTGTTTTTCCGAGCTCCACCGTACAACAGCCAAAATCTGCTCCAAAATTGATCTTGAATCCACGGTAATCATACGCCTGTCTGCCATCCACCCGCTAGAACACAAACACACACACACACACACACACAGAATCTACTGTGAAATTTCACCTCTGCTGGCAACGTTTATGTAAATGTTTTGTAGTGTTCGTAGTCAATAAATGTCCATTCTTTTAATGCAAACGTCTCGTGCATTTAGCACTGGATAAGAAACGTTCTTATTTGCACAGTGACATATGTGTGACAATACAGGCTTTCTATTTCTGTTATATATGTGTATATTATAAACTGATTATATACTCTGTTTCTGTTCTATATCTACACACGCGCGAGCGCGCCATCGCGACACTTGCCTTCCTCTCCTTGATTGCTCTGAGGAGAAAATCCCGCTCGCAGTTCGACAGTGGAGCTTCTCTCATTTTCCGCGAAACAAGTGCCTTTATAATGTAAATATACTAATTTAAAGAATTATGTCAATATTTATAAAATAAAGATTAAGACCAGCACCACTACAGCGTTTAGGCACGCTTCACGCGGCGCGATGAGATGACGTCATTTTGGAGGCAAACAGGAAACGCGTGGCTGGATGCATCAGAAACTTCCGGTACAAATGAGCTCTTGTTCTGTTAATAATAATAATAATAATAATAATAATAATAATAATAATAATAATAATAATAATAATAATTAGAAGAAGAAGAAGAAGAAGAAGAAGAAGAAGGAGAAGGAGAAGAAGAAGAATAGAAACTATTAATCACATTCCGAACCTGGAGCAATTTGGATAAATGGAAATTGTGTTATGAATAAAACGTATAAAAATATTAATAATTATTTTTTTATTATTGTTGTTATTATTATTTGGTGGTGGAAGCGTGAAAAGATGAACCACGCAACACTGAATCACAAATGTCACTTTTCGTTTTATTGTTTCCAATCACATCAGCTCAATTCAAACACAGCAAAAATATAAACAATTAAACATATTTTGAAACAAACTGTAATCACAGATGTCAAATCGACAGATTGTTGTGTGTACGTTGAAAGATTAAACAAAACTAAAACCTGAGCATGAAATTAGCATGCTAACAGCTAAAGACCTCTACACACACAGAACCGCGCACCAATAGAACACACACACACACACACACACACACACACACACACACACACACACACACACACACACACTGCTGGTTTATAGGCCGGCTGTGGGTGGGCCTGGGGTGGGTGTGGGTGGGTTGTGGGCGTGTCAGAGCGCTGTGGGTTGACCAGCTGCTGGAGAGAAGGCAGACGCTCAGTCATTAGGTGGCACTGGTTCTGGTTGTGTGGAGTCATGTGACTTACTGCTGGATTCACTGGAGCAGTCCAGACAGTTCAGACGGCCGGTCCGGATCTGCACCTGGGATCCAGAGTTCCCCAGCAACCGCTTACACACACTGCACTGCAACACAACGCCACACACACACACTGAAACACTACACACACTACACACTCTCTCTCTCTCTCCGGGCGAGTCTCACTCTGAAGCAGGAGAAGTGAAAGTAAAGTCCGAGTGTGTTGATGATCATGGCGGCGTCTGGCTCCACCGGGTCAGAACAGTTGGAGCAAAGTCTTTTCCCACTCACTGTCCTGCAGGGGGCGTAACCCAAACACACATGTTGTGACAATATTTCTCACCCCCCCTCCAACACACACACACCTCGAGGTCCCAGTGCTCTGACTCAGGTTCTGATGAGGGTCCAGCGAGAACGTTTCCTCCATAGCCTCGTCTCTGCCTTTAGACATGCACTAGTCTACATTAACCGCTCTACAACGTGTGTGTGTGTGTGTGTGTGTGTGTGTGTGTGTGTGTGTGTGTGTGTGTGTGTGTGTGAGTGAGTGTTGTACCCTGATTCAAATGTAGTTGTAATTTGAGTGTCTCCTGAGCTGGGATGGTTTCTGAATCGGAACTGCAAAACAAAAACATGTCAAACACACCAGACAATTTTGCGTGTGTGTATGAGTGTATGTGTGTGTGTAAATAATCCAATGTTAAAAACTTTGATAAACTTTGTTAAAAGTCTCCCCTCAGCATTAAACTCAACCAAAGCTGCACATTATCTGATAAAACACTTTTTATTAAAGCATCAGGGTCGTAAGAATTACGTTTCTCCGTGCTTATTCCGGCAATCATCGTTCTGCTTTCAGACTTCTGGTAATATATTCCATGAACGAATTTCCCGGCATTTGTCTGTTCACACATGACTGCATGCCGGCAATACAATGGCATTTTGCCGGTAATGTCTCTATGTGTAAAAGAGGCTAATGAAAAGAAATCACGAGAGCTTCACAAAAGTGTTAAAACATTCATATCATGAAACGTGTGTGTGTGTGTGTGTGTGTGTGTGTGTGTGTACCTGTGTATCGGGCCGTTACTTTCCAGCATTTCCTGTTTCCAATCGAACTTGGCCAATGAGAGGACGGTATCAGAGGGAGGCGGGGAGTAAGAGCAAGGCTCTGTCAGACTGGTGCAGTGAGGGGTCAGCGGGGTCACCGTCTCTTCCAGGATCCTCCTCTCCTGTCATCAACAGCCAATTAAGGCAAGTGGGAGTGGCATAGTTGGAGAAATCAAACGTCACCCACCTCCTCGCGGTGTCTCCTTTCCTCCTCCTTCACCTCCCTCTGCGCTCGCTCCCACTCCTCCTTTAGCTTCTCCTGCTCTCGCTTGTACTGCTCCTGAGAGAGTGACAGTGTGTGTGTGTGTGTGTGTGTGTGTGTGTGTGTGTGTGTGTGTGTGTGTGTGTGACAGGAGGACGAGGAGACCCGTGTCACCTGCAGCTGCTTCTCCTGCTGGCGCTGCCATCTTTCCTGGCGGTGTCGCTCCTCATTTGGGTCCCAGGTCCAGTGATCCAGACGTCGGGTCAGAACTGGCTGCTCAGCCTGAACCAAACACACACACACAGCTGAGGAAGCTAGGCAGAGAGACGATGTGATTGGTCGGGACTGTTACTTACCGACTCTGAGGCGAAATCACACTCACCTGCTGAGAACATCACACACATCAGGAGCCGCACACACACACACACACACACGCCACAGACAGAGGAAACTAACGTACCGGTCAGAGAGAGAGCGACAGGCTGGTCAGTGCGGCCGGACTCTGCGTTCTGATCTCTCGGATCGCCGGGTGTGTCCCCTGATGGGCGGGGCTTAACGTCACTTAGATCTGTAATGATAGTTCTGCTTCACATTCTGTTTCACATAAAATCACACACAGAGAGAGAGACAGACAGACAGAGAGAGAGAGAGAGAGAGAGAGAGAGAGAGAGAGAGGGATGTATTTGTTCTTGACCTGGATGGGTTTCTGTGTTCTGTGCCTGTTGCTCTGATGGTTTCGTGTGGTTGGGTGGGTCAGAACCGGTCAAAGCATTCTACACACACACACACACACACACACACACACACACACACAAATAAACAACAATTCAGATAATCAATTAGTAGTAGCAAAATTAAACAACACACGCTGAAAATGTCTCGTCAAACATGTGAAACATTTAAAAGAACAGTTTGAAATAAACAATACAATAAGTATAATTCAATTTGATTTACATTTCTAACCTTGTGTAGTGAGCGGAGGGGGCGGAACGGTTCGGGGGCGGCACTAGAACCACTGGGTGGCGCTGTGGGCGGAGTGTCTGTGGCCAAACAAGCTGAAGGGAGCTTGGGAAGCTGGAGTTTCTCCAGGACAGAGTCAGTGATGGTGAAGCGGAGAGAGTAATGCTGAAGAACCGCTGCTTTCTCTTCTACGGACACAGCCCTCGTGTAGTCATCATGAAGATCACTCTCCCTCTGAGCTCTGAGTGTGTGTGTGTGTGTGTGTGTGAGAGAGTGAGTCAGTGAGAGAGAGAGAAAGAGAGAGAGACATTGTCTTACCTTTCCTTCACAATCTCTCTGTAGGTTTTGATGCTTTTCTGCCCCAGCACCTCATCCCTTATCATCAACTTTTCCATCGTTTTCCTCTTTTCCTCTTTCTCAATTAATTTCTGAGACATATTTCGCCTGCGAGTCTTCCAGCGTTCTAGATCCTGAAAGAAAATGAGATTTACAGAGAGGACAAGAGAGAGAGATAGCGAGATAGGTAGGTAGATAGAGAGAGAGAGAGAGAGAGAGAGAGAGAGAGAGAGAGAGAGACACACACACACACACACACAGAGACAGACACCTGCTGCCACTGGTCATCCTCTTCTCTCTCTTCGTCTTCTTGGTGATGTTTGAGTTCGTGTTGTGATTGGCTGTGGAGCTGAAGGCAGCTTGTCTCTTCATCAATTTGCATGTCCCTCACACTCCTGTAACTCACGTGTGAACACACACACACACACACGAGGTACCACGAGGATTAGAGAGAAAGAAGAAGCTGCAGGACACATCATCACTCACCTGGTGGCCAGATGACCTTCATCATCATCACCATTACAACCACATGGGATGGGCGTGGCTCCGGAGGCGGTGCGTGCGGGGGCTTCTTTAGGACAATCCTCCCATGACTCTGTTTGGCAGCCAATCAACGAGGAGGGCGGGGCCACAGAGCTACAGCAGCACAAAAACATCTCAACGCACACACTCTCACTAACTCACGATCTTAGTTATCACACACACACACACACACACACACACACACCTCTGACCGATCCAGCTTCTCTTAGTGGTAATGACGGGCTCTCTCTCATCAGAACCCTCCACGCTGCTGCTCGGCCGGATGGATGAAGGAGGTGGCAGGAAGCGGAACGAGGCTCCCAAGGGTCTGAGGGAGGTTCCGGTCCGGCGAACCATCATGTCGTCCTTCTTCACATTGGGCTGTTTCTCCTCCTCCTCTCGCTTGCCCTTCAACTTTGTCTCCTCCTCACAGGTCAAAGGTTGCCACAGGTCACGCTGAGGTCGCGCGTCAGGATTTTCACCATCACTGAGGAAGGGAGAGACTCTCAGGGTCAAAGGTCAGCCACGATCACATGCAGGCCAGCGGTCACCTGCTCTCAGTGCCAATCTTCAGCCTTTTCCACGTCTCCAGGTCAGACTGAGTGATTGAGCTGCGGGCCAATGGCTGAAAAGCATCTGGAGATGGGCGTGTCCCAGCTGCTCTGCTCCGCCTCTGCGCGAGGTCGTCTCGACGAAGGTCAACAGGTATAACTTTCTCTTCCTCCTCCTCCTCACTCTCACTCGCTGGCTCACACTGACTGAACAAGACACACAACCGTCAAGCAGAGCTGACCACACACACACACACACTCACGTGGTTCTCTGTGAGGCCAGTCTGATGGCGTCCCATCGCTCGCGGTCTCTCTGGCTGCAGGCTCCGGGCAGGAAGTGATGCGCGACTCCAGCCTTCCGCACGTTCATTTGTTCCCTTCGGAAAGCGAGATCGTCCCGCCTCACGTCCGGAAGCTTTTGTGGCTCCACCTCCTCATCCTGCTCACCAAAGTCCCGCCACAGGACTATGTCAGGGGGAGTGGCCTGTGGCGGATCCGCTGGGTGTGGACTGAGGAGAAGACAACCCACTACACTCAGACGCGCGGCACGTGCGCCAGACGACAGGGTTAGTGCCACCGCAGCGGTTAGTGTGTCAGCCCCCGAGGTCACGCCCCTGACCTGCTGTAGCGGGCGGCGGCGGGTAACACTCTAATCCCCGCCCTCTGCAGGTGCCTCACTTTCTCCAGCTCCGCCCCCTCACTCCAGTTTCCCTCTAAATCCTCTCTTTGACCACACACACATACACACACTGTTTAGACGGCCGGTGTCTGTGGCCCCTCCCACAGACCGCTGCTGGTACCTGAGGGGTGTGTCCTCCTGCTCGACCCGCCTCTTCGGAGGGATGAAGGTGCTTTTGTGGAGCAGATATTGGTTGAAGGGAAGAGCAACTTTAGACTTCTGACAGGACACTCGACGAGCAGACATGTCATCCTTTATCACATCTGGCATCCTCCTCATTTCACCATCTGAGACAGACAGACAGACAGAAACACACAGAGAGACGGGTTTGGCAGAAAGACATCGAAAAGTGATGGTGTTGTTTTTGTAAGAGAGACGAACCGTTGTCTGAGCTGTGGGTCGCGGGGTCGGGCGAGGTAGAAGACAGCCAATCAGACGGCTTTAAGTCACGCTCCTGCAAACACACACACCACAGTCAAAGTGCTTAGTAAATCCGTAAGAACGTGTCAAATATAAGAAAAGAGAGAAAGGCAGAGACAGAGAGAGTGAGTTAGAATTATTGAATTCTTATTGAAACTGAAATATTGCTCATTGATTCTAATAAAAAAATAAAGGACCCTGAATATAATATACGTCTAAATCCACACTAAATCACATCAACAGTGAAAAATGTAGGTGTTTTATTTGATAATGAACTTTCATATGAAAACAATGTCAACAACGTCTGTAGAATTGCATTTTCCATCTCAGGAATATCTCAAAGCTGCGCCATATGCTCCCTAGGTCGAATGCAGAAAGACTTATACATGCGTTTATGACCTCAAGGTTAGATTACTGTAATGGTCTTCTGGGAAGTTCTCCTGCCCGACTAATAGACAAACTTCAGTTAGTTTAAAATGCAGCCGCTCGATTACTGATCAGAACAAAAAAGTACGATCATATTAGTCCAGTGTTAAGGTCGCTACACTGGTTAACCGTAAAATGTAGAATCCTATTTAAAATCCTCTTAACAACTTTTTAGCTCCTCTGTATCTCAGTGAGATCATCACATATGAGCCAACGTGACCGCTGCACTGTCAAAACTCAGGCCAGCTCGCAATACCAAAAGGGAATGATGTTTGCTCCCAATTTATGGAACTACAAATTTATGGTTCTACATTGAATGATGCCCTGGGCAAGAATCTCTTCGCCAAAGGAGTGCCGGTTCCACCAGTATGGATTTAACGTCGCTCTGAGTTCTCGATCTGGTGCTGCGTCGTTATGGGATGGATGAAGCCGCCTCCGCCCCGCAGGAGGAAGACATTGTCTCCAACCATCTTCATCAATGGCTTTGTAATGTTACAATGCCAGAGGAGACTGGCACCAGAGTCAGGTTCTCCCTAGGTTTATTTCCTCTTAGAGGAAATTTTCCATGCCGCAATCTAGCTTGCTTATCTGGCCATAGCCCATAGTCTGAACACTGATGAACAATGAACAATTTTGTCTGGGACTGAGAAAAGCACTATATAAATACACTTGAACATATGAGAGACAGAGAGAAAGAAAGACAGAAAGAGAGTGGGTAAGTGAGAGAGACAGAAAGAGAGAGTGTGTGAATGAGTGAGAGACAGAAAAACAGAGACAGAAAACTAGAGAGAACCGCAGCAATAAGACATGTAGAAAAGGCAACAAGACAAAATTCTGCACAATGTATCCAGCTGCAGACGTCGTGTGACGCTATAGTAATAGTTGTGTGTGCATGTGTGAGCTTTAGCAGATGGGTTCCTGCAGTGCAAGAGATAATGAAATAATAATGATCAATTACAGAAATAATATTGTAATATACATATTTAAAACATTAAACTACCATGTTTGAAAATATTCTGTATCACCTGTTCCACAAATAAACAACTGTCACTTAATCCTTAGAGAGTAGACTAGTAGACTGAGCTAAACACAGAGATGGCGGGCACACACACACACACACACACACACACACGCGCAGTTTTCCTGGTGACAGGTGCACCAACATGGGCTTCGACAGCATAATCCAACAGCTCCACGGCCGAGCAGCTGGAGGTGAAGCCGCGTGTGAGTGAGGTCTCTTGTCTTTTACCTAACAAACTCATTTTACTCCACACACACACGGTTCAAAGAGCGGAACCTCGGTGGTCACGCGGGCAGGATCGGATCAGAACCTCGTCGCCGTGAACGCGCCTGGACCGGGTCCGAAGTTCCGCGCGGCCGAGCCGAGGGGGCGTGTCACCGATCGAGCCCGGAGCGAATTGACGGTTTTATGGCGCCACTAAAGTCTACGGTCGTCACTCACCTGGGGCGGCTTCTGGGCTCTTCTAACAGCCCGAGCGAGCTTCACTTCCCCGGGACTCGCCATGTCTCCAGCTCCCGATCACACCGTGTGTCCTCGCGGGGACGAGCTGCGCGTGGCCGGCGGTGAAACACGAGCTCGACATGCTAAAAATACGCGCTGCAAAAACAGCATCAGCCGAATGCGTACCGAATGAGTCCGTGTGTGTGTGTGTGTGTGTGTGTGTGTGTGTGTGTGTGTGTGTGTGTGTATTAAAATTCGTTTTACTCCAAAATGTCAGTCTAAAAAAAACAATTAAACGTATCTGAATACATTGCGGTTGTGAGATTTAAATGCAAGTACAAAGACAAAACTATTACTACAAAAGTAGCAAACACTAGGAAACAGAAACTCTTAAAAACCTTTATATCAAGCCTCAAATCATTTGATTACAGATTTTACACAATATGAAACTACATGTTAAAACACACAAGCATAATTAAAAGAAACCATCATCAGGATCACACACACACACACACACACACACTCACTCACTCACGCGTGGAAGCAGAACAAGTGTTTGTGCTGGAAGTTTCAAGGATTGAACAAAGTGAGAGTGAGACGTGACGTGACGTGAGACCAGAAGCTGCTCATGATTAACGGAAAGACATAAATATAAAAAGCTCAAACAAACTTTAAACATTATCTCCACAAAACAATCAGACCCCACCAGTTTCTTCTCACCCAATCCCAGAGCTTTCCCTCATGACAGTATGTGTGTGTGCGCACGTGTGTGTGTGTGTGAGTGTGTGGCGTGTCACTCAGAATCTCTCTGGACTTCAGAAGCATCAGCTCGACAAATTGGACATGTTCTGTTTGCCTACAGAGAGAGACACAAAGAGAGTGAGTCAGAGAAAGAGACAGAGAGGGAGAGATAGAGAGAAAGACTCACCTTAAGCCATTTGTCAACACATTTGGTGTGAAACTCGTGGTTACAGGGTAAAACTCTCAAAAGCTGACGAGACTCAAAGTCACACATACACACGACACACCTGCAACACAATCAGCACTCCAGTGAATGTGTGTGTGTGTGTGTGTGTGTGTGTGTGTGTGTGTGTGTGTGTGAGAGAGATGAGTGTGTGTGAGAGGGTGAGTAAGTGTGTAGTGTGTGTGTGTTCTATACTCACAGTGTCTGCTCAGACTGATGGTTGCTGGGGTTGAATCTGTACGATGGCAGTTGTTCTATATCAGCTTTCATTAAGCCTCTCGGTTTGGCTTCCCCCAGACGCTCAGCGAGGTTCAACAGCGCCTAAAACACACACACAGAAGATCTTCTGTCAGTGACACGCCCCCCATGACCTCACACTACTCTGACCTCATAGTTCTCCACCTCTCCATCATCCACGTCCAGCTCCAGACTGATAGAGGGAGCCACAGCAGACTGAACCGGAAGAACAGAACTACACACACACACACAGTCAGTGAGTCAGTCTGTCTCTTTTACACACAGTTAGCATGTGACTCACAGGAAGTAAGGCAGCAAATTGGGCGGGTAAGTGGGAGGAGCCACTGTCTGCTGTGAACGGTAGCGGCGGCCTGTGATTCGTCGAGGCATGAAGTGAGTGTACGGCTGCAGGGAACACACACACACACACGGTGAGACGCACAGAACAGCAGCAGCACGAGGAGAGAGACACAGACCATAGTGAAGAGCTCCGGCGGGAGGTCATGTGACAGGAAGTGCAGCGGCGTGGTGGGCGGCAGAGGACCAGGATGAGCCGTGTGAGGAAAATTGAACCCGGCTGCCATCTGATCGCCCCATGAGTCCACCTCGTTCTCGATCCTGTGAAGCGGCTATACACACACACACACACACACCTCAGAACATGCTCCACATTTTTAAACACGTGTCGATCCCTTCATGTTTTTTGAAAAAGGAAAAATGTTGGTTAATTTAATTCAGAAACTGAAGTAGATGAACGTGTGTTTGTGTGATTATGAGAGTGAGAATCAGTGTTAGATGGAGAGACTGTATGTGTACGAAAAAATGTTGGTGTGTGTGTTTGGGTTTAAATGATTGTGACTTAAGTGTGTGTGAGAAAGAGTTAGTGAGTGAGTGAGAAAGAGAGAGAGAGAGAAAGTGAGTGTGTGTGTGTGTGTGTGTGTGTGTGAGAGAGAGAGAGAGAGAAAGTGAGTGTGTCTGTGTGTGAGAGAGAGAGAAAGCGAGTGAGTGTGACTGAGAAAAACAATGAGTGTGTGTGTGATTACTCACCGATCGTGAGGGTTGTGTTTGAAAGGGCAGGAACTGTGGGGGCGGGGGCAGGTGAGGTGGGTGGAGCAGGAAGGGCGGGTCACTGGAGAGGAGGGAGGGGAACGCGTATGGCACAGGGAGATGCTGCACCGAACACGCAGGCAGCATCTACACACACACACACACGCACACACATAAGAACACATCAGTGTGAACATGCCGTAGGCCCGCCCACCATGTCATGTGACTCACCGGGGGAGGGACGGAGCAGACGGGGTAGTGCTGCTGCTGCCCGCTGAACACCACCGGCTGCTGCGGGGAAGAACAGGCTGGCAGATGCTGTCCGGAACACAGCGGCAAAGCGTGCGGCGGGACGGGCGAGACGGTGTAGGACACGGGCACTGTGCCTTGAGGAAGCTACACACACCAGTGTTCATTTTGATTAAGAGTTATTATTTAGTTATAGTCATAGTCTTTTGACTAAAACTCAGTTTAGTTTTAGTCCAAATTTAGTCATCTTAATTTTTTTTAGTTTTAGTCGACTAAATTACAGTATAGACTCAGTCAACGAAAATATATGTGCTATATATTCTAAATGTTTACTAAAGTTGCTATGTCTAAGAAATCTGAATACGTTGGTAACTATGAATATATAAAATATATACAAGATCTTATTTGGAAAAACATTTTTTTTTAACTTATTTAAAATAACTTTTCTTTCAATCCAAATAAATGTATTCTCATAAATGAAACCTCAACACATAGAAAAATAAATGCATTAAAATAAAATTAGTTATAATTGCACTGTTAAATGCAATCGCATGTCATAAGTAACAAATGGTTGCACGGTGAAAAAGAAAAGTTTCAGTCTCTTCAGGGGTGTTGTATTTCTGCCCGTGATTGTTGCTTCAAATGCGGCGTACAGATAGTATTTCTTAGGTCGCGTTGAATGTAAAATGAATCCATTAATCTGAGCATTTTTTTCCTTCTGGAGAAGACGATATTGAGACACTCGCCTCTATAACTACTCACCAGCTCGCTCACGGTCTCACATCGCAAGTCACCGTGTTCTGACTGCGTTTGCACCCGCATTTCTCCATAAGCTCGGATTATGATTGGACGTCGTCACGAAAGGCATTTTTGTTTAGTTGACAAATGCGTCAATAAATGCAGTTAATAGTTTTCGTCCCTGAGTGGGAGTTTTTATATAGTTCTCGTTTAGTTTTCGTCAAGGAAAAAGTGACGTTGACGAAATTAACACTGACACACACACACACACAGCATCAGCGGACACCCCCCGGGGTGGCGGCGCGTCCCTCACCGGCTCGTGCAGGTCCATCAGGGGCGGGGGCAGCAGGCGCGGAGAGAGCGTGGGCGGGTGAAACGCCCGGGGCTCGTCCTGAGGGGGCGGCGGCCTGAACTGCAGGAGGCGGTGACGATAATTCTCGTCCTGCCCCCCACCGGGAGACGAGTGGGGCGGGTGATGGCGGGACAGACGCTCGCGGCGGCCTCGCTGACGCCGTGACGGGGGGCTGAGGGTGAAAAAACAAAGCATCTGATTGGCTGTGATCAGAGCAGCGCTAGTCTGGATTCTCCTGGTTTCTGTCTTTTGATACCTGCGTCTGTGGCGGGCGGGTGTGTGGCAGCGTTCAGGCGGGTAGTGTGGGTGGGGAAAGGGGTGTGGCCTGCAAGTGGGCAGCAGCTCCCATGGCCTGATAGGTGGAGATGTTGTGGAGGGAGGAGAAGAGGAGAAGTCCAGAAGCGACGGATGAGAAAGACGCTGACGCTTGGGACTGGGAGAGTCCTCCACCTGAGGGAAAGACGGAGAGAGAGAGAGAGAGAGAGAGAGAGAGAGAGACACAGACAGAGACCAAGGGAAAGACAGAGAGAGGGAGAGAGAGACAGAGGGAGAGAGAGACAGTATTGCTCCTGGCTGCAGCACTCAGACAGATCAGGAGAAGAAAGCGAGAGCAGAGACAAAAGAGATGAAGAGTGGCAGTGTCTCACCTTCTCACTGGAGTGCTGAAGCTCTGAGTGACAGTGATAGACTCCGCCCACCGCACCTGCTGACACACCACACATTAACTGATGATACACTGATGACACACACACACGCAGAAATATGTTAAAGTAGCAGCGACTAGACAGATCTGTCTGTCTGTCTGTGTGTCTGTGAGTGACTGGAGCAGGAGGGTCTGACCTGAGGCGGGGCTTCGCTGGCTGACGCTGTCTACGTGGCGAGGAGGTGACACACCCTGCGGCTGGTAGAAGCCAGAGCGCGAACGTGAGCGAGTGCGGGGCGGCTCCATACTGACCGCTGTGTGATGATGATGATGGTGATGATGAAGGAAAGGAGAGGTGGGAGGTGTCTGTCGTGGCCCCGCCTCTGACACGCCGCCATACTCTCGAGCCCCGGTGCTCTCTGACCGCTTCGGCACCGAATCTGACGAGCAGACGCGTGGCCCCGGGGCCGAGGAGACGGACGACGCTGCGATGGGCATTTCCTTCCCCGCTCTTTCCTCCCCCTACCTGTGGAAAACACACACACACACACACACACACATGACTTATAAATGCAACCAGTCAAATAAATTCTAAATAAATGCAGCACGTCTACAAGCCTCCTGCGCATCTTCTGCTCTCGGGAGTACAGTATTTACAGCAGCTTCGTCCAGCAGTATTTGCACCCTCTCCCCTCCGCTTAAATTTTGCGTGTTGAATGTTTTTGTGCTTAGCTTTTGGATGTTTTCGTATTTTCGTAACTTTGTAAAACGATCTGGTCTTGATGTGAGGAAACCTCAGGAAATAATTGGTGATATTCTAAACAGAACCTGTCGATAAAAAGTGCAACTAATGGAATTCACGCTTCCTTGGGGTAGAAATCCACGCGTGATGAGGGCGGATAAACAGCGGATAGGAGGCGGATAAACAGCAAGCCGCGGGACACTTCCGGGAAGCGCTAGCGTTAGCACGCAGCTACACAAGCGACACACACACACATATATATATATATATACACACACACACATACGCACGCACACACACTCGCCGTGTTCCAGCCTCGCTCGGCCACCTGACCCGCTGTATCTGACCCGTTCTTTCCGCAGTGGCCGAGCGATCGCGCCCCGTTGAGCTTCACGAGCGGCCGCAGCAAAACAAAGCCCGAACCCCCGGAAGCCCCGTCTGCCTGTCGGGCCGCTCGAGTGAGCCGAGCCGAGCGGTGCCACTCACCAGAGCCGCGCGGAGACGTGTGTGTCCGGCTGCGGTTCGCGTCGCGTCGCGTCACGTCGGGCGGCGGTGAGGAATAATGTGACAGACCATCAGCGCGAGTCCCTGCCTGCGCGCGACCTAAAGACGAGAGCAATCGAGAGCGGAGCAAGAAGAAAGAGCGGATCATCGATTCACTCGACCCACTCACCACGGCTTCGTCATTGGTCATTCCGCCGGTCGTGAGTGACCCTCTGATCTCCTGACGCTAGTACGCCAGAGTAGTCCAGGACATGTACGAGAGGAGTATGAGTGAGATGTGCTGTAGGCCAGACAGAGGAGTTCAGGGTGGAGGTGGGACTACACCAAGGATCAGCTTTGAGTCCCTTCTTGTTTGCTATGCTTATGGACAGGTTGACAGATGAGGTCAGACAGAAATCCCTCTGGACAATGATATTTGCAGATGACATGTGATTTGCAGTGAGCGTAGAGAGGTGGAGGTTTGCTCTGGAAAGAAGAGTCGTAGACAGAACGCATGTGTCTAAACGAGAAGGAGCAGGGCGGAGGAGTGAAGTTACAGGGGGTGGAGGTGAAGAAGGTCCAGGAGTTTAAGTATTTGAGATCAACAGTTCAGTGTGATGGGGAGTGTGGCGAGCGCGGGCAGGGTGGAGGAAAGTGTCAGGAGTAGGTTTACAAAAAGCACTAAAAGGTGAGCTCTTCCACCAGCACCTTAACACTGATTTAAAAAAAAAAATCAAAATCTTTGTCCTGTCATGCTGTTCTGTCTAGTAAGTTTCTTTATATGGCCTGTGTATACATCTACTGTAGCCTATTGTAGACAAATTGCTTCACTTGCTCTTTTTTGTAAGTCACTTTGGATAAAAGCGTCTGCCAAATGACTGTAAAGTAAAGTTTGCCACCCGTATCTAGAAATATGGAATCGTCCCGTATTTCAGATTTGCGCGCCCTGTTTTGAATCAGTATGGGACAGGTATCTGCATCATCTCTTGTAAATCATCCCTCATGCATTTTATGAAGATGCTCCTTTTCTACTTTTGACTGGTTAATAGTATAACGTCATCGTTAGTTTGACCGGTCTTGTATGGGATCAAGTTGGTGCCAAAAAGATTTGTGTGGACATTGCAATGACAAAATTAATTGCTAAATAATGGTTAAAAATGGCTGGATAGTCACAACTAGTAGAATACCGTTTCTACTATTTAAATAAAATATAAAATAAAAAATGTAATATTTATTGACTAAAAACATGTCAATAACTGAAATCACAGTAAAATCTACTACTTCTCTTTCGGCTTTTCCCTTATCAGGGGTCGCCACAGCGAGTCATCCCTAATTCCACCTCATTCTATCACATGAAATCACAGTAAAATGAATGGCTAAAATCAAACTTTATCTCATTTGGTCTGTGTTTTCAAACACAAATTGTAATTTGTAAAAATTCTGTAAATACAATGTAAGTGGATGACAGTGCGAAAGAAACAGCAGGTAGAGAGGGAGGCAGCAGATATGAAGATGTTGAGGTTCTCCTCCTTAGGAGTGACGAGGTTGTACAGAATAAGGAACGAGCACATCAGATGAACAAAGTAGAGAGGCCAGACTGAGCCTCTTACAACAATAACATTTGTGTTAAGCTGCGTAAACCCTATACACTACGGTTACAAGAGAAATCGCCTCCATCGTCAGAGGTGAGCGACCAATCACCGGACAGTGTTTGGTCGCCATGGTTACGCTTTCGCAGACAGCGTCTCAAAAAGACGCACGCTTCTCCGCTGATGAAGCGAACTCAGAAACAAAACAAAGACGCGTAGGTTGTCGGATCCGAGACCTTTAGAATGGCGAGCACAATAACAAGTGTCGACTGTACTTCTGCCTGTGAAGACTGCGACTTTAACCTGAATAGAGAAATTCCCAAAACACCGACGCTGCTTTTTTATTATCTCAAAACATCCAATGCGAATTAATCATTTTTTAAATTCCAATAAATTGTACTAAATGGTGTTCGAGTGTCGTTTTTCAATCTCGCCGTTTTGCGCGTGGTGATGACGCAATTGAGCCCGATCCCCGCCCTCTTCCGCGTTCCGCCCTCTGGCACAGACCACGCGCATCACTCTTCGCTCGGTCGCGAACTCTTCGAGTTGTTCGAACGTTGGCGAGATGGACAGCGACCTGGAGCGAGCGGCCGCGCAGTGGCTAAGCTTCGATAAGGTGAGGACACACACACACACACACACTCAAGCCACCCGGGTGTCATGTCATTTTTGTTAAGATGTTTCGTTTGACATGTAATTCAAAGTAAAGACGTGTGTCGCGTTCTTCAGAAGTCAACAGTTAGTCATAAAGAACACGTGAATATAAAATATACATTTTCGAGTTAAAAAATGTAAACAACTGTAAAGGACCCTTGTGTGAAACTGTTTCAATTCTGATACACACACTGAGAAACTGCTCCAGGTACACACACACACACACACACACACGCTGAGTGTGATGCACAGTGACACGGCAGCACGTTGAAATCGTTAGAGGAATGACATGCATGTGACCGTTAATCTGAAGCAAACGTTCTTTAATTACATAATCACACACTCGCACTCAGACAATCATTAGGCTGTGTTCTTAATAATCAGCGTTGTGTGTGTGTGTGTGTTACAGAACCCGCTGACGGCAGCGCTGGTGCGCTCAATGCTGCAGGACAAGAACGTGTTGGAGCTGCAGAGATGTTTTGGGTCCAGGATGGAGTTTGGCACTGCGGGTCTGAGGGCCGCCATGGGCCCCGGGGTCTCATGCATGAATCAGCTCACCATAGTCCAGACCACGCAGGTTTGTGTTCATGTTCATGTTCAGGGTTTGTGTGTATACCTGGAGCAGCGTTTCTCAGTGTGTGTGTGTGTGTTTAGGGTCTGTGTGTGTACCTGGAGCAGTGTTTCTCAGACTTGCGTCAGAGGGGCGTGGTCATCGGCTTTGATGCTCGGTCACACCCCCCCAGTGGTGGCAGCAGTAAAGGATTCGCTGGTCTCGCTGCAGCGGTCTTCATCAGCAGAGGAGTCCCGGTCTTTCTCTTCAGTGACATCACACCCACGCCATATGTGGTGCGTGAGAACCACTCAACACACACCAGGACATCAGTTAATAGATCTTTCTCTCTTTCTCTGTCTCTCGCCCTCTCTCTCACTCTCAGCCGTTCACTGTGTCTCGTCTGGGTGTGTGTGCTGGCATCATGGTAACAGCGTCTCATAATCCGAAACAAGACAATGGCTATAAGGTACGATTTTTATTGTTTTTTTTTTAATTGTTTTTTTCTAGTCAAAGGTAACACATTCGATTAATTATAAAAATAATTCATGTATTAACACAGGTTACAGTTTTTTCACCAAGGGTGCCGCCATTAGTTCGAAATGCAATGAATAAGAGCAAAGAAGGACTTTTAGACCGAGAGTTTGATTTTAAAACTTTGCCAGATGGATCCGTAAATAGAACAAAAGTATTATGTGCACAGTATTTTCTCTCAAATGTGTCGATCAATTTATGGGTTTAAATAGAAACCCAGACATAAAAAGTGTGAGACGGCGACATGCTCTCGTACCACGAGAATACTTAAATTTACACGTGCCTTTTACTGATCTGTCTTAATGTAAGGGAGGACTAAGCTAAATTGTTTCTACATTACTCACTGGTACTTTACATATTTGACACGCCTTTAATTGTGGACTTTTTTGGAATCCTCTTTTTTTAATTTTTATTGACATTTATTGATTTGAAGTTTAATGGACATGCCTGTGTTTTAAGAGATACGTCTTTCAAACCAACAGTTAATTTTGAGGTTCTTGATGGTTTATTGCATGTTGATAATAAACTAAGAAAATGTATTGCAAAATGAACAAAAAGTCTACGGTCATATAAATGATATGACCGTATTTAACTAGGTGTTTATTTAGTGTTGAGTTTACATTATGCACTTCAATATTCAATATTACAAGCTTTAATTGTTGATTTGTGAATAAACGCAGTTAATTTGTTAGGGCAAATGTGATTAATTAGTTTTTTTTGTAAATGTATTGTTTGACAGTACTAATTTTAAGCTAACGTGTGTGTGTGTGTGTGTGTGTGTGTGTGCGTGTGTGCGCAGGTCTACTGGGACAACGGGGCTCAGATTGTTTCTCCTCACGATAAGCGGATCTCAGCAGCGATCGAGGAGAACCTGGAGCCGTGGCCAGACTCTTGGAACACACACACACTCTCCGAGAGTCACCTGATCACCGACCCGCTGCACGACACACACACACACTACTGCGCATCTATTCAGCGGCACTGCTGTCACAGGTACACACACACACACACACACACACACACACACACACACACACTCTCCTTCTCTCCGCTGAGGGTTACGGCGTGTGCAGGGATCTGAACCGCAGCAGCGGGCGGAGGGCGGTCCACACGTCTCTTCACGGCGTCGCTCACGCCTTCGTCCAGGCCGCATTCCAGGCCTTCGACCTGCCGCCGCCGCTGCCCGTTCCGGAGCAGAAGGATCCAGATCCAGAGTTTCCCACCGTCAAGTTTCCCAACCCGGAGGAGGGCGAGGGAGTCCTGGTGAAGCCCGCTCACCCGTGCCACGCTGACCTTTACTCTGTCTGTGTGTAACGTGTGTGTGTGTGTGTGTGTGTGTGTGAGCGCAGGCCTTGTCTTTCGCGCTTGCTGATAAAGAAGGAGTGACCCTGGTTTTGGCCAACGACCCCGACGCGGACCGACTCGCTGTAGCGGAGAAGCAGGAGAGGTCAGTGACCCTGCGCTGTGTGTGTGTGTGTGTGTGAGGCTTCATGCGTGTTCAAGTTCAAGTTCTGAGCATTTGTAAGGCGCTTTTCACAGTTTTAACTGTCTCAAAGCACACCTGTAAACATGTAAGAGAATTGTTGCTTTTATTCATTCGATTGTCTGGTTGTTGGTGTTAAGTAAATGGCTATGATTATGACAAGACAAAGACCAAGTGTGTGTGTGTGTGTGTGTGTGTGTGTGTGTGCAGCGGGCAGTGGCGTGTGTTCTCGGGGAATGAGCTGGGGTCTCTGCTGGGCTGGTGGATGTTCCAGTGCTGGAAGCAGCAGAACAAAGTTCCAAACTCGTCTGTCTCAGATTGTGTGATGTTCTCCAGCACCGTCTCGTCCAAAATCTTGCGAGCCATCGCTCAGAAAGAAGGATTCCACTTCCAGGTCTCTCTTTCTCTCTGTCTGTTTCTCTTTCTCCCTCTTTCTTTCTGTCTCTCTCTCTCTCTGACTGTCTGTCTTTAACTCGCTCTCTGTTTCTCTCTCTCTCTCTCTCTCTCTCTCTCCATCTCTCTCTCTCTCTCTCTGACTCTCTCTCTCTCTCTCTCTCTCTCTCTCTCTCTTTCAGGAGACTTTGACTGGGTTTAAGTGGATGGGCAACCGGGCAAAAGAGATGATGGATCAGGGAAAAACAGTTCTGTTTGCCTTCGAGGAAGCTATTGGTACCTCTCTCACCAATACACACGTACATGCTCACGCTTGCACACAGTCAGCCCCGCCCCTGACTCTGATTGGTCGACAGGCTACATGTGCTCTCCTCTGGTTCTGGACAAGGACGGCGTCAGCGCTGCGGTGATTGTGGGAGAGATGAGCACCTTCTTGAGCTCGAGACACCTGTCTCTGAGTCAGCAGCTGCTCGCCATTTACCAGGAGTATGTGCGCGCAAGTACTTCCTGTTGGAACGGAAGCGCTTCCTGTCTGATGGATTGTCTTGTTCAGGTACGGTTTTCACATCAGCCGCAACTCGTACTTCATCTGCCACGACCGCGCCGTCATCAAGCGCATGTTTGAGCGTCTGCGCAACTACGGCGGCGCCAACCGCTACCCAGCGGACTGTGGCGGCATCACCGTGACCACCGTCAGAGACCTGACCACTGGTTTTGACAGCAGCCAACCAGACAACAAGGCCGTGCGTAACACACACACACACACACGTCATCTCACTTTCTCTGAAGCTGAAGCTCTCTCTCTCTCTTTCTGTCTGTCTGTCTCTGTCTCTGTCTCTATCTCTCTTTCTGTCTGTCTGTCTGTCTCTCTCTCTCTCTCTCTTTCGGTCTGTCTGTCTCTGTCTCTCTCTCGTTCTGTGTGTCTGTCTCTCTTCACAGGTTCTTCCCACCAGCAGCAGCAGTCAGATGATCACATTCACCTTTGCCAATGGCTGTGTTGCCACCATGAGGACGAGTGGCACGGAACCCAAGATCAAGTATTACACTGAACTCTGTGCTGAACCCGGAGACAGGTGAGCGAGCTAGAGCGAGTGAGAGCGTGAGTTTCACTGTGTGCGTGTGTGTGTGTGTGTGTGTGTCAGTGACCAGCAGCGGCTGCAGATGGAGCTCGAGAAGCTTGTGTCTGCGTTGGTGGAGAATTTCTTCCAGCCGGAGAAGAATGGGCTGATCCCGCCCTCTAAATGATGGAGACGCCCTGAGCGGATCATCGCAGACTCCGCCCCCCAAGGGTTGGAAACACCATCCGGCCAATCACAGCCAGATGAATGAGTTAATCCTGTTCTTTAAGGACACGTCTGCTGGCGAGAAAGTTAACATTTAAAACCAGACAAATTAAAGCAGCCTTGACATGAAGCGTGTTGTTTTTCATTGCATACCCACCATCGCTTGTTCTCATTAATGCATTTAACCGCCTCACAATCAAACGCAGACCTCCCCAGGGTGCGGAAGCCCCCACTTCAGTGTTGTGGATTGGACACTCGGTCTGGACTGAACTTCATACATATACCATTTCCATTGCCTTTATCCATTCTGGGTCACAGGGAGCTGGAGTCAATCTCAACAACTCTGGACACACAACCAACTAATCACACACAGCTAGGACAGTTTTACCGGCTCTAGTTCTGCATCCTTTTAGGGCTGTGGGGGGTAACCCATGTGCAGAACATGCAAACTCACGGAAAGGCCCTGACAATTAAAAATATATTCAATAAGCTTTAACGAGCAAGTTTGTGCAGAGAAAGAAATGTATTGGATTTTGATTAGCGAATGAATTTTGAGCTTCACAAATGGGTACTACGGCACGTACTTCGCTGTCCTCGGGTGTGAGATGAGCCTTGTCCAGCAGGCGGCGCAGTAGACAACAACTCTTCTGATCTTCTGAGTGTCACGTGCCTGTATGTCAACCAATCAGCAGAAAGCAATTGTTTTGAACGCGTGTGGCGGTTGAGCGCCAGTCATGGAGCCGATCTCATCCTGCGTGAATATACGAAGCGCGAAGGTAAGAAAGAGCGAGAAGGAGCGGGCGGCGATCCGAGGCGAGTCCAGCGGGTTTCGCGGCGGCGACTGTTCGCGTTAGACGCTGAATGAGCGCTTTGGTGACGCGCTCTTTCTGTCAGACTCGCTCGAGGCTCGCGCCGCCGTGTGCTCACTGCTCAGTGTTAAACGTGTTACACTAGTTGTTTGTCATTTTGCATTGTTGTGTTTCAGATGGCGTGTGCGGGTGAAGTGATGCAGGTGAGTGTGTGTGTGTGTGTGTGTGTGTGTGTGTGTGTGTGTGTGTGTGTGTGTGTGTGTCCAGTCGCGTCTCTGCATGACGGACAGACAGGTGACTAAAGAAGCACGTCATTTTGAAACCAAGTTCAGGTTTGGGACGTTATTGTGTGTGTGTAGAATAGAATAGAATGCTTTTATTGTCATGGCGACACATGGTTACAATGAAATTGTGAACACTCCTCCGTTTGGTGCACATAAAGAAAAAAGAACACACAACATAAAAATGTAAGAGAATATACACATTGAATAAGAATAAAATGTAAGAGAATAAACACATTGAATAGGATAACATATAAATATAATCTCTAGTATCAAAAAGAGGGCAAAAATGTACCCCAAATGTTATATAATATATAACATATAATGTAATAAACATGTAGAGCAGGGGTGGCTAACCAGTGGCTCTTGAGTCTCATGCGGCTCTTTAACTAGTTTCATGCGGCTCTTCAGGAGCTTTCACATGACATGAGTCCAATTTGCACACAATGTGAACTGTTGAAAAATAACTAATATTATCATGTTGGTGTGGTTATTGTCATTAAATCTGTCTGAGCAGAGGTATGTATGTACGACGTGTGTATGATGTGGCTCTTTGCGGCTCTTTGTGGCTTTAACACAGAAAAAAGTGGCTCTTGGTGTCTGACTGGTTGGCCACCTCTGATGTAGAGCAACAAGTGTAGACAATAGTGCACAAAGCAACATTTGTGATTGTGTGACAGCACGGCGTGGACCAGTCTCCACTCAGAGAGATGCAGAACGTCCCGGAAGCTTGGTCAGCCCGACACAGACGGGGGCCGGTCACGGTCAGTAGCTGCTCTTCACTGTGGCCCTGCAGATCTCCTGACCGTCTGTGGTGCAGGTCAGTGGTCCAGAGGTCCTGCTGCAGCTCTCTGTGTCAGAGGAGGTGGTGTCGAGCTGGTGCTGTGAGACGGACTCCTGGAGTGAAGAGGAGCACGTGGATCATCCCTACTGTGTGCGGCGTGGAGCAGACGACGAGGAGGAAGAGGAGGAGCCGACACCCCCCGAGAGCTCAGCGCCGCGTGACGCCTGCACCAGCACGGACTCGCTGGCGTGGAGGTGAGACGGCGCCGCTGCGTGTGTGATTGGCTGACTCGCCCCGTGTGCTTCAGCGTGACTCCGGATCAGGACCTGGAGCTGCTGTCCCGTGCAGCGCTGGAGCAGAGACTGGCCTCGGCTCTCGTCATGCTGGGGGTTCTGACCCAGAAGCTGGCCACGCCTCCTCGCCCCGATACTCACACACCCCCAGCTGAGCTGAGAGAGCAAGCGGTCCAGACACAGCCTAGCCAGCCCAGAGCGGTGAGAGAGAGTGTGTGTGTGTGTGTGTGTGTGTGTGTGTGTGTGTGTGTGTGTGTGTGTGTGTGTGTGTGTG
>MU204326.1:5689242-5691742 GCA_017309775.1 Paedocypris sp. Pulau Singkep | reverse complement strand
ACTATAACACACACACACACCGTCATCATCATCATCAGTGTTCACTATAACACACACACACACCGTCATCATCATCATCAGTGTTCACTATAACACACACCGTCATCATCATCATCAGTGTTCACTATAACACACACACACCGTCATCATCATCATCAGTGTTCACTATAACACACACACACACCGTCATCATCATCATCAGTGTTCACTATCAAACACACATCGTCATCATCATCATCAGTGTTCACAATAACACACCCCGTCATCATCATCATCAGTGTTCACTATAACACACACACACCGTCATCATCATCAGTGTTCACTATAACACACACACACACCGTCATCATCATCATCAGTGTTCACTATAACACACACACACACACCGTCATCATCATCATCAGTGTTCACAGCAGCGGGCGTGAGCTCAGGCGGCCGACAGGAACTGCTCCGTGTTCCAGGTGCGGAGTGAAGTGTCCCAGCTCCCCGTACACGCCGCCCGCCGCCTTGCTGGCGTAGGACTGTCCCGCGGCGTGTGGCAGCGTGTTGTGTGTCTGGCTGCAGTAGCTGAAGCTCATGCCGGCGGAGCAGCAGGACGGGGGCTGGAAGGCCGGAGCCGCGCCCTGATGATGATGCTGCTGCTGCTGCTGCTGGACCGCCTCGCTCGAGCCCCTGAGGAACGAGTCCATCTGGAACACCCTGGGCTGAGCCGCGCCCAGGTCCTGCGGGTAGTACGCGGGCTGGGCGTAGGAGAGCGGCATGTAGGTGGCGCGGGAGCCCGGGGCGTCCTGCAGGTATGAGGAGTAGGTGCTGAAGTCGCTGCGCTTGAAGCGTTTGCGCCGCCGCAGGAAGCTGCCGCTCTCAAACATGTCCTCGGCCTCGGGGTCCAGCGCCCAGTAGTTGCCCTTCCCGGGCCGACCGGGCTCCCGCGGGATCTTGACGAAGCAGTCGTTGAGCGTCAGGTTGTGGCGGATGGAGTTCTGCCACTTCTTGGACTCGTCCCGGTAGAAGGGGAAGCGCTCCGTGATGAACTTGTAGATGCCGCCCAGCGTCAGCCTGCGCTCCGGCGAGTTGGCGATGGCCATGGAGATGAGGGCGATGTAGCTGTACGGCGGCTTCCCGCGCTGCAGCGGCCTCTTCCTGCGCCGGCCCCGCTGCATCTCTGACCTCTGACCCTCGGCCGAGCTCACCGCCGGCATGTCCGGACGCTCTCCTGCGCTCCTGCCGTGTGAAACGCCGCCCTCATGGCGCACCACTGCCAACCTGAAATGTCGGTTTGTTGCCGCTTCATCCGTCACGTCACGGCAGCTGTCGGGGTCTGTCTGGATCCACACCGGCTCTCACGCAGGGAGGATTAGTGCTGTGGGCGGGGCCAGGGGCGCGCACCTGTTGGCCACACCCCCCGGCCGGTGCAAGCCCCTGCGGAGCAGCTTCTCCTCAATCAGCGGCGTTTGTTGACTTTGCCTTGTTTCTTTGACAGTTTATCACGGCGCGGATTCTCTTCACGTGCAGCCGAGCGCGGCGCGTCAGGACTCTTCATCGTCGTCCTCATCGGCTTCACTCTCCAGCCGCATTTGCATGAAGCAGCAGCGCCGCATTTACATGCTGTGAAACCGCCGACACGGAGCGACTCAAAACCTCTCAGCGACCGCCACACGACAAACACACCGAGACCAACACAGACGAGGAGAGGAACAGACAGTCAAGTCAAGTCAACTTTATTTATAAAAGCACTTTTTAAACAGTAGACTGCCCAGTGCTTTACATTAAAAATACATTTGATTAGATTAGATTCAACTTTATTGTCATTGGCAAGTACAGGTACAAGATAACGAAATTTGGTCTAACCAGAAGTGCAGAAGTAGTGATGATGATGATGATGATGATGATGATGATGATGATGATGATGATGATGATGATAATGATGATGATGATGATGATGATGATAATTAATAATACTAATAATAATCCATTCAATTTTTTATTTATTGGCGCCTTTAGATGGGTTGCCTTACAGGAACACAACACACACACACACACACACACACACACACACACACACACACACCAATTAAGAAGATAATGTATTATAAAGTACATATTGGTGAGGAATGAAGGTATAAACTATGCACATAGGGAGGCTATGGCAGAAAACTATAGGGGAATATACAGAACGGTGGTGGCAGAAGATAAATATATTATACAAAAACAGACACTTTCTGACATAGTCACATAATCCAAAACACAATCACAATACAATTAACAAATAAATAAATGTATTACTCAAAGCACAACAAATGTAAAGGACTAAATTAATGACTAAAAATAAAAACCAAATTTTATGCTGGGTCATATGCCAAGGAAAAGAGACCCTTAGCATCGATTTAAAATGTGTCTGCCTAATCTGCAGAGGCAAAGCGTTCACAACCTCGGACCCGCAACCGCAAATGCCCTGTCACCCCTGAGCTTGTACTCTGTCAGTTTGCGCAGAACGACAGAA
>MU204326.1:5659242-5684242 GCA_017309775.1 Paedocypris sp. Pulau Singkep | reverse complement strand
TTCCTGGAGTGTGAAGTGTAAGGGATAGTAGGAAAAGTGCCAGATGCCGTTGGATATTACAAACCTATATTATTATTTACAGATGCACAAGGCAACGGCATTCTGGATTCAGAAGGAAAGACAGGCGAGTCTCAGCATTCATGTTTCAATCACTTGCCTGTTTACATCTTTTGAAAATGTCAGTACATACATTTTTCATTCTTAACATGCTCAGAAAATTCTCATAGAGTGCCAGAATCTGATTTTAATGGTCTCCAGGAAACTAAGAGGAAGAGAGTGTGGTGTGCTTTTAAAATATCACTTTTTTTTTGCAACAAAGTGCAAAAACGCACATGCTTTAAAAGAAGTCTGAAGAACCGTGACGCAGGAATAGATTGTAGTTATTTTGTTACTCACTACCCATAAACAAGGATGTCCTGATACAATCATCAACACAATACTGGTACTCCAGCCTTCAGTACTACCCGATACCAATACAAATATGATACAATAATCAGCACAAAACATGAATAGTTTTACCTATTTGGTTGTGTGGAATGTATGAAAGGTTAGATCAAACGGAGAACAAAAGTCAGCAACAGTAAGTATGGGGAAAAAACAACCAATTTATTATGTATTGGTTGCATAAATTTGAACCTTTTACATAAGAATAAAGAAAAAAAAATTAAGAAATGAGGACGAAAGAATCTGCAGCCCCAAATTTAGATGCGTCAATGGTGCAAAATTAACTCCTGTAATAAAATAAATTAAAACATTTAAAAACTTGTAACAAAATATTAGTCTTAGACTCTTAAATAAATATACAAAAATATATAATATATGTTTTGAAGCTTTAATTAATATATATATTATATGGTTTTACTGATCTTTACAAGGCAATTCTCAAATCCTGGCGGATAGACGTTCTGCCGATGATTGTCGTTTGACTGTCAGTTCTAGACGAAATATACCACTTTGTAACCAAGTGAAACGCTGAAATTTCCTTTAAAAGCGGAAAACAAGCTGTAAATATTTTGAGACTAATAAACGATGCTTATTAACCCATGGTTGCAACTAATAGCAAGCCCTCGTTGGCTCAGTAGTCAGTGCGTCAGTCTCATAATCTGAAGGTCTTGAGTTCAAACCTCACATGGGGCAGCCCTGTTTTACTAAACTGAATGAAAAAAGGTTCTACAGTTCACATTACCAGCTTGTATTTACAGATGACTGTACACGATAAGATTATCCTCTCCTCACTGTCGGGGAATCGAACCCCAGTCTCCCACGTGCAGGGATTCTTACCACTTTACTAAGCAGGACTTGTAATAGTCTACGAGCTATCATAAGAAAGTCAACCAAATTTAGTTTGAACCTAATTTTTTTTTTTTTTTTTTTATCTGTGTTTAAAAGAAAATTGAAAATGTCAATTTTTTTCAATTGCCCATTATAGTTCTGTATAGTGTCCTCTTCCACAGTCCGGGATGAACATCAGCTGTTTAACTCAGACTAGTGTTTTGTGTTTACATCGTTTTCAAAAGGGAAATGCATTGGTTGGGAATATATCCCAGGTCTCCCGCATGGCTGAGGTGAATTCCACCACTGGAGCACCAGCACTTGGGAGTTTCATGGTTAAATCATTAATGTTCATAACGTTGCAGCCTTATGCGCCGCAGGACAGAATGTGCAACATAGACTGTGTGCTCTAAGGGTATAAGTAAGGATTTACAAATAAAGCAATTTACACCACTAGTGGATCAGCACCTACGATGAAAATGCGTGGAAACGAGTTTAAAGAAAATCAGTGGACAATGTTGGAGTAGTTTCAACACGTGAAATACAAACCCTCCACAAGTCAAAATGACTGGTAACGAAAAATGTTCGGACGATAGGAGGTTTCAATGGCCAGGAATCGAATCCAGGTCATCGCAGAAAGAGAAGTCGAAAATGAAGAACACTGGAATTTACAAATATTGTAGACTTTGGTCTCTGATTGGTCCAGCACTGTTATCGTGAATTGATGGCGTCTTTTCTCTGCTACCAGTTGCATTCTTCCCCCCTACCTTTGTCTTCCTTTTTTTATCTTAAGTTACAATTGTATACGAATAACTTTTTTATTTATTAAAAAAGTTAAGTCCGTTGTTATGGGATTTGTGCATTTACAGTTTTTTTAATACCGTAATTGTTGACATTGCGTACTTAATACTGTACTAATGTACGGTGTAATTCAACGTAGAATCGCTGGACACACACACACACACACACACACACACACTGTTTTGCTGTTAGTTTATTGTTTCGTCAGTTCATGCTGTGATCAACATTACACAATTACACTCAAGACATAAGACCCATACATTGAACATACACATTCATGCTTTCTCTCACAAGTGTGTGAGTGAGTGGGTGTCTAGTTGTGTGTGTGTGTGTGTGTGTGTGTGTGTGACATCACTGCGGCAGAGGCATCAGAACATCCACGTAGTTGACTGGGAAGAACCCAGACTGTCCGCGCACCGTCCCCTCGTACCAGTTGTCGTCGATCTTACTGGTGAGAGTGATGATGTCACCCTCCCTGAACCCCAGCTCGCCCTCGTTCTCCGGCTCAAAGTCATACAGAGCGCGACAGCACGGGTGATCCGCCGGAGCTGCACCACACACACACACACACACACACACACACACACGTGGGACAAAGTCAATGTTTAGCAAGTCTCAAGTAAGTCTCAATTCATCGCCCTCAAGTCAAGTCAAGTTCAGAGTCCTAATGTTTGACTTTCAAGTCTTTAACACAAAAATAATGTATAGTGTAGTGCAGGGGTGTCAAACTCATATTCACTGAGGGCCACATCAGAATAATGTCTGTCCTCAAAGGGCCGAATGTAACGTATAAATGTAATGAAATGCAATGTAAAGTAAATGTAACTACTCCTTAATGTTAAACAACTCATTATTTGTCATAACTTAATCTAGTGACAATTGCAGTTGTGTAACCCAAGTTTGCTTGTTGCTCTAACATACATCTTTTAAATTATTTTTTGTCAGCTTATGAAGACACACATAACTCCATTAACGAAGGTTAAATCTGTCCAAGTGAATACAGAAAAAAAAAACATAAAACTGCAAACACTGCCATGACCACCAGTCATTGTACAATGGCATTGTGGGAAATTGAGTTTTTGGTCAACGCACTTCATCAAGCTCTTCATTTGTTTTTTGGTATTTATTTTTAGACACTTGTGCTCTTATGGGCCACATCTGGCCCCCAGGTCTTGAGTTTGAATATCATATTGCTCAGATACAGATTACATTTGATCACAAGTGTATGTGTGTGTGTGTGTGTCAGCAGGTACTTGTGGTGTATACATCGGAACAAAATGCCACAAAGCCGTTCAAATCATGTGAAAACCGGCCAAATAAACACCACATTAATGTGATAATGTCCTGCATCTTTCCTGCAATCGCGGTGATAATAGCGCCACAGTCACGTGACAAATGAAAGAATGAACAGAATATTTTGATCAAATCACAAAGGAACTGGCGTGACGGAGCAGACCTGACAACCAACCAAGCCATCGCTCATCTAGTCACATTTTAACTGATATCCACGGCGTAGTAGACAAGAACCCTAAACCTAAGTCTGACCCAAAGTCTGAAAACGGTCTGTAATGATCTTCACCTGAAATGTTGTTCATATATAAAACCACATATCACCAAAACACAGCTTTATTAAAAAAAATCACTACCCTCTTCAAAACTCCTTTTCACTAAATATCCAGACAGAGAGAGGGAGGGACAGACTGCGGTCTATATGTAATATATATATATATATATATATATATTTTATTTTATTTTTTTTTTTATCTTTTCTGGTTTTTAAGTGAAATGGCAAGTCTTTTTATTGTTAAAAGTTATGCATCATGGCGAAAGTCATTCATGTTAAAGTCCAAGTCCAGTCGCTGAGTCTAAAGTCATCAAATTCATCGAGTCCAAGTCACATGACTTGAGTCCACACTTCTGGTGTGTGTGTGTGTGTGTGTGAGAGTGTAATGTTTAAGTGTGTGTGTGTGTCACCTGGAGATCTGGCTGTGTCTCTGTGGCTCACGCTTCCGTTGAGACTCTCAGTGAAATCCAGAGAAGATCGAGGTTTGGGGACAAACTCTTTCCGAGGTCGGAGTGAGGCTTCTCTAATTCTGCATCAGGAGGAGGAAGATGATGATGATGATGAGGAGGTGATGAAGAAGAGATGAAGCACTGACTCACCTGTCCTCCATCTTGCTGTTGAGCTGCTGCAGGATCTCAGCGGCCTGACGGTGGTAGTTCTCCTGCGCCTGCACCAGCGCCGCCAGCTGACTGACCTGCTCCACCTGCGCACACACACACACACACACACACGCGTCAGCGATCTGAGGCCGAGCTCTGCAGGCAGATCCAGATCTCACGTCGCTCTCCAGCAGGTTGAACATGCTGATCTCAGCGATTTCCTTCGACTCATAGAACTTCTCCAGCGCCTGTTTGATCTCGTCCTCCAGAACTCGACCCTGACGCTTCTTCTTGTAGTCCAAGTCCAGACGCCGACCCTCCAGCTTCTTCAGGTGATGCTGACACACACATTACACATATTAGACACACTCTCACTACACAAACACATTCCACACACATACAGTATTACACACACTTACTCGCACATTACACACAT
Organism: Paedocypris sp. Pulau Singkep; assembly: GCA_017309775.1. Taxonomy (NCBI): domain Eukaryota; kingdom Metazoa; phylum Chordata; class Actinopteri; order Cypriniformes; genus Paedocypris; species Paedocypris sp. Pulau Singkep. Next base: position 5,679,570 of record MU204326.1, on the reverse strand, counting down.
ATTATACACACACCAATACACATGCAAAAAAACTTGAACATAAACACAAACACACCTGGATCTCTTTCAGGTCCTTGTCGTACATGTTCTGTAGCGGATCAATAAAGTTCTGCTTCACCTCCATGTCCAGCGCGTCCTTCACCTCCCCGAGCTCCTTCAGCGACTCTCCCACATCCACCAGCGCTGGACCTGCAGAGCCCAGCGTTACACTAGTGTGTGTGAGGTGTGTGTGTGTGCGGTTGATACCAAAGCCTGACTCGTCTCCGAGCTCCCGGCCGAACTTCTGCATGGAGTCGCCCAGGACGCTCTCCGTCTGCGTGTAGCCCGGCCCTCGCTCGCCCCCGCGGATCTTAGACATGGAGCTCATCATGCTCATCTTCGCTCGCGTCGCTGTACGCACACAAACACACAGGTTTTCAGGGGTACGTAAATATTTAAAATAAATAAAATATCAAAATGTCAAATACAGAGTCCCACAAGGCTTAGTTCTCTGACCAGTTCTATTTTCTTTATATACCTATGCTTGATCTAGGAGATATTATCAGAAGGCATGGACACAGCTTTCATTGCTATGCATATGACAAGCAAATGAAAGGCCCATGGAAACTTCACCTAAATTTTACAAAAATATTCGATTGTTTCAGTTATATTAATGACTGGATGATGAAAAATTTTCTGATGCTTAACTTGGGGGGGAAAAAAAACAAATTATTGCTTATTGCCTCTAACCCAAAAATAAAGGCCCCTGAATATATCTTAATGGACTTAAACACTCAACCACATCAACAGTGAAAAATGTATGAAAAAAAATTATGAACTTTCATTTGAAAACCATGTCAACGTCTGAAGAACCGCATTTTCCACCTCAGGAATATCTCAAAGCTGCGCCATATGCTCCCTAGGTCGGATGCAGAAAGACTCATACATGCGTTTATGACCTCATGATACTGTAATGGTCTTCTGGGAGGTTCTCCTGCCCGACTAATAGATAAACTACAGTTAGTTAAAAAAGCGGCCGCTCGATTACTGACCAGAACAAAAAAATACGACCATAATAATCCAGTGTTTATGTCTCATATCCAGTGTAGAATGACTGATAACCTGTAAAATGTAGAATTCTATTTAAAATTCTCTTAACAACTTATAAAGCACTAAACGGTTTAGCTCCTCTGTATCTCAGTGAGCTCATCACATATTACGAGGCCAGTTCGTAATACCAAAAATCTATTAAACCTTCACAGGGGGAAGATCTTTCGCTTATCTAGCACCAAATTTATGGAACACTCTGCCTAGCACGATCCGTGAATCAGAATCAGTTAGTCAGTTTAAATCTAGATTGAAAACACATCTCTTCAGTTTAAAATTCTTTTAATCACTTATAAAGCACTACACGGTTTAGCCCCTCTATATCTCAGTGAGCTCATCACATATTACGAGCCTACACGTGATTTGCACTCACAAAACTCAGGCCAGCTTATATTAACGTGAATATCCAAAATCTACAAGGAAGATCTTTTGCATATTTAGCACCAAAACTATGGAATGCTCTGCCTAGCACAATTTGAGACTCAGAATCAGTGAAACAATTTAAGGTGAAATCACTCAGGACACAATGTCCGTAATCATCGTCACCAATGACTTTGTAATGTTAGTATGCCAGAGGAGACTGGCACCAGAGGGGTCGGGTTCTCCCTAGGCTTATTTCCTCTCACACTGCCAGAGAGGGTTTTGTTTTCCTAGCCACTGTCACAATCTTGTTTGCTCTATTGGTCATAGCCCATAGTCTGAACACCCATGAACACTTTTATTTTTTTAATTGACTCTTCCAAATTTTGAACACGAATGAACAGTGGACATTTTACTTTTTTAGAGACCCCCCCCCCCCCAATTCCACATATCGACGGTCCGAAACTAAGAAAAGCGCTATATTAAAAAAAAAACCTTGAACAAACACACAATGGAACTTTACTTGATTGGGATTTGAACCTGTGACGTCTCTCTAACACTAGTCCACTTTCCTGCTTTAGATTAACAGATGAACAGAATCAGTTCTGTGAGTGTGTGAACAGCTTCAGAGAACAAGAGCAAACACAGAACACACACCTGGATTAGGCTGAAGATACTCTGTTGTTCTGCTGATGATCTCCAGCACTGCTCTCGTCGTAGAATCCACTTTCTACACGGGGAGAGAGAGAGAAAGAGGGAGAGGGAGAGAAAGAGAGAAGCAGAGAAAGACAAGAGAGGAAGGGACACAGAGAGAGAAACAGAGAAAGACACAGAGAGAAAGTGAAAGAGAAAGACAGTGAGGGAGAAAGGAGAGAGCGATAGAGACAGAGAGACACACATTGCTGATAGTCCTACATCTGCAGAACTGTATTCTTGTGTTTCTCACCTTCTCCATCTCCTGAAACTCATCATCCAGCTTTGTTCCCTCCACACCACCAACCTTCTCACTCACTCGCTGCAGTGCACACACACAAACACAGTTGTTATTATTACAGTACACACACACACACACCTCCTGACAGACTGTATGTGTGTGTGTGTGTGTGTGTATGTGTGTGTGTGAGCGGATCAAGATCCTGCACACGTGTCCTGAACATCACGCCTCTCGTGGGAATAATCCAGCAATCAGAATTATTCTCTGTAGCAGGAGCTATAAAATATTGTGTGTGTGTGTGTGCGTGAAAGATAGAAAATGAGAGACAGAGAGGGTGAGAGATAGAGAGAGAGACTGACGCAGCAGAACTTCACCTCTCTCACACACACACGCACACACTGAACATTAACACTGTCACGAGCTGCAGATGTCAGAGAGAATATGACGGAATCCCGGAGGAGGCTGATGTCGGTCATCGGCTGGACCGGATGCGGGTTAGAGGTCACAGGGGTCAGCGGACGCTAGCGGCTCTATCACGGATCGCGTCCTACCTGAGTGGCTTTGTGGAATTGTTTCTTCAGCCCGGCCACAGACATGATGAGGCTCCGGTGCTGGTTCGGTCCGTGTTCCGGTGTGTGTTGAACGCTCGGTGGGAATCTCCACAGGCGCAGGATGATCACAGCAGCAGATGACGGTGACGTCACAACAGCCCCCCCCTCCCACGCGCGGATTAAAGCCAATCCTCCTAAAGATAGCGTGAACATAAATAGAGTTGCGTTACGGCAGAAATAAACAGAACACACTGTACGGCAATGACGTCACGATCGAGTAACGGACCAGTGTTCTTAATCTTCACTTCTGTGGTCATGATATCGAAAGGCCTGATAACTCTACTGTGTTCATATCCGAATGCAGCCTTTCTATAGAATCATTTAATTAAACAATGCTATTTTAAATAAATGTGTCACTGTCGTGAGCACGTGGTTTGTGAAACGTGGAGCATCTCAACTGTTTGACTCTCGCGCCCTCTACTGGCAGAGATACGTCGGTGCAGTCGAGCGAGGCTGTACTTATTTAACCTTGATCTATCACATGATCACACACGCGGCCTACGACCCTGCTATACTGCCTAAATATTTCACCAAGTCACCAAAACACACACACATAACCCTAACACACGAAAAAAACTGAAATACGACGATCAAAGTATGAGCCAAAGAGTTTTAATATTTATTATTCCACGGTTTTAAACACAAAACACTATAGTGTTATTATAATAACACTATTACTAATATTATTACGGGGGCAGCAAATTCTCTCGCTTTGCAAAAACAAATGAATAATTCAGCCTTCAGTAATAATTCAGCGCTTTATTCGCCACACACGCGCTGCCGATAAACACACACACACACGCACACACGCACACACGAGCACGCGCGCCCTGAAACGCGTCCGGGCACCAACCCGAAACGCGCGCGCACGTTCACGTGGAGACGCTTGACCTTCCGTGTCAGGATTGACCTCTTCGCCCGCGCGTTTCGGCTCTGACCCGGATGGAGCGGATCCAGTGATCCAGCCGAGACCCCGGAGCCGCGCTTTATTGATTGCCGCGCGGGCCCTCATCATCACTCTCCGCGGCCCCTGCGGGAGGTGAAGCCCCGGCGCCCGGGAACCTGCCGTGAAGCGCGGGAGAAGAAAGGACGGAGAGATTAAGGGAGGAGAGAGAGATTAAGAGGAAGAAGAGAGGTGGAGTGAAGGAGGATCTGAGAACGAGCAGAGGAACAAAGGGATTGAAGACGAGAAAATTCCCGGCGTTTAGACGCGTCCCGCAGGAGGGTCCGCGAACACGAGGGTCGCGCCATAAACACTTCCGCGCGCGCGCCGCCGCCGCTAATTAAACCTCCGGGAGGCGCGCGACAGGCCACGCGCGTCATTAGCGGCGCGGCGCTCGAGGGCACCGGAAGATTTAAACGGGACAAATATTTACAATAGCACGAGAGAGAAAGAGTCTCCATTAACCCGCGGTAATTAACCACCGGGGCCGCGGCGGCGCGCAAATTGGTCCCAGAGATGCGCGGGACAGACGAGAGTTAATCCGTCATTACAAAGAAATAAATGCAAACGACGCCATTAACACGAGGCCGGAAACGACTCGTCCGCCGCGAGATGAAGTGAACTGTTTCGTCAAGACTTCAGTCCAATAAAGCGAAACGAGCATCATCACCTCCTCACACACTGAAAGAGAGAGAGAGAGAGAGAGAGAGAGAGAGAGAGAGAGAGAGAGCGAGCGGGTGTCCAGTCTCTCACAGCGGCGTCTGTCTCTCTCTCCTCCGGTCAGGAGTTTGTGCTGACGACAGCTGTAACAGCAGCCAGTTCCTCTGTCAGCACTTTCCCCTCCTTCATCTTCACCAGCACAGCGTCCATCAGCTCCGCCACAGACAGCACCTACAGAGAGAGAGAGAGAGGGAGAGAAAGAGAGAGACAGAGGAAAAAGAAAGATATGTCAAAAGGGCGAGAGACACCTCAATAAGACGGAGAAAGGCGTGTGTGTCTCTCTCACTCTCATAGTCACAGCCCTTAACTCCAACAAACAATGAATAAAATGCAACAATCTTTCCAAATTAAAATATTTTCATTTTCACACGTGTGCTTTGAGACAGTTATAACTGTGAAAAGTGCCTTACAAATGAAATGAACTTGAATTCTCTCCCTTGCTCTCTTTCTTTCCATCGTTCAGTCTCTCTCTCTCTCTCTTGCTGTCGTTATGTCTCTGTGTGTGTCTCTCTTGATCTGTCTCTCTCTCTCTCTCTCAAGGACGGGTTGGTAATTATCTGAGGGATCAAAGAGCTGCATCTTCCATAAATATTGAATCAAACTTTTCTAAAGACACAGTAAAATCCATTTTTTAAATTCTTCATTGAGTGATTTTTTCACCGAAAAAATACTCATGTTCTAAATCCACCACACTCTCTGTAGCTCTCTCTCTCACACACACACACACACACACACACTTTTTCTCCATTTCACCCTACCTCTCTCACACACACTTTCTGTCTCTCTTTCACACTACCTCTTTTACACACACGCACACACACTTTCTGTCACTCACTCTCAGACACACACACACACACACACTTCTCTCACCCTGCAGTGCGTCTGAATCGACCGGCCCGAGGAAAAGAGACACAACAACACAAAGGTGTTTCAGAGTCCAATTAAGTGACGTGACTTTCAGAGAGAGAGAGAGAGAAGCCTGAGGCGAAGAAACACACACACACACACACACACACACACACACACTCACCTGCATCTAGGCCACAAACAACAACAGTGAGAACAAAAGCTCACGATCACAGGAGACTGAAACTCTTCCGATCTTTGATCTTCACAAATTTAATTTGATATCAAAACGATCGAACGTGGGAATAACAACCGTGCGCGCACACACACACGCACGCACACTTGCATGTGATTAGTGTATAATGAACGTGTCACATGCAGGAAAACAAGAGATCAGGTGAGAGAAGCGGCCGATCTATTCTTCTAGAGCGTGATAATTACTCTCTCTCTCTGTCTCTCTGGGTGTCTCTCGTCCGCCGCTGGAGACTGGAATGAAAGGGAATTAGACGCTCGGGGCCGCGATACCAGTAATTAAATCTGTTTTTAAACATTGTTTGGTGAATCTGCAGGTTCAACCTGCGTCACTTTATCTGACCCAAATACACCTGTCTGTCTGTCTCTCTCTCTGTCCGTGTCTGTCTCTCTCTCTGTCCGTCTTTCTCTCTTTCTCTGTCTGTCTCCCTGTTCGTCTCTCTCTTTCTCTGTCTGTCTGTCTGTCTCTTTCTCGGTCCGTGTCTCTCTCTCTCTCTGTCTGTCTGTCCGTGTCTGGTTTTCTCTTTCTCTGTCCATGTCTCGTTCTCTCTCTGTCTGTCCGTGTCTGTCTTTTTATCTCCCTCTGTCTGTCTGTCTCTCTCTCTCTGTCTGTATCTGTCTTTCTCCCTCTGTGTGTCTCCCTTTCTTTGTGTCTGTCTCGGTCTCTCTCTCTCTGTCTGTCTGTCTGTCTGTCTGTCTGTCTCTCTTTGTGTCTGTCTCGGTCTCTCTCTCTCTATCTGTCTTTCTCTCTTTGTGTCTGTCTCGATCTCTCTCTGTCTGTCTGTCTGTCTCTCCCTCTCTGTGTCTGTCTCTCTCTGCTTATTTGTGTGTCCGTCTGTCTTTAGAGACAAAGCATCACAGGAGTCTGTGGACAAAAGAAAGTTTATGTGCTGCTGAAAGTGTGTGTGTGGGGGGGGATTAATTATCTATGCAGTCATCTACATTTCTCTCTTCATAAAGGAGTGTGTTATAATTTACCTCTAGTCAATAATTAGTGAACCACAAATAAACTCTGGCAGTTACGGGCGCGGTGCGACGCTGCAGCGGGGCCGAGGGCCGAACACTGGACGCAAGTAGAACATTCCAGCATCAGGACACACGCCTGTGAGCAGAATTAACGGCACAACCCCGAGAGAGAGAGAGAGTGTGTGTGTGTGTGTGTGTGTGTGTGTGTGTGTGTGTGTGTGTGTGTGTGTGAGAGAGACGCTGAGATCAAGAGCTGCAGGAGTGACAGACGCGCAGCTTCAGAACCGCCGCATTATTCTGACACGCTTGAGCTTGTTACACTGACACGGAGTGCCGGACTGCTCTCACACACACACACACACACACACACCTGCCACCATTAACTCCTGACAGTGACAGACACACACTGATAAGAAGGTGAGAAGTAGACTGAAACACACACAGCATTACATGGTCTCAGACACACACACACACACACACACACACACACACACACACACTTGTATGCCCCCCCCCCTTACTGCAACCGTAACCCACTGTAACTTCAGATAAAAACCCATCGTGACGCTCAAACAGGCTTCAGAGTTCAGGAGCCCAGACAAAGTCCCCACAAGTGACCACAGAATAATAGCAGTATAACATAAAAGTCTAGTGTTTGGGGGCCCATTCTGACCTAAATGCCTGCACACACACTACACACACACACTCTCTCAGGTGTTCAGTGAGTTTCTCACACGTCTCCTGCAGCACAAACACAACATGAAATACTGCAGCTGCCAATAAAGCGGTTTGATGAGGAGCGAGAGCGAGAAAAACCCGCGGCGGGTCACCGTGTCGGTGTCGGTTCGAGTCCCGCGGGACCAGCAGCTCTCGGCCTGTCACACCGCCGCCAGCTGCAGCACTCACACGTCGATAACTGCTGCGCATCAAGAGCCTGCAGCGGGACGAGCGGAGTGTGTGTGTGTGTGTGTGTGTGTCAATAGCAGGCTGCTGCTGGAGAGTCTCTGGTGCAGCTCGACTCAATCTCTCCACATCGACAGACCTGCCAGATCAATACTCACCCACCACTAACAAGCTGCTCCAGGGTCTCAGAGAGAGAGAGAGAGAGAGAGAGAGAGGGGTGGGGGGGGAGGAGAGACAGAGAGAGAGAGAGAGAGACAGAGAGATAGAGGGAGACAGAGAGAGAGAGGGAGGGAGAGAGAGATAGAGGGAGACAGAGAGAGAGAGAGAGAGAGAGAGAGAGAGAGAGAGTAAAAGAAAGAGAGAGAAAGGGAGAAGAGAGAGAGTGATAGAAAGACAGAGAGAAAGACATAGACAGAGGGAGAGACAGATAGACAGGGAGAGACAGAGATAGAGAGAGAGACAGATAGAGAGAGAGAGAGACAGAAAGAGAAAGAGAAAGAGACAAAGAGAGAGCGAGAGAGAGAGACAGCGAGTGAACAATCATTCTCTGAGTCTATTCTGTGTCCTGTGGCGAGATAAAGAGGTAGAAACTGAGGAGGTCAAAGGTCAAACAATACTGACACAAAAGTGTGTTACCAGCCGAAAGACACACACACACAGTCTCTTCAGTCGTGGTGCGATGTGCGTCATTAAATTCCAGAGTGACGTGTGTGTGTGTGTGTGTGTGTGTGTGTTTGTGAGAGAGAGTGTGTGTGCGCGCTTTTTACTAACCTGCTGCTGAAGGATATGTTGTGTGTTATGAATCCAAGTGTCGTCCGGCACACACACTTGCTCCTGCACACACACACACACAAAATGAATACTAGCAATTCCCAGAGATGCAGATCTACAGTACAAGTACAAATCTGGCTACATCACAATTATTATTGTGAGCCAGTAATGATCTAAGGGAGATTATACTGACTGTGGCCGAGCTGCTCTCCATCAGGTCCTGTAGCTCAGTCTGGCTCAGGTTTAAGATGGACGCTGCCTTTATAAGAGACTTTTCATCCGCTCTGTGAATCCACTTCCTGTTCCTCAGACGAGCTCGAGTCGCCTGCACGTCTCGCAACACTTCCTCTAAAAGAGCCTGACACACACACACACACACGCACAATTAAACACACAAGTTGAACATGAGGGAGTCAATAAAGTCTGATCCCTCGATTCATTCTGATTATTGATTGGTGCAATAATCTCTGTATGATTCCCCATAAGCCCCGTGAAAACCTGACCTTGAGTGGCCACTTGTGTGTGTGTGTGTGTGTGTGTGTGTGTGTGTGTGTGTAAAAGTGTATTTGTGTGAGTAATTGTGATTATGTGTGTGTGTGTGAGACTGAGAGAGAGTGTGTGTTTGTAAATTTGTGTTTACACACAAATACGCAATCGCATACAATCTCAGTCACACACGCACGCACACACACACACACACACACACACACACACACACACACACACACACACACACACACACACACACAGTCTGTGAAAGTAAAATAACAGATTAATAAATAAATAATCTAAAGAAACGGTGATCAATAATGCATCATATTTGTGCAATGTTTTGCAGCAAGTTGCATATTCACAATCCTGCACCGTCCATGAAATGTTTTAACTGACGCTCTGCAGCTGCACACTGTGTGTGTGTGTGTGTGTGTGTGTGTGTGTCAGTGAGTGGTGAGTGTGAGTAATAAGTGTGTAAGTGGTGAGTGGCGTGTGTGTGTGTGTGTGTGTGTGTTTGTGAGTGAGGTGTGAGTGAGTGGTGTGTTTGTGTGAGTGAGTGGAGTGTGTGTGAGTATGTGTTGTGTGTGAGTGTGTGTGAGTGAGTGGTGTGTGTGTGTGACTCTCACATTGACATGCACTTGACAGCGGTGTGTTTCAGTGATGAGTGTGTGTGGATCAGGTCAGGTTTATCAGCGCTGCTGTCGGTCCAGAGCGGACGGGCTCTTAACCGCAATCCTCCGAGCACACGCGCCAATTTAGCGGCTGGTCCACGGCGGCGGATTAGCGGAGCGTCAGGAAAAGCCCCGACCCACATTAAAGCGCCCGGGACTGTATCAGGAGATAAAGCGCACGGGAAATTATCCGGAAAATAAATGAAGCTTTATCTGCAGCGGCGCGGCGGTGTTTACCGCTCTCACCGTGGGTCAGACGGATGCGGCGCTGCGTCTTTATTAGCGAGAGGAGCTTAACCCCCCCCCCCCAATATATGACATCATCATCCTCCACACAGGAAGTTCAAGCTCATCAATCAGTGTCGCAGTCACAGTCTGACCTGCCAATCTGCCCATGACCTTTGACATCAATCGAGATGACCTTTAGGAGACACGCTGCGACCTTTCCCGGCGGTTTGGACGCTGGCTGAAGAGTTAATGATAAAGCGCGCGGCGCCGCACACACACCTGGACGAAGCGTCGCAGCTGCTGCTGCTGTGACTGGGCGAGCGCGTGTTGTCTGCGCAGCTCCTCCAGCGCGTGTGCGCTCTCTCCCGCCGCGGCCTGCAGCTCACTCACGCACTGGTCACGCTGCTCCAGCCGCGCCCGCAGCACGCGCACACGCTCCTCCTGACACACACGCCGCCGTTACTCACAGCTGCAGCGCGTCAGCTTGATGAGGAGACGCGGAACCTGTTGCTGCTGCTGCTCTCGGCTGCTCTGCTCCTGCTGCTGCCGCTCGGCCGCCGCCACCTTCAGCTCCGCCCTCAGCGAGTCCAGCTGCACCTTACGCCTCCTCGACTCCTCAGAAACACACTTCACCTGCACGAGAAACACGTGTCAGGAGCGGGACAGTGACAGAGAAAGTGAAAGAGAGAGTGTGAGAGTGAAAGAGAGAGTTTGTGAGTGAAATACAGTGTGTGTGAGAGAGAAAGAGAGAGTGTGTGAGAATGAAAGAGAGAGTGAGTGAGAGTGAAAGAGAGTGTCTCTGTGTGTGTGTGTGTGTGTGTGTGAAAGAGTGAAAGAGAGAGTGTGTGAGAGTGAATCAGTGTTTGTAAGAGTGAAAGAGTGTGTGAGAGTGAAATAGAGTGTTTGTGTGTGTGTGTGTGTGTGTGTATGTGTGAGTGAGTAAGAGAGTGACAGAGAGAGTGTGTGAGAGTAACGGAGAAAGTGTGTAAGAGTGAAAGAGAGTGCGTGAGAGTGACAGAGAGTGTGTTCGAGTGAAACAGAGTGTGAGTGAGTGTGTGTGTGTGTGTGTGTGTGAGTAACAGAGAGAGTGCATGAGAGTAACAGAGAAAGTGTGTGAGAGTGACAGAGAGATAGAGAGAGACAGACAGACAGTGAGTGAGAGAGAGAGAGAGAGAGAGAGAGAGCGCTCACTCTTTTCTCCATCTCTTCACTCGCCCCGCGGCGGCTCGTCTCTGCGTCCTGACACTCCTTCAGTCTCACACGCTGATCCTCCAGAATCTGACGCTTCATGTTCACGTCCCTCTCCAGAACACACACCCTACACACACAGACGAGTGAAGTGAATAACTGCACAGCAAAGAGAGAGAGAGACAGAGAGAGAGAATCTCAGGGGCGAGAGAGGATCTTTATGAATGAAGCGTCTGGCGAGAGAGTGAATCGCTGGAGAGCCTCTTATTGTGTGACACTAAATTAAAGAGGAGAGAGAGAGAGCGAGAGCGGGCGAGCGAGCGAGCGACCGGGGAGAAGCTCGACAGCCATTAATGAGAAAAGCCATATTGACCCCGAGCTGTTAGCGGTGTTGACCTGCGTCACGCTCCAGCCGCTCGCGCAGACACACCAATTACACCTCTACACGCAGCAGCGCCGCACATCACAGATGAATACATGTATGACAGGAAACACGCAGCGGCAGATGAAAGACAGAGTCTCTGCGGCCAGAATATTGACCCCAGACGCTGCTTCCAAATTCACTTTCTAGAAGCTGCGCACACGATGCATTTTTTACAACGTCTAGACATGTGATTCATCGCAACGAGCTACACACACACACACACACACACACACACACACTCCTGTGCCTGTACGAGAGTGTGCGTTCTGCATAAGAGTGTGTATAGAAAAGTTTGCTGCGAGTGTGTGTTTGTGTTTGTGTGAGTGTGTGCATGTTTGTGTGTGTAATGAACTACTTTGAGTGTGTGTCGTCTTGTAAATGCATTAGTGTGTGTGTGCGTGTGTGTGTTCACCTCTCTCGCATTTCCACCAGTGTCTTCTCACTGTTGTGTAACGCTGATCTCAGACTCTTAGTTTCAGACGAGTGTTTGTTCATTTCAGTACTGGTGTTCTGAGGACACACACACAAACACAGACACACACACTCAGGATGTTATGATGTCGGAAACATTTTAAAACAACAATTCTTTGATTTGTTGAAGAATCTAAGGTGTGGAGAGTGAGTGAGAGTGAGACCTTCAGTCGGAGAGTGAGCTGACGTATCTGCTCCTGCAGCGCGTGACGTTCTGCTGCGAGGTGACAGTCTGTGCTCTGAGATTGTCTGCAATGCTGGAGCTCCTGATGCAGACGAGCCACTTCACCAGCCTGCTTCTACACACACACACACACACTGAGTGAGAGAGAGAGGGTGTGTGTCTGCAGGAGTGTGTGTGCTCAGTCTCACTCTCACATTGATTCTGCGGCATTGATCTCTCTGTGACTCTAGCTATGTTCGGAGTATGTTCTCACACACACTGATGCCAGTTACAAGTGTTAGAGACATTGATATCTGTGTGTGTGTGTGAGTGTGTTCCCGCATTGTGGGACCCTGTAGGCACTTGTGGGGTCTTTGTCTAGGGCCCCACAACTGCGAAGATCTGTTTGAGGGTCAATATGTGATTTAAAGGCACGTTGAGGTTAAAGCGACGAGAGAGAGAACGTCTTGTTCTGATTGTGAGTCAATGGTGGGACCCCATTATGATATAAATGCTAGTGTGTGTGTGTGTGTGTGTGTACATAACCCTCCTCCAGCTATAAATTAAACTGTCAGTTGTTGAGAGTGATGCGGGAGGTTAATGCGCACAAGTGTGAAGAGCGTGTGAAAGGTGCAGCGTCTAATCAGCAGGTAATCCACACACAACACCTGCACACGACACAGATTACACACACACCCGTCACTCGCCCTGTAATCCTACTTTACGCTCACAGACACACACAGAGAGCGAGAGAGAAAGAGAGAGAAGGAGGGGAGAGAAAGAGAGAGAGATAGAGAAGGAGGGGAGAGAAAGAGGGAGCAAGAAAGAGAGAGAGAGAGAGAGAGAAAGTAAGAGAGAGGAGAGAAAGAAGGATGGAGAGAGAGAAAGAGAGAGGGGAGAGAAAGAGAGATTGAGAAAGAGGAGAGATAGAGGGACAGGGAGAAAGAGGGAGATAGGCTGATGAAAGCACAGCCCGTAAACAAACAAACACACACACACACACACGTTGTTTTGGGCATAGTGGGGTCCCACCATTGATTGACATACAAAACATCAGTAAATCCCACTTTATTAAATTAAAAGACTAGTGTTCAGGGCCCCACCCTGACGTGAACGCCTGTTTTGTGTGTGTGTGTCCTGCAGTATTAGTGTGAGGGTGAGAGGTCAGGAGTCTGCCCCCTGCTGTAGCGTGTGTGTGTGTGTCCTGCAGTATTAGTGTGAGGGTGAGAGGTCAGGAGTCTGCCCCCTGCTGTAGCGTGTGTGTGTGTGTGTGTGTGTTACCTGTGCGAGGTGTTTGCTGACGTGCAGCTGCTGCAGTATTTTGTCTCGGTGTGTTTCCGTCTGCAGGTGTGTGCGCTGCAGCTGCTCAGTGTGTTGTCGCGCCGCTCGTTTCTCCGTCTGCAGCGTAAACACCTCCGCCTGCAGAAGACGCAGACGGCGCCGCCGCCACTTCTGCTCGGGAAGCCCTGCAGGGGTCAGCGAGGTCACGCCAACACACAAACGCAAGAGTGAGACGGGTACCTCTGTGATGGGCGTGTCCGCAGGAGTGCGTGCCGGCCTGTGATTGGCGCAGGAGCTTTTGGTTTCGGACCTGCGGAAGAGAAGAAACTCGTCACGTGACCAGAAACGCCACGCCGCGTCACACGGATGCGAGAGAGGCGCGTTTGCATCACGTCAGGCGCGGGAGCCGTTTGATCTCTCTCTCCGCGCCGATCAGGGTTTAGCGTGTGACGCAGACGCAGCAGCTCTGTCACGCCGATGCAGCGGCGGTGCTTGACGAGAAGCGGATCTGAGGAAGCGCTGACAGCTGCGGCGGAGCTGAAACGGCTTCCCCGAGGGGACACGCACACACACACGACCTGCCTCACAAATGGAAAGAGGCAATTTAAAGGTGAAGCATGTCATTTCCGTCATGTTAAAACACTTTCTCTCGTAATTGCTCCGACAAGCAGGACACAGCCAACCAGCGGCGGCTTCACACTCCTCCCAGAATCCCCGACGGCGTCTCCGCGTTCATCTGCTCCTCTAAAGACGCCTCAGATCACAAATATCTAATAAAACATCTGACCTCATTAATCTCACATTACACTGATCCGAGTGTCAGAGGAAGTGTGTGTCAAAGGCACGGTGAGTGTGTGACGTCTGCTTCAACTAGTGTGTTATGCTGCACTTCAATTAGTGTATCAATGTGGTGTGCAATTACTACAGTGAGTGAATCTGTGTGTGTGTGTGTGTGTGTGTGTGTGAGAGAGAGATCATAACTGTTGTTGCTGTGTGCATCTGCTAAAGTGGATGTGTATAATTATTGTAGAGTGTGTGTGTGTGTGTGTTTGAGATTAGTGTACAGTGTGTGTGTGTGTGTGTGTGTCTATGTATAATTATTGTAGTGTGTGTGTGTGTGTGTGTGTGTGTGTGAGAGAGAAAGTAGTGTACAGTGTGTGTATGTATAATTACTGTAGTGTGTGTGTGTGAGAGAGAATAGTGTACAGTGTGTGTGTGCGTGCGTGTGTGAGAGTAGTGTACAGTGTGTGTCTATGTGTAATTATTGTAGTGTGTGTGTAATAATTGTAGTGTGTGTTTGTATAGTGCACTGAGAATGTAAATATTGTAGTAGGTGTGTCTGTGTGTAATCATTGTAGTACTGTATGTGTGTGTGAGAGGCGTCACTAACACGGTTGTCGCGAGCATACTGTGTGTGTGTGTGTGTGTGTGCGTGTGAGGTGTCACTAACCAAGTAGTTGCGAGCAGGTCGGTGTGTGTGTGTGTGTGTGTGTGTGTGTAAGGTGTGGGTGTGAGGTGTCACTAACCAAGTAGTTGCGACCAGGTCGGTGTGTGTGTGTGTCAACCAACGCATTGATTTAGTGTTAGAATGCCAGAGGAGACTGGCACCAGTGAGCCGGTTTCTCCCCAGGGTTTTTTCCTCGTCAGAGGTTTTATACCTGGCCACTGTCGCGTATGTGCTTGCTCACTGGTCTTTGTCTTGTCAAAATCATAGCCATTTACTTAACACCAAAAACCAGACGATCAAATGAACAACCAGCTACAATTCTCTTACATATTCACACGTGCTCTTTGAGACAGTTAAAACTGTGAAAAGCGCCTTACAAATGCTCAGAACTTGAACTTGTGAGACGTCACTAACCCGGATGTTGTGAGCAGGCCGGTGTGTGTGTGTGTGTGTGAGGCGTCACTAACCCGGGTGTTGTGAGCAGGCCGGTGTGTGTGAGTGTGTGAGGCGTCACTAACCCGGGTGTTGTGAGCAGGCCGGTGTGTGTGTGTGTGTGTGAGGCGTTACTAACCCGGTTGTTGTGAGCAGGCCGGTGTGTGTGTGTGATTCCCTCGCTGACTCTGCAGATGAAACAGAAAGACGGGATCAGCAGAAAGTGCGGGGACGCGGCGACGTGACTGGGAATCGTCACGTAATGAGGACACATAAAACTTTCATGAAATAATTACAGCGGGCGCTGCTGGATTTGTTAAACAGCTTGTCGACATCTGCTCGCGAGCTGAACAGGGTCATTCAAAATTCATCCGCACAAATTAGCGCGAGTGGCAACGGAGGGACACACTGGGAGCGCCGCGCGTCGCAGGAAATCTGAAGCGATTGGCCGGGATCCGCCCGAGACTCCGCCTCCTCCTCCGCAAGGATAAATATGCAAAAGAGGCAGAAATTAAATTAAACTGCCAAACTGTCAATTTGAAGCGGGGGCCGCGGCTGCAGGTGCTCGGCTCTTCAGAAGGGCCCGATTTCGTATGCAAATTTCAGTCAATAAGCTCGGAGCGAGACGTCCCTGGATGATTGGCCGGATCGCAATCCCCCCCCACCCCGAATAGCAACGAGACAGACGCCGAGATTCAATCAGCTCACCGCCGCGTGCTTTTTGCATATGTGTGTCGTCCCTGCAGTCAGAAAAATAATGAGAGCGCGAGGGGAGAGCAGAAGCCGAGAGGTGTGTGGGGGTTACCTGTCTTCAATCAGGTCCTCCCACTCGTCCTCGGCGGGACCGTCCGTCCTGCGGCGTGGCCTTTTTGGGACGGTCCGAAGCCGCGTGACCCGTCGCTCCATCTGCGGTGGCCAGAGAGAGCGTGTCAGTGAGGGGCGGAGCCTATAGCTTCAGTTTAGCGCTCGGCCTTTCAGACGCCATCAGTGCGTGTTTATGCCCGGCTGCACCGGCCGTAGTCTCCACAACTCCATCAGAAATCATTTGAGTTGTGACGCGTTGAGCGCGCCACGCCAGCGGCGGGTTATTAACTTTAACATGCTGCTTGTCACGGGGTAATAAAAACGATGACAGCCCCCATTACGCTGCCATATGGCAGCCGCCGACACCTCACACGTACCGGCGTCTGCTGCAGCAAGAGAAGCTTACGGTCGCCGCAAACACACGTCTTCTTCTGCGCTCGGCCTGTCGGAAAGAGACGTGTTAGCGACACTACAGTGTGTGAGAGTGAGAGAGTGTGTTTGTGATGGGTCAGATTGAGTGAGTGTGTAAGTGAGTGTGTGTGTGTGAGATAGAGTGAGTGAGTGTGTGGAAGTGAGTGAGTGTGTGTGTCTGTGTGTAAGTAAGATAGTGTGTGTGTGTGTGTGTGTGTGTGTGTGTGTGTGAGATTGAGTGTATGGCTGTGTAAGGAAGTGAGTGTGTGTGTGAGTAAGGGTGTGTGTGTGTGTGTGAGTGAGTAAGTGAGGATGTGTGTGAGAGTACCAGTCTTTATCTCCGCGTCAGTGTTCAAGCTCAAGTTCTGCTCCGTGAGATCTCTGAAACACACACACACACACACACACACACAGGTAAGGAGTGCGGCTGTCGGCAGGTGTCATGCCGTTGACGCGTGTTTAGTGGAGGTGAGAGTGAAGGGAACGGGTTCTGGAATGGTGTTGAACTCTTCGGTGTGAAGACCCCCCCCACTCCACCCCCCCGTCACACTCCTGCTAACGCTTGCGCTAATTAAACGGCTCTTAATTCTCTCCGAAAATCAAAGTGCTCCGTGACAGCGCGGCCGAGCCAGAAGATCCCGCTCACCTGGGGTGGGACGAGAGCGGCGGGTCTCAACACACAAGCTCTGAATACAAACCCAATTAAGAACCGGCAATTAGCTGCGTTCCGACTCGGCGCTAATTAACAAGGGCAAAAAGAGGCACTTTCAAGTTATTATTAGCAGCCGCCGCGCAGGATTGGCTCGTCCCGGCGAGAGACCCGCACCTGAAACGCTCCCTCCCTCCGCCTGCACTGAACTCTGGGTAAGACCCAGGGAGAGCGGATTAGTATTCCAGCGGCGGCTCTCCACCGGGTCCCGGGCCCCTACGGCCCCCAAACACCAGAAACAGATGTTTATTAACACAGACCCACAGCACACACACCGACATGACACACGTCTACATAGCCATACACACACTGACAGGACACACACCT
This sequence comes from Paedocypris sp. Pulau Singkep, assembly GCA_017309775.1. Lineage (NCBI taxonomy): Eukaryota > Metazoa > Chordata > Actinopteri > Cypriniformes > Paedocypris > Paedocypris sp. Pulau Singkep. The sequence goes on along the minus strand of MU204326.1, from coordinate 5,662,130 downwards.
GGACAACAACACACATACATACCTACACAACACACACACACACTCGCACATCTACAACACAATACACACATCTACACAACACACACATTTATACAAAACACATTTCTAGTCAACACACGACACATATCTACACAACGCACACACACCGGCAACTCGCACATCTACACCACAAACACACAACACAATACACAAATCTACACAACACACACATTTATACAACACACTTATCAAGTCAACACACACACAGACCGGCAACACGCATCTACACACACATAGCGACGGCATCAGACCTACAGGGGCGAGCGAGACACTGTCTCTGTCACACACACGGTCAGTAACGCTCATCTCGCACAAGTGGAGATCAAAGACGCCCACTCGTCAGAGCAGCGTCTCTCTCTCTCTCTCTAACCCCGCAGGACAGAGCGAGCGAGCGAGAGCAGCTCCCTGGTGCTCGGCGCAGGTCACTTGCGAGCGCAGCGCGGACCGAGGGCCTGTAATTAGCCTGGACAGCTCGGCCTGCAGGAGAGAGAGGAGCAGCCAGGCTACATCATAATGAGCCCAGCTGGGATTAGGACAGGCAGCGGGCGAGCGAGGGAAAGAGAGCATGCAGGGGAGGGCCGGGCCGCAGCGGATGGCAGGGTCAGAACCCGCAGCAGCCCAGAGAGAGAGACAGAGAGAGAGAGCAAGACACAGAGAGAGAGACAGAGAGAAAAAAAAGAGAGAGAAGTAATGAGCATGACACCTCAATGAAAAAAAAAGAGCAGTGTAATTAACACACACTAACCGTCACCACACAGAACGTACGGATGTATGTGAGACTAAGTGTGGAAGAGTGGAAGAGAGTGAGAGTATAGGACAGACTGAGTGTGTGGAAGAGTGGGAGAGAATAAGAAAGTATAAGAAGTGTAAGAACGTGAAGGTTTGGTAGAGTGAGCAAAGTGTGAGAGTGCAAGAGAGTGAGAGCGTGTGAGAGAGTGAAAGTGTGAGGGAGTGAGAGCGTGTGCAGTGTGAAAGAGTCTGGGAGTGAAGGAGCACGTGTGAGTGCAAGAAAGTGAGTGTGGGAGAGAGTGAGCCTGTGGAAGACTGAGCGTGTGGGAGAGTATGTAAGAGTGAGAGAGAGTAAGAGTGTGGGAGTGAGTGAGCATATGGAGAGTGAGAGTGTGAGCATGTGGGAGAGTGAGAGTGAAAGTGTGGGAGAGAGTGAGCGTGTGTAAGAGTGCAGGAGTGTGACAGAGTGAGATAATGTGAAAAAGAGTGATAGAGAGTAAGAGTGTGGGAGAGTGTGTAAAAAGTGAGAGTAAGAGTGTGGGAGAGAGTGATCGTGTTGAGAGTGCAAGAGTGTGACAGAGTGAGATAATGTGAAAAAGAGTGATAGAGAGTAAGAGTGTGGAAGAGTGTAAGAAAGTAAGAGTCTGGGAAAGTGAGAGTGTGAGCGTGTGAGACAGTGAGCGTGTGGGAGACTGTGTAAAAGAGTGAGAGAGAAAGTGTAGGAGAGTGTACAAAAGTGAGAGTGAGTGTGTGGGTAACAGATATACTCAGACACAAACGCACTCACACCCTTTCACACGGGATCACATGGCTCGGCTGTTTTCTTTAATTAACCCTGAGAGACGCCGCTGACAAGGTCAACACTCGCTTCCCCGCGGACGCTCAGCACTCCCCTCCACTTCACTCTGTGTGTGTGTGTGTGTGTGTGTGTGTGTAAAGTTTAGAAAAAGTGCACAGCCATTCTCAGCTTCTCCACCAAACAAACAGAAAGTGTTCAGTTCTCTCACCCCGAGACATGAAGTTAGAGAGAGACAAGGGAACAGACAGACAAAGAGACACACGGGTAGGCAGTCAGACAGACGAACAGACAGAGAGAGACACATGGGTGAACAGACAGAGAGAGAGAGAGAGAGAGAGAGAGAGACAGGGAGAGACACAGAGACAGACAGACAGATAGATAGATAGCGGGTGGGCGAGCAGAGAGACAGACAGACAAGCGGGTAGGCGAGCAGAGAGACAGATAGACAGACAGACACAGAGAAAGAGACAGACAGAGAGAGACAGAGAGACAGACAGACGGAGCTCTTACAGGTGCTGTGGATCTTCAGGCTTCTTCAGTGTGTCTGTGATCGCCTTGTGATTCTGATCCTTCCTCAGATCCCTGGTCTCCTGCATCTGCGCGCACACACACACACACACACACACACACACACACACAAAGTTAACAATTTCATGGTAGTTTTGTAATCATGAATTCCAACAGTTGCGTTCTAGTGGGCGTGGTCATATCAGACTCCGATCTCAAGGTTACCAGAGGTCATCGCCAGTGAAGACACCGAGTCTCAAAGACACGTTGCTCTCTTTCCATCGCTGACGCGAGAGACGGACACTGATGAGCGTTTCCACGCCAACCCTGCACCTGCAGCATTACTGTGGCCTGACATCTCGGCCGTCGGCCAATGGGAAGTGGAGGATTTCTCTCAGCACTTAAACCCCGTGGCGAGCCGGGTCGGCCCGCGGAAGCATCCGTCTCCAGCTCGAGGCGGGAGATTACACAGGACTTTTCAGGGGTGAACATATAGATTTTCCTGACAAGTCGAGGCGTATTATTCTGACCTCAGATGCGGCGCTTTCAGCTTGAGTGGCCAGAGCGGCGGCGCCTCCGCTTGTTTACCGCTGCTATGACACGCAACCCGCTGCGCACTAACACTCACCAGCCCTGTTATTATTAACAAGGACAAAAAGAACAAGCCCGAGTGACAAGTATAGATTTACTGCTCAGAAACTCAGCGGAGGACAAGCAGAGACAGACAGACAGACAGAGAGAGTGAGAGCGAGAGAGACAGAGAGAAAGAGAGACAGACAGAGAGAGAGAGAGACAGGCAGACAGACAGAGAGAG
>MU204326.1:5610155-5627273 GCA_017309775.1 Paedocypris sp. Pulau Singkep | reverse complement strand
GTGTGTGTGTGTGTGTGTGTGTGTGTGTGAAACAGAGAGAGAGAGAGAGAGAGTGTGTGTGTGTGTGTGTGTGTGTGTGTGTGTGTGTGTGTGTGTGGGAGAGAGAGATTAAAAAAAAGGGAGTGAGTTTGTGTGTGTTTGTGTGTGTGTGTGTGAGATGTGTGAGACAGCGAGCAAGACAGAGAGAAAGACAGTGCTTCAGTTCATACACATGCACGCTTCTCTCTTTCTCACTCAATCCATCTAGATGCTGTTAATGATGTCACACAGCAGCATTATGGGAAGCATCTGATGTTACATTCCCACCATGTCCACAGTTCTGACCTGCCTGTCACTATGGTTACGGCAGCATCACCTCTCCTCCGCTGCCCTGGAGACGAGATCCCACTTTCTCCAAAAATATCTCAGAGTGAGTGAGTGAGAGAAAGAAAGAGAGAGAGTGAGACAGGGAGAGAGAGAGAGAGGGAGAGAGAGAGAGAGAGAGAGAGAGAGAGTGAGGGAGTGAGTGAGTGAGTGACAGAGAGACAGACTGAAAGTAAGAGACAGACAAAAAGGTCACAAAAAGGGAGTAAGATGGAAAGAGAGTGAGAGAGACAAAGAAAGAAGTAAGAAAGACAGACAATAAAAGAAACAGTGAGTGTTGTAACCACTTCTTTTGTTCACACTGACACAGACAATTGTGCAGTTGCTGTGGTGCACAATAACACAAACAAACCCTTGCACACACACACACACACACATAGAAACAGTCTTATAAACACACTCTTTTCACTAGTACTGGTGGAGAAATACACCTGTGTGGTGGTGTGTTTTCTAGAGGAAGCGTGTGTCTAACATCAGGATGGGGACGAGCACTGAGTCTTGTGGAGCTCCGCTCTGATCCTGTAGCGGTTGTTTTTGTGCAGTAGTTGTGTGACTGAGTGATGAGAGAGTAATTTCGGCAGAAGAGTTGATCGCAGTAATTTCACTGATGTTGTGTGTGATTGAGGTTGATTATTACTGTTTGTATTAGTGTGACCAGCTTCCGCTAATGTTCCTACTGCAGGTAATGACTGTCATTTCTGCTGCACGCTCGCCCGCCCACATCTGTTCTCTCTCTCTCTCTCTCTCTCTCTCTCTCCTTATGTTGCTCTCTCTCTTTCTGTCCCAGTCTCTCTCTCTCTCTCTCCCTCTATCTCTCTTCCTCTCTATCTCTTTTCTTGCGTTCCTCTATCTCATTTTGTCTCTTTTTCTCTTTCTCTTCTCTTATCTTGCTCTCTCTCTTTCTGTCCCAGTCTCTCTCTCCGTCTGTGTCTCTCTCCGTCTCTCTTTCTCTCTGTTTGTGTTCATCCCTCTCTTTTGGTCTTTTTTCTCTCTTTATCTTGCTCTCTCTCTTTTCTGTCCCAGTCTCACTCTCTCTAGCTCTGCCTGTCAAGTTTCTTTCTCTGCCACACTCTCTTTTTCTCGTTTTCTCCCCCTTTCAATTTCTCTCAATCTATTGAGTACTTTGATTTCTTTTGTCAATGAAAGCTCAAGCAAACTCATTTGCCTATTTGATCGACTTAAACGGAAACGCAGTTGTTTCTTGGCAACGTGGTGTGTGCAAGTGTGCGTTTGCAAGTGAGTATATACAGTACAGTAATAGAGTATATACTGTATATAAAAGAGTTTATACTGTAAGAGTTGTTGATAGTGACTATCAGTGGTTGTGTGTGTGTGTGTGTGTGTGTGTGTGTGTGTGTGTGTGTGTGTGTGTGTGTGTGTGTCTGTCTGTCTGTCTGTCATGACATGAGAGAGGTTGTGTGTTTTATGTGCTGTAGATTCTTATAGTCTTTTCCTGACTCTAATGAGCAGATCAAATATTGGCAGGTGATAGAGAGAAGCCCCTCAGAGAAGCCCACTCTCTCTCCTGTTTTATTCTTTATGACAAGTGTCCAGTGACTCGAAACTGCCAGGAGCAACCTCAGAGCATGTTACTTCATGCATTTACACTCTCAATACAACAGAGAACAACACAGAGAGAGAGAGGGAGGGAGGGACAGACACAGTGAGAGAGAGGGGGAGGTAGAGAGAGAGAGAGAAAGAGACAGATAGATAGAGAGAGAGAGAGAGAAAGAGAGAGAGAGAGACATACAGAGAGTAAGAGATAGAGAGATGGAGAGTGAAATATAAAGAGAGGCAGTTCTTTGCGTGTGAGAGTAAGAGAGAGAGATGGAGAGTGAGAGAAAGTGAGAGAGAGATAACGAGAGACAGACACACAGAGAGAGAGAGTGAGAGAGAGAAAGAGTCTTTCTGGATGTGATGTGTTGGCAAAGTACTTGTCAAGTGGCATTGATTTGTTAAAGTGCTGAATTAGCGAAGTTCACCAGCTGTTGCCAGCTCTCTCTCTTTCTGTCTTCCTCTCTCTATTTCTCTCTCTTTTCTCTCTCTTTCTCTGTCTCTCTCTCTCAGTATCCCTGTCTCTGTCTCTCTCTTTCTCTCTCTCTCTATTTCCCTCTCATTTCTGGTACCGGTGCGGGCGAATAGCATGTGAGCGAGAGGAAGATTTGTGAGGAAAGTCTGTTTTGTCCACCGTTTTTGCTGGTGAAGTGCTGTGGGGGTGGGGAGAACACCGGATGACGTGTTTGACGGAGCTGACGAGGCGTCACGAGGTGAAGGTGGTGACGCTGGCGAGCGTGATGGCGGCCTCCAAGATGAACAGCGTGACCGTTGGGTTCGTGGACTGTGTGGCGAAGGCTGATAAGCTCGTGGAGAAGGGAACCGTGACATTTCCCGGCCAAAGAAGTGACTCTGACCAGTGACCCAGCGTTCGTCATGCCTCCGAGAAGGTCACGTCGGAGGTCAGGAACACGCTAGTCCAGCACATGATGTTGTTCAGATGGCTCGTCTGACGACGACGCTGAACTGTCAGGTAGATTAATTTAATTACGCTGTGTTCTCATCTCATCACCGCATCTCATTCTGAACTGTCCGCTAAACACTAATGACAGTGACAAAAGCAGCGGCACAGCGGGGACTGCAGCAGCTAAAGAGCCAAAGAGTGTGTGGAACAAACGAGAAAACTTCAAGCTGGAAACAGAGGTGACAGTAATGACGTCACGGGGAGCAGGAACCAATCTCAGAAACTTTGGGCCTGAGGCGGGACGGACACACACACACACAGTGTGAACGCATGTTTCTGTCCTGTGAGAAAACAGTGACCCGGAGGAAACCCATGCGAGTGCAAGAACGATTGAAAAGCCTCGACCCACTCCTCGATTTCTCCTGTGAGCCACAACACGGCCCATTGATGCAGTTTGGAAGCTTTCTGTGTCCATATTTTAGGTAGCCAAACTGTCCCAGAAAGAGAGAGAGAGAGAGAGAGAGAGAGAGATACAGAAAGAGGGGGGTGCAGAGAGAGAGAGAGAGAGAGAGAGGAAGAAAGAAAGAAAGAGGGAGAGAGAGAGTGAGAGAGAGAGAGAGAGAGAGAGAGGGAGGGACCACACACAGTGGCTGTAAAGTGTGTTTCACCAGCTTCAGCTCAACTCAGAGTGAGTTCTGCTGTTTTCATTCATGCTGAGTATCATGTGTCCTGACGTGTGACGTGGGTGGAGCTTCCTGGTTCTGTCATCATATGCTGGGATTGGAGGAAAAGTATAGACAGAGAGAGAGAGCAGGAGAGGGGGGAGAGAGAAAGAGATGGAGACACAGAGAGAGAGAGAGAAAAAGAAGCAGTTATGAAGTTACCGTCACATAGTTTAACACCCGTAAGTTTGCAGACAGACCAAGAGCAGCCTTGTCTTATTCTACGTTTCCTCTGAAAGGGGAAGTCCAAGCACCATTGACTGTGATCAGACCCTCAATGGGACTGTACAAGACCTCGATCACGGCTGTAAGACCAGAGCTGAACCTGAAAGCCACCGCAGGAACCGATGCTCCTCAGATCAAGCACCTTGTCTTGGTCTATGGAGCTGGAGAGGTGGTCTCGGTCCGTGTGCTGGGATTATCTTTAGGCCAGAAGGACGGCTGATTCTCAGAGCCGCAAACTCTCCTGCTTCCAGCTCTTTGTTGTTCTCCTTCATAAAAAGTCTCTGCCAAAAGGTTCTCGTAAAAGCTCACTGCGCAGTGTGGAGTTTCTGCAGAGTCTTCAGTTTGAAACTCTTCCGTGAGGGAACTCGCTTCTGTTGTCCATTTTGTCGAAAGACAAGGTGTGATGAGCGCGACCTGTGTCCCCATCGCGGAGCACGTGTGTGTCTCATGAACGGAACTCTCGTGTCGAGTCTCGGTGTTAATGTAAAGAGAGATAAGTGAGACCAACAGAAATCATCGGCGCTGTAAACAGGATTTCACTCGGATCATTTCTCTTCATATCTCGCTGATTTATTGATCCGTTCTCGATCTGTGAAGTAAATGTCCTTCTTTGTTGGGTTTGTGCGAGGGTTAGTAGATGTTCCTGGAGCGATCCTTCTCACACTCACACACTTGTTTCCCGAGGCAGCACACACTCCGTTTCTTCGCTGTTTGTTGCGGTGGTTACACCGGTGGGTTTGCGGCGAGCTAGCTTCTCCGGGAATGATCCCATCAACAACCAAACTATCCATTGTTTCGGTGCTGACGTTGGTCAGTCGCATTTAAACTTTAACAGCATCTCACCATGTTATGTGCAATGGTCCTCGCTTGTCTTCTGGATGACCAGACGGGTTTCACCTTGGGAGATGATCGAACCATCTGAATTGAAGACACTAATTTTGCACATGTCTAAACAAGCTAATTCTTTCTTTCATCTCTCCAATTCATTGCAACACAACGCTAATTTATTAGTATTTAAATATATTCGACTAAATAGGAGGGAAAAAAAAAAAAAAAAAATATATATATATATATATATATATAGTAATACTATATATTATATTTATATATATATACATATTTATAAATACATATATATACACACATCTATGTCAAACACCTATTTAAATATTTAATATTTCTCCCATATTTTGAATATAAATGCTATTTTTAACAATGTTTAAAATGTAATGTAAATATATGTCTATATATAGTAGTATTTAGTTACATACTGTATACTATATATACATGGAAATATTTTATTACTCATATATTTTCTTTATATTATTCTTTTCATTTTATCTCATGTTTTTAATTTTATGTTTTTTCATTTTGTTTAGTTTTTTTTTCCAATTATTCAGTGTGATGAATTGTTTCTTTAAATTAATTTGAATTGAACTCAAAGTAATGAATTGGAAGAATAAAATCAAACTTAAGGTCAACTATTTCTCAGGAGCGACTCTCTGGCCTTGCTGTGATTAGCATCAATCATTCAATAGAGGAGCACAGAAACGCCAGAAGGAACGACAGAAAGGTCTTTGAGATATTCATTTGAGATATTTAGCTTATTTATTATATGTTTTATTTGTGTGTTATTGTCTATAATTAAGACAGTTAATCTCTCTACACACACCACACTAAACTACTAGCAAACACATACACACACACGCACACACACACACACACACACACACACACACACAATCGAAAATGGTATGGAAAAAGCAAAATCACGATCACAAAAGGCACTCACCACGCTCACACATTCACACCAAAGAGAGAGAGAGAGACAGAGAGAATGACAGTTCTCTGCTCCTCGTCACGTGATCCAGCTGGACTCTTTGCTGATTGGCTAGATGATTGTGAAGTGAAGTGATGTGATCTGGTGGGATTTAAATCATCTCTTCCCGCTGCTCAACACGACATCACATCCTCGATCAATATCCTCTGCCAGCTCAGTATGGACTGTTTATGTGTGCTCGGAATAATCCCTAGTGTATTGATGGAGTGTTTCAGCAGCTGAATGTGTGGGGGGGAGGGGGGGGGGGCGCAAGAGAGGGGCGAGAGAGGGACGTGGGAACAGTCAATAGATTGTTGTCGGACTCGCCCTGACAAAAACAGGAAAATAATTGCTTTAATAGAGTGTGATCACTGATGACTACAGTTTGTATCTCCCTATCTGCCTCTTGTTCTAATATTAAGTCTGATTGTATTTGTGTTTTTATTTAGTAGTAAATGTAATTGTGTAAGATATATTTTTTAGTACAGTAATCCATAAGATTAGACGACTGTTACTGTAATCTAAAAGTGTTAATGTAATCTAGAAGAGAGTTACTGTAATCTAGAATAGTTTTACTGTAGTTGAAAAATGTTACTGTAATCTGGAAGAGTGTTACTGTAATCTAGAAGTGTTACATTAATCTATAAGTGTGACAGTAATTGAGAAGTGTTACGTTAATCTAGAAGTGTTAGTGTTATCTAAAAGAGTGTTACTGTTATCTAGTAGTGTTACATTAATCTAGAAGAGCGTTACATTAATCTAGAAGAGTGTCACATTAATCTAGAAGTGTTGCATTAGTCGTAAAGTGTAACTGTTATTTAGAAGAGTGTTACATTCATCTAGAATAATGTGACATTAATTGAGAAGTGTTAGTGTAATCTAGAAGAGTGTGAAATTAATTGAGAAGTGTTACATTAACCGAGAAGTGTTACTGTAATCTAGAAGAGTGTTACATTAACCGAGAAGTGTTACTGTAAGATAAAAGAGTGTTACAGTAATAGAGAAGTGTTACTGTGGTTACAGTAACCTAGAAGAGAGTAAAGTCTTTCAGTTCTGGTTTGATTCTCCTGAACCTTCGTCCTGATGGCATCAGTTCGACCAGGAGTGAGTTATCTGGATTAGGGTTTTTTTTTTTGTCTTTTGGTGTCACAGAGAGAGCAGAGGGCAGCCAATGATCTTCTGGGCTGTTGTGATGACTCTCTGGAAAGCTGTCCTCTTATCTAATGTGGATCTGTTAAACCACACAAACACACAGACACACACACGCAGACTCTTCCTGAACCCTTGTAGCTAGTGCTGTCTCTGCTGGGCCTTGTTAAGCAGCTGTTGATTCCTCTTTTACGCCCCTGTGTGTGTGTGTGTGTGTGTGTGTGTGTGTGTGTGTGTGTGTGTGCGCGTGCGTGCGTGCGTGTATTCTACTGTATTGTTAATTCTAGCTGGTGAGAGAATCTGCTATGAAACACTAAACTCCACCAATAAAACATTGAACATTTAATTTAAATGAAAACAGATGAAAAACTGCAAAGCACATTCACAAACATGAGAAACAAATTCAAAATCTCTCTCTCTCTCTACACCCCTCCCCTCTCTTCTGTGCTGACTTAAGTGAATTTGAATTTTTTAATGAACGGTTCAATATCCAATTCATTAAAGTGTGTGTTTTATTTGATGTGTATCTGTAGAAGAGATGCTGTGTGAGTTAATGTTTATTACTCTCTCACTGACTCACCTACCCCTGCCCACACACACACACACACACACACACACAGATATAATTTAGTCGATTGTTTGGTCTGAGAGAGACAGATGTATTGTCACTGCAGTTATTATACAGTTTAACAGTTTTATACAGTGTCTGTGTGTGTGCTTGTAAGTGTGAGTTTGTGAGTGTGTGTATGTTTGCTTGTGAGTGTGTGTAGGTGTGTGTGTGTGTGTGGGTGAGTGGGCAGATGTCAGGGCTGGTGTAGTTGGACTGAGTTCAGCTCAGTGTGTGTATTGATTTCTGTGCTTGTAAGAGACAGTTACTGTCATGTGGAGAGAACTGACCTTGGAACAGCGAGACAAGAATTCCCCGAGTCCCAGCAGCTCCAGCATGTAGTCAAGACAACAACACGGCGTGGGCTGCTTTCACAAAGGTCCTCTCTCTGTCTTTCTCTCCCTCTGTCTGTCTCTCTTCCTCTATCTCTATCTCTCCCTCTCTGTCTGTCTGTCTCCCTCTGTCTCCCCCTCCCTGTCTGTCTCTCTCTCTCTCTCTTCCTCCCTCTCTCTCTTTCTCTGCAGCTTGTATTCTCATTTTTTAGAGACATTAGTTGGACTTGTTTTGCCTGGTTGAGATTAAGATCAGTTTTGTAACGGAAGGAGAAAATGGCTTAGGGTTAGAGTGAACACACACTGAAGGGTCACACACTGTGAAGTGTGAGTTGGTGTGTGTGTGTGTGTGTGTGTGTGTGTGAGTGAGTGTGTGTTTAGTGTGAGTTGGTGTGTGTGTGTGTGGTGGTGGGGGGGTGTTTGTGAGTGAGTGTGTGTATAGTGTGAGTAGGTGTGTGTGTGTGTGTGTGTGTGGCGGGGGGTGTGTGTTTGTGAGTGAGTGTGTGTATAGTGTGAGTAGGTGTGTGTGTCCGTTCTAAGACTGAATTATTCAACACGTGCCACAGTGAATCCACGTCACCCGCCACTGAACTCGTTCACTTACCACGAGAGTGACATCACTGCTTCTCCACACTCCCATGTCACCAAGGTCCGGCTCCTTGTCTTTCCTTCTCTTTCTGTTTGTTCTTGCTCTCTCTCTTGCTCTTCTGTTTCTCGTTCTGTTAATGTTTCTGTCTGTATATCTGTCTCTCTCGCTCTCTTTCCCTTTCTCTCTCTCTCTCTAACACTCTACTCTTTCTCTCTCTCTGTACTTTGTACTGGTTTCTTGATTAAAAGTTTCAGCTTCACTGACCGTCTAATTAATTACTGGGGCGGTTCTAATGGAGCTGCTGCTGTAATTAGTGAGCGGATGGTTCTAGAAGGTGCATCTGTCACTGCGGCGTCTCCCTCAGGTGCTGGACCGGTCCGGACCTACAGCTACAGCTGCCCCAATTGTTTAGTGACCTCACACCTAATAGCCAATCAATTCCTTTGCAATGAGAGCGGATAAGCATGCCTCTCTCCCTCTATCTCTTTCTTTCTCTCTCTCTTCTTCTGTCTCTCTCTGCCCCCCCCCCCATTATTTCTGTTGTGCTTTATTGTCAGTGTCATTGTGCATCTCGAGACTGTTAGTGTGTGTCTGTTTAGGGGTGTGTTGTTGAGAAAATGAGCTTTGTGTGTTAGTGTTTGTGTTGTGAACTCTCAGGCTAACACACCTTAAACCTGAGTGTGTGAGAAGGAAGGTTTGTTTGGTTTTTCCCTTACATCAGCACATCTGAGAGACGTTTCTGGAACTGCAGATCCCTGTCAAGACAGACACACACACACACACACACACACACACACAAAACTCACTCAAAGGCACACGCGCACATACACAAGTGTCTCTCTCTTTGTGAAAAAACAGACACAGCTGGTTGTACTTATGTTCTTCTGTCGTAACAGTGTGTGTATGTGTGTGTGTGTGTGTGTGTGTGTGTGTGTGTGTGTGTATTCTGCAGTGTTGATGTTAGGATGTGGTGAACTTATGAATGTAAGTTTTGTGGCTTTAGTGTCTCAAAACTGAACATCAGCAGCATGTGTGATTTTACTGTCCCTGCACTGTCTCACTCTCTCTTTCTGTCAGAGAGAGAGAGAGAGTGACTGAGAGAAAAAGAGAGAGGCAGAGGGGGGAGAGAGAGAGAGAGAGAGAGAGAGAGAGACAGTGGTATGTATGATTGGCATTGTCCAGTAACAGCCTGTCAACCATATGTGTCAGGAATGTGCAGCTTCTGTCTCTCTCTCTCTCTCTCTCTCTCTCTCTCTCTCTCTCTCTCTCTCTCTCTTTCTGTCTGTCTCTCTCTCTCTCTCTCTCTCTCTCTCTGTCGGATCACTGCAGCCTCCAGATAGTCATAAAACACCTGGATCAATCAGCTGGTGACAGCACACAGAGAGAGAGAAATCATGGCCTGTTCTCCTGAGGCGTTGATCGCCACTTCCTCTGTTCTCTTTCTCTTGCTCTTTGAACATGCTGGTGTGTGTGTGGATGCGCCAGCGGCCTGTGACGGGTTTGATCTGTCAGAGTGTCTGCGAACAGTTCACAGCCTCACTCTCTCCCTCTCTCTCTGTATCTCTCTGTCACTCTCTCTCTCACTCACTCCCTCTATCCCTCTCTGTCGCTTTCTTTCACTCTCCCTCTCTCTCTCTCTTTCTCTCTGTCTCTCTTTTTGTCGATCATACAGGCATATGAAAGTTTGTAGAACGAGCAGAAGTGTTCCCTCATACTGTTAGTCGTGTGACAGAACCTTTCGTTTTCTTCCTCTCCGGGAACCAGAGGTATGCGAGTGTTGGTGACGAAACACACGAACAGCGAACAAAGAGTGATAAAATTTTACTCTCAATCTAGATTCCAAATATTACACTCCAACAACAACCAAACACCTCAAACTCTTTGCTTTTTAGTGAGTGATTACCTGGACATTTTGGAGGGTGCACACACACACACGCACACACACACACACACTCACAGTCTCATCATTGGTGTGTTTGTGTGTAATCAGGCCATCCGCTGCACTCTGGTGAACTGCACGTGTGAGTGTTTCCAGCCTGGGAAAATACACCTGCGGTCATGTGACCAATGTAAACACGGATGGGTCGCTCACGGTGAGTCACATGATCACACAACTACTGTTTTTTCAGAAGTTGGACCTTCTCTCCAGTCAGTTTGAGTCTCTCTCTCTCTCTCTCTCTCTGTCCCACTGTCTGTCTCTCTCTCTCTTTTTATTTCTCTCTCTCATGGTCTATCTCATTTTGTCTCCATCTCCCTCATTGTCACTATTTCTCTCTCTCTCTCTCCCTCTCTCTCTCTCCCTCTTTCTCGATTGCATCACGATCTTTGTGAAGTTGTGTGGTTTTCTAATGAAAGAAAGGCACTGGAGAACTAGTGGAGAACTCACTCTTCCTCTGCTCTGTCGCAGCTCTGGACAAGCTCAGCACGCAGCACCTGTATCACCCCACGCAGGTGGAGATCGTCCAGTCTAACGTGGTGTTCGACATCAGCAGCCTGATGCTGTACGGTACGCAGGCGGTTCCGGTCCGGCTGAAAATCCTGCTGGACCGACTCTTCAGCGTCCTGAAGCAGGAAGAGGTTCTGCACATCCTTCACGGCCTGGGCTGGACCCTGCGTGACTACGTCCGGGGCTACATCCTGCAGGTACACAGCTGCCCGTCAGCACAGAGCGTGTGTGTGTGTGTGTGTGTGTGTGTGTGACTTGTCTGGGCTCCTGACCTCTGCAGCCTGTGTGAGGGTCATGATGGGTATTTAGTCTGAAGTTACAGTCGACAGTAATGGGGTGGGGAGGGGGGATGGGCATAGTCAGCGGGGCGGGGTCAATGGTGGGACCCCGCTGTGATAGTACGTATATATTCGAGCATGTGTGTTTGTGTGTGTGTGTGTGTGTGTGTCAGAGCGAGAGCGTGTCTAAGTGGAACAACATGCTGGACTCGGGCGGTTTTGAGGCCGTGTAGCAGGAAATGGCTTCTGTGAGTAAATCTCACTCTCACTCACTTTCTCTCTCAGCGTTCGACTCAAGCCACATGACGTGTTTTATATGCGGTTCTGCAGTTGTTTCTCTTCCTGATGGAAAATCCCACAAACTCTCACTAGCAGCTCTGATGAAATTCGGATCATGTGTTCCTTCAGATCCAGTCCAGGTTCAGGTCCAGTTCAGTCCTGGTTTTGCACAGGCCTGCCTTTACACTGCATGATCCAAAAAATTATGTCTGTAGACATTTAATGGTATTTTTATAAAAACCACTTAAATCTCGATACTGCCCCTAGTGGTTACACTCCAACACTCAACTCACATTATTTTACATTGTGAACATGACCCTGAGATACTTTAACTTCTCAGTTTGAGGCAGGAATCCCCCTCCAGTGTGGAGAGAGCGGACCACCCTTCTCCGCTGAACTGACAGAACTTTCCAGAGATCATACATTTACAGTATAAGGATTTTTAAATATGTGTGTGTGTTTGGGTCTCTCTCTCTCTCTCCAGCTTTTTCTGACTCTCTCTCTCGCCACTCGCCTCTTTAAGTCTTTCTGTCTCTCTTTGTCTTTCTCCTTCTGTCCTTCTCTGTCTCTCTCTTTGTATTTCTCTCTCTGTGTCTATTTCCCTCTATTCGTCTTTCTCACCCCTCTCCTCTCTAAGTCTCTCCTACTCTCCCTCTCTCTCTGTCCCACTGTCCGTCTCGTTCTCTATCTGTCTCTCTACCTCTTTGTCTCTCACTCTGTATATCTCTCTCTGTCTCTCTCTAGCACTGTCTCTCTCTCTCTCTATCTATCTCTGTCTATCTGTCTGTCTCTCTGTAGAGCACAGCTGTAAGATGTGAGCTGGAACCACCAGTCTGACAGAAATGGAGAACAGATGCCTGTATTTCTCTGCTGTCACTTGGCTGCTTCCCAACACAAGGAATTCCGATCCATTGGTGTCTCTTGTTCTGTCGGGGAGAGAGAAAGAGAGAGAGAGAGACTGAGGGAATTTGGAGGAAAGAACACAGCAGCCAACTTGTGGATTGGCCTCAGGCTCAGCGACATTCGCAGTGATGTTCTTGTCCTTGTCAAACACGAGGCTTCTGCTGCTTTCATTTATGAGACACAGAAACTCTCACTGACTGCAGTCTCTTCCTCTCTGTATCTCTCTCACTCTGTCTATCTCTCTCTCTCTCTCTCTCTCTGTCTCTCTCTTTCTGTTTCTCTCACTCACTTTCACTCTCTCTGTCTGTCTATCTGTCTCTCTCTCTCTCTCTGTCCCTCTACCTCTTTCTGTCTGTCTATCTGTCTCTCTGTCTCTCTCTCTCTATCTGTCTCTCTCACTGACTCACTCTCTCTCTCTCCCCGTCTCTCTCTCACACACAACCACACTCTCATTCTCACTGTTTATTTAGCCCCTCCCCTAAGGCGGGGCCACGGCTTTTGCACAATGCTTCTGTGTTGTTAGGACGGACTGACATCTGGGTGCCGTCTGCTCCGCACGTCTTGTGTAGCGCGAAGGAATTTGTTGGGGGCACAAGCCTCAATGCCTGAATGGCTCAATCTGCTCTTTCCTGCTTCAGTTAATGAGGAACCTCCTCTGGCCAAACCACATGATGTGATTAAGTGAGATAGAGAGAGAGAGAGAGAGAGAGAGAGAGAGAGAGAGAGAGAGAGAGAGAGGGAGAGAGGAAGGGATGGAGGGATGGAGAGATTAAGACAGTCGTGTCACAGTCTCGTGAGACGTGACCTTACGTCAGTGGTGCTGGAGCAGAAGGTCCGGCTGTGGCTCTCAGAGAGATGGACGCAGATGAAGCAGTGAGTCACGCTGAAAACCGCTGCACACGTGCTGCAGCCAGAGCGAATTAAACGTTTCTTCCTCTAATCGCTTCTGAAGAACTTCCATTTTAGGTAGTGAAACTCTGTTCTGAACATGAAAATAATCCTTCAGCGAGGCTCCTGACACCCGCCGGTGTTCGTCCCGTCTCGCTGCTGCTGCCGTCGCCGAGAAGGTGGAATTCTTACATATGGTTCTGATTTGGTCATGTCAGGCTGGATTTGGGTTTGAAGGCCCGTGTGATGCTCCAGGCACATCAAAGCCTTGCTGCACTTAATCAAGGCGACTGCAGCGCCGCCCCGAGCATCTTCTCCTCAACATGTGCTGCTGAACTCCTCACACTCCACCGCTCGCATGCGCCCGCCAATCACAACACGTCCCATCTCCACACACACACACACACACACACTCAAACAATCACAGATCATGTTTGAACTCACACACAGATCAGGATTTTTAAAAACACCCAACTTTGTTTATCTTGTATCATTCTGCCGGGCAATTGATGTGTGTGTGTGTGTGTGTGTGTGTGTGTGTGTGTGTGTGTGTGTGTGTGTGCGTGCGTCCTCTCCTGTAAGGCGACCTCGACGGTGTCATTAGGCACCAAATTAAATCAATTATTAAGATTTTTATTATTGTTGTATTTTCACATGGTGTGTGTGAGATTGTGTGTGTGCTGCCTGTGTGTGTGAAACAGAAATGCTAGAACGATCTGTTGCTTGGATGCTGGTGTGTGAGGAACGCGTTGGTGATGGTGATGACGAAGCAGTTTTCGATGGTGATCTGTTGTGTGTAGTTGTGATGTTCGGACCGTTGGGTGACTTTTCTCTGCGGATGTTTCCGGCTGTTTCCAATTAACCTTGTGATGATGCCCGAAGGAGCTTCACGCACTAATTAGAGCTGAGAAATATGTGTGTGATCCAGAGTGGCAGATACAGTACAGCGTCAGTGTGTCCTGACAGAGAGTCCGAAAAGAGACACGCACACACACACACAGAAAAATAAAGGTTGCGTGTGTGTGTGTGTGTGTGTGAGAACGAGAGAGAGACAGAGTTGCATACAAACGTGTAAATAGTGTAAAGTTGTGTAGCTTGAGTAGAGTCGTGCATGTTGTGTAGAGTTCTGTGGCGTACGTGCAGTTGTGTAGCGTGTGTGTAATTGTGGAGCGTGTGTTTGGTGGTGTGGCATTTGTGTAGTTGAGTAGTGTATGTGTAGTGTGTGTCTAGTTGCGTAGCGTGTGTGTAGTGTGTTTGTAGTTGTGTAGCGTGTGTGTAGTTGTGCAGTTGTGTAGTGTATGTAGTTTGTGTGTTGTTGTGTAGCGTGTGTGTGTAGTTGTGTAGCGTGTGTGTAGTTGTGGAACATGTGTGTATTGTGTAGCGTGTGTGTAGTTGTGCAGCGTGTGTGTACTAGTGTAGCGTGTGTGTAGTTGTGGTGTGTGTGTGGTTGTGCAGCGTGTGTGTACTTGTGTAGCATGTGTGTAATTGTGGAGCGTGTGTGTGTGTGTGTTTGTAGTTGTGTACCGTGTGTGTAGTTAAGGAGTGTGTGTGTGTGTAGTTGTGTAGTGTGTGTAGTTAAGGAGTGTGTGTGTAGTGTGTGTAGCGTGTGCGGGGGCTAAAAGCCTCCTGAGCTCTGGGGACGGTGTAACATGATGTTCTGGAACTTTCTCAGTGGGAAGCGTGTGTAAGTGAAAGTGCTGCGGCTCTTTGTTTTACACGCTGTTAGCGGCGACACACACACACGCGCGCGCGCGCTGGGACATGTCGGCCGCTCTGGCTCGTACCTGCCGCTGACCTGAGAGAGGGAGACGCAGCCACCGGCCGCTAATGGCTCTTGAGTGGAGCGCGCTGATGGAGTGTGTGCGCTCCCGCCGGACCCCCGCAGACCCCCGGCTCCCTGCGCCACCACTCTTCACTCTGATTGTCGGGCGGCTGCAGTGCTTCAGCCCCGCGGGACGGAGACGGATGTGCTGCTGATTGCCGCGCGGCGTAATGGAGGCGGAGAATGATGACAATAAAACCTACTCCACTTAGCGCCACTAAACTCTCCGTCGACCCCCCGCTCTGACCGCGGGCGCTGCCGTACTCGCGGGCGTCTCTCCGGCGTAGGGTCACCACTTTTAACACCCGAAAATAAAGGAGCGTACTGTAGGAGGCGGGGCGATTTGGGAGGGCGTGGCAACGGTGGCTGTGATACAGTGATCGCAATGTCATTTGTGACAGTGTGTGAAAACCAGAACAAATGAGATAAAGTTTTATTTTAGCCAGTCATGTGACTTCAGTTGTTGACATGGTTTTAGTTATTTTAAATACATATTTTAATTAACTAGTATATTACTTCTAGTAATGACATTTTTACCACTATAGGCAGAACACTTTTATATCAGAAATCAGAAAATCAGAAAATTTTATAATTTTAAAATTATAAATCAGAACACTTTATTGGCCAAGTTGCAATGACAACAAGGAATTGGGTTCGGACGGACTCCGTATTTTCCCGTCATTTGCAAATATTAACATAAATATATAAATAAAAGAAAAACAATGACATGAAATAAAAGAAACATAAATAACGTTATTGCACATGTATTGCACATTCTTGCAGCCGTTATTGGACGTGGGTCAGACTGTGTGTCCGGTAGTGTTCAGCTCAAACACGGCCTGTGGGAAGAAGCTGACTCTGTGTCTGGTAGCAATATTTAGCAATGATTTATTAATTTGGTGATAATTACCATGTCCGCATAAATCTTTTTGGCAAGGCCAATCAAACTAGCGATGACTTTGAGTGTTACCAAATCAAAAGTAGACACCAAAAATGCATCTCCATAAAATGCGTGAGAGATGATTTACATGAGACGATGAAAAATACGGGACAAATCCCGTCCAGTATGGATTAAAATGGGACGCGCAATTCAATCCAGGACAATTTTGTATTTCAAGGGTCGGGTGGCAACCCTACTCCGACGGGCCATCGTGTTCTCACGCCGCGTGTGCGCCCGCTAAACATCTGCACACGGTTGACGCTTGGACGCCGTGAGGTGTGATTTGCATGGGGCGCTCAGCATCCTCCGGAGACGGGGACAGGGATGGTCCAGAGTCCCGCTAATGGTCCTGCATCTTCCTGGCAGCATGTCAATAACGGCTCTTATCACATTAGCTAAGAGTCCATTAGCTGATTCTGTGCTGCGGCAGCGCCAGTTTGTAATGGCCTGAGAGAGAGAGACACGTATAGATCCTGAAAAATCTGCAGAATCTGCTGGTGTTTGACTGAGGAACGACACACTGCTTTTGCAGCTTCAGGCCAGTCAGGCGCACAAGAACGCACACACACACACACACCAGTGCGACCAGTTAGGACTAGCGGCGTGAGAAATATACTCCATCTAATAATAAAATGTGTTGAGTCTAGAGCGAGAGAGTGTGTGTGTCTGTAAGAGAGTGTGTCTGTGTGTGTGAGTGTGTGTCTGTGTGTGAGAGAGTGTGTATGTGTGTGTGTGTGTGTGTGTGTGTGTGTGAGCGAGAGAGAGTGTGTGTGTGTGTGTGTGTGTGTGTGTGTGAGAGAGAGAGAGTGAGCGTGTATGTGTGTGAGAGAAAGTGAGTGTGTGTAAGAGAGTGAGTGAACAAGTGAATGAGTGTGTATGTGAGTGTGAGAGTGAGTGAGTGCGTGTGTGTGTGAGTGTCTGTGCGTGTTTGTGTGTGTGAGTGAGAGTGATTAAGTGTGTATGTGTGTGTGTGTGTGTGAGAGAGAGAGCGAGTGTGTGTGTGAGTGTATGTGAGTGTGTATATGAGTGTGAGAGTGTGTATGTTGTGTGGGTGTGTGTGAGAGTGAGTCTAACTAACACACACCAGCAGGATTTACCAGTGCTATAACCACCTCTTCACCGTGATCAGTGTTGCGCGCATGGGTGTGTGTGAGTGTGTGAGCGCGCATGGGTGTGTGTGTGTGTGTGTGAGATGCTCCTCTGGACTTCTGGAAGCGGATCGATTTGTGATCTCTGCTGACTCCCAGCGGACACAACAAAAATTCACTATTGATCAGCGACGCAGCCCCTGCAAACCC
>MU204326.1:5574864-5610055 GCA_017309775.1 Paedocypris sp. Pulau Singkep | reverse complement strand
CACACACACACACACACACACACACACACACACACACACACACAAACCCACCGCACATTCACTAACTCATAATCCCACTATCTCTTACACACCTACACACACAAACACTCCTGCCTACTAACTAACTATCTCTCTCTCTCACACACACACACATACATACACAGTGACACTCTTACACTCACAAGTACACACACTCACTAACTATCAATCACAAACACACTCACTGACTATCAAACACACACACACACACATGGTCACACACTCACATGAACAAACACACACACGTACACACACTCACATGAATACACACACATACACAGTCACACACACACACACACACACACACACACACACACAGTCAAACAAGCCCATATCCACACAAACGTAGTCACTCACACACACACACACACCCAAACGCCTAAACCCCCACACACACATAAAGAAACACACCAGCACACTCTCTCTCTCTCTCAAACACACACACACACACACACACGCAGGCCTATAGACAGACCTGTGACTTAATGCCATAATTATCAACTAATTGTCTTTAACCTCACAAACAGTGGAGACACATTACGCGCGGAGTCGGTGTGTGATGACAGTGTAATCCATCACGGCGTCGGGGGCGCGGGGGACGCGTCCTAATGAGATTTGGTCTGATGATGGGCGATCAGCAGAAGGCGCAGACAGAGGCCGCATTAAGCTAATTGGGAGATGAGAGGCTGGCGGTAAAAGTGCTGCTAATGGCAGGTTTGCGTCGGGACCGGTGCAGGCGACCGGCGGCTGATTGGTGGGCACGGGCGGATCACAGCGGCGTGTGTCGCCAACACTCTGCGTGGCTGTGAAGTGAAGTGAGCTGAGCGCTGTTTTCCTGCCGTCTCGCGGGACGTCTTTTGTCTGGGCCGTAACAGAGGCGCGCAGATATAAACTGGTGCTGCTGTCCGTTTCTCGGATCAGTCCGCCGCAGCACACGCTCCCTCCAGGCTACACTCGCACACACGGAATGAAAGTG
Organism: Paedocypris sp. Pulau Singkep; assembly: GCA_017309775.1. NCBI lineage: Eukaryota > Metazoa > Chordata > Actinopteri > Cypriniformes > Paedocypris > Paedocypris sp. Pulau Singkep. Next base: position 5,609,040 of record MU204326.1, on the reverse strand, counting down.
TAAAATGTTTTAATGTATATTTAACAACAGATGCCCCGTTGACTATTGATGTGTTGTCTCTGAAGGCTTTTCTGTGGAGAAAGACTTCTGTATTCCCACCTCTCGTTCACTCGCTCTTTCTGCTCTTTTCTTCACTTTCTCTCACTTCTTCCCTCCCACTCTCTTTAAACATTTATTCTCTGTCTGAGCTTTAAAGGCCCTTTGTGCTTTGTGCTGTTGATTTTTACAGCTCTTAAAATCCAGAGTAGCCATTTATCATTCATGGACGCGGGCAGGACAGAGTCTTTAATTGTCATCGGGCGCGGGAGCTCGGGCCGTCGTCTTCGCCACGCTGTTTGTCGCGCGGCGGCGGGATGTGAGGCAGCGCTGATGCCCGTGGAGCTCGTTTCTTCTCCGTCGAGATGGAGACCACGGACCAATAAACAAACCCACAGAAATGTAAACGTCCAAGGCCGGTTTTTCTAGCAGAGATTTACATAATTTCATATTTGTGTGCCTTAGGGCAAACAGCACATGAGCTAACACGCGGTTTTGGGTTGACGCCATCTTTTTGATGAGGCTTCCTTTTATTAATATTTCATGATGAAGTCTCTTCTAAACTCCAATTAGCATAAAGTTGTGTGTTATTAGACTGCGTTAATGATGCTGATCAGCATTCCTGCCCGTGCTGCACATGTTGCTCCAGATCAGCGCGTCCGATGCGACGGGAGAATGTGCCGCTCGGCTGCTTCTGGTCCTGTGCTTGGCTGACTGTTGTGTGCCACGTTCACCCTTAAAGACTTTTGGCCGGAAGGATCAGCCGTGGACCCAGGGCGTGCTCATACTTGCCGTGGTTGGCGTGAGCCGTGCCCGAGTATGCATGCCCCACCCCCCTCTCTGCTGGCCCACACTCACACTAGGGAGACGCTTGCGTCGGGATACCGGTAGTGGCCGACAGAGAGGACAGTTCTCACGCTTCTTTGTCATTGATGTACAGCAACAGAAGTGGGTAAAAATTTAATGAAACAAACTAAACAAAAAGGCTTGTGAATTTTCTTGGAATCCAAAGGAGTAGTGTGTAGTGTGAGTGCATCATCAGTTAGGGAACGTGAAATTATTCCGTTTGCGCATGTGTTTCTGTTGCGTATCTCAGAGTAATTCTCATCTCTCTCCCTCTCTCTTGGATTGATAGGATACAGCTGGGAAGGTTCTAGACAGATGGACCATTATGTCCAGAGAAGAAGAAATCATTACACTTCAACAGTTCCTGCGCTTTGGAGAAACCAAGTCCATCGTGGAGTTGATGGCAATCCAGGAAAAGGAGGGCCAGGCCGTCACCGTGCCCTCGTCCAAGGCGGACTCCGGCATCAGGACCTTCATAGAGAGCAACAGCCGAGCTCGCAGCCCAGGCCTCCTGTCTCACCTGGAGAGCAGCAGCCCATCCAGCATCCACCATTTTGAGAACATTCCAAACAGCCTGGCCTTTTTGCTGCCCTTTCAGTACATCAGCCCCATGTCGGCACCAATGCTGGGGCTGCCGCCGAACGGACTCACCCTGGAGCAGTCGGGTCTCGCCAGGATGCGAGAGGCCGGTCTGCCCGGTCAGAGCGAGACGGTGGAAAGCAGCGAATCTGAGGTGTCGCTGTCGCCGTTCTGCGGCGCTCAGAGCCCCAGTCGAGGAGCAGTGGGGGCGCTGCTCAACCCTATAGAGCCGAAAATAGAGCCCAACCGATCTTCACCCGTCTCCCCGTCACCCTCCGTCCACACGCCGCACACACCTCAGCCGCAGTCTGGCCCTCTGAACAACCACCAGATCCATCATCAGTTCGACAAGAACGATCAGTCCAAAGGCATCACACACTCTTCGTTCTCGTCCAAAATGCACCGCATGCGGCGCATGGGTGCCACGTCGCGGAAAGGTCGCGTCTGCTGCAACTCGTGCGGCAAGACCTTCTACGACAAGGGCACGCTGAAGATACACTACAACGCCGTGCACTTGAAAATCAAGCACCGCTGCACCATCGAAGGCTGCAACATGGTCTTCAGCTCCTTGCGCAGCCGCAACCGCCACAGTGCCAATCCCAACCCTCGTCTGCACATGCCCATGCTGAGGAACAACCGAGACAAGGACCTGATCCGCTCGGGGTCCGGCACAGCCACGCCCGTGATCTCCAGTGCCAAAAGTGGCTTCAACTTAACCAGCCCAGGGCGGCCCTCGCTGGGCTTTGCTACGCCTCCTCTGGAGCCCCTGCACTTCCCCTCGCTGAAGTCCGTGCAACCTGTGCAGCCCGTGCCGCCTTTCTATCGCACGCTGCTCTCTCCTGCCAACCTGGTCAGTCCGCCGGTCTCTCTGCCCAACAGCCCCATCTTACCCAACGCAACCACCGGCGCGTCGCTGCTTGAGACGCCGTCGCAGATGTTTGTGGGCACTCACCACAGCGTGGTGTCCGAGTGTACGCCGGCGTTCCCCCCGTGCTTGCCCACCACCCAAGAGTCGAGCGCACTCGACCACGCACCCAAGAAGAAACCCCGCAAATCCAGCATGCCAGTCAAGATCGAGAAGGACGTCATCGACGTGGCGGAGGACTACGAGGACAGAGACGAGTACGAGAGCGAAGACCGCCACCGCCTCCAGCCGCACGTCCTCCACAACAACCTCAACGGCAACTGCAACAACAACAACAACAGCAGCGACGGCCATCGCGCTGGAGGGAGTGAAGAGCTCTCCCCGTGTCAGGACGCGTTGCGAGGGCTTCTACCGGAAGAGTGCGAAGGTAGCACGGGCGGCGGCGAGCTGCACCGCGCAGACAGCTTCACCTCCGAGGACCAAGACCACGAACGGGACTTTGAGAACGAGTCTGAAACGTCCGAAGCCAGGACGCTCTGCCGGGATGAGCTCGTGGACGGGGGCGTGCAGCCGGCCCTCTTCAGATCAGAAGAGCAAGAGCTCCGAAAGGCCACAGAGGAGCAGAGCCAATTCCTGGCGGCGCAGCACCAGCCTCTCGTCAGGATCAAGGAAGAGGCGAGCGATCCCACCTACGACATGTTCTGCATGGGCCAGTACAGCCTTTACAACGGGAGCATGGCCGCCCTTCACGAGAGCTTCATCACCTCCATGGCCTACGGATCCAGTCCCACCAAATTCCCGTCTCATTCGCCCGACAGCGACATCTGCTCCGACCCCAAGATCTGCTACGTCTGCAAGAAGAGCTTCAAGAGCTCCTACAGCGTCAAGCTGCACTACAAGAACGTCCACCTGAAGGAGATGCACGTCTGCACCGTGGCCGGATGCAACGCCGCCTTCCCCTCGCGGCGCAGCAGAGACAGGTGAGGACGCGCACTGACACCAACACGCGCCGCAAAAAGCAGAGCAGCCTCACCACAAGCACTGGCTGTTTACGCGTCCTGAAGCTACGATTCCGCGCAGTTCATTTACAATCTCATGTCGTGTTCTGGCAGAAAGCTGTTAGTGAATTATGCATAGCAGGCAGGAGGCGTGTGGAGGCTGCGTCTGATGCGCGGGACTCGCCCGTCACACACACACACAGGTAGACACGAATACATTAGCAACGTCAAAGCGCCGCATTCATTAGCGCGTCAGAAGGTGAAAGGCAACGCGCTCGGTGGTAACGCGCTGCAGCACACAAGATGAAGGTCAGAGGTCACGACATGGCGGTGGGTTCCAACACGCCGGTTTCTGTTTTCAGGGCGTTCTCTCTGATCCGTGTGAAAAGTCGTTGTAGACACAGAAATAGCTGCTGCTTCTGGTTGATCCCTCTTTTTCAGATTTGAAGCATCATTTATTGATTTGGTAGATCAAACATTTTCTCTCTGTTCTGCACTTTATAGTTTAGCACTAACAATCTTTGATAAACAGAGAGAGAGAGAGAGAGAGAGAGAGAGAGAGAGAGAGAGAGAAAGAGAGAGAGAGAGAGATGAACAGATAGAAACATAGAAAGGTACGGAGAAAAAGAAAGGCACAGAGGCATAAAAAGAAAGTGAGAGAGTGAGAAAAACAGAAAGAACGATGGAGTAAGAAACAGTGATGGAGACGGACAGAGAGAAACAGAGGCAGAGAAAGTGTGTCTCACACAGTGTGTGTGTGTGTGTGTGTGTGTGTGTGCGTGTGTGTGTGTGTGTGTGCGTGTGTGTGTGTGTGTGGTTTGTTTCACGGCCGATAGGAGAGAAATGCGTAATCGTAATCTTCTCTTCTTGGTCCAGAGATCAGATCTCACACTTTGTGTGAGAATGAGACAGAGAGAGACAGACAGACATGGAGAGAAATATAGATAGTGGGAGACAGACAAAGAGAGACAGAAAGGGAGAAATAGAGAGATAGACAGAGTAAGCGAGAGAGAGAGTGAGAGAGGAAAAAGAAACAGTGAGAGAGAGAGAGAGAGGAAGAGAGAGAGAGAGAGAGAGAGAGAGAGAGAGGAAGAGAGAGAAAGAAAGAGAGAGAGAGAGAGAGAGAGGAAGAGAGAGAAAGAAAGAGAGAGAGAGAGAGAGAGCGCCGACTGATGGGGTGTCAGAAGGTGTGATTGGTCTGCAGGTAAAAATAGTCTTGCTTTGACTTTCATTTTGGCAAGACTTTTTAAAGAGAAGCAACCATATTCACTCTGACAAATAATAACCGACAGAAGGATCTCAGCATTAACCACGAGTGTGTGAGTGTGTGTGTGTGTGTGTGTGTGTGTGTGTGTGCGTGTGTGCGCATGTGTGTGGAGCTTATGAGCAGTGAGGGTTCAGTCTCTATAAACAGACGCCAACGTGAGCATCATCAACAGAGAGCCGCGCCGGAAGGTTCCCACACAAACACACACGCTGCCGTCGTCCTGAATGTTGATGGTGCTTGTGTTGTCCGTCGTTGTTCACGTGGACAGAAAGGGTCCCGACAATGAATGTGCGTATTTTTACTTCTTGCAGGAGAGTGTCGGATAGGGAAGTAAATAATTAAGGGACCCTTTTTGACTGCATCACCATGGCACTGCTGGTAAGCTCCTCACGCACCGTCACAGTGTTTGTGTTTGCCCTGGCGCCGCATCCATTTCTCACTGCGCAGACTGGCATTGCATGCGTGGCGTGAAATCCGGCTCGTGACCATCAGCTTCGTCCGCGTCTGCGCTCTCGTCAGCTCTGTCGCCGTGGCACCAACGCGGCTCCAGTTCAAAATCGACCCGGTCAAAGGGCTGGACTGTTCTGCTGGATTAACCCTCGCCCGTCTCTCGCCCGCAGACACAGCTCCAACATCAACCTGCACCGCAAACTCCTGACCAAAGAGCTGGACGAGCTGATCCTGGACCCGCAGCTGAGCGTCCTGCCCATGGACCTGCGCGCCGAGCTCCTGGCCAAGGTCTACGGGCAGCGGCTGAGCGGCGGCCGAGCGGCGCCCCCTGATGATGACTACGTGGCGTTGGACCTCAGCACCGCCTCCAGCGTCCAGTCCAGCGGCAGCCTGCGCTCCTGGCGGGACTCCGACGAGGGCAGCGACGAGGGGGTCCTGTTGGACGAGCCGGACGCTTCCAGCGACGCGGAGGACGCCCCTCGCGGCCTGACGGAAGAGCCTGCGAAGGGGGGCTTGGAGGAGGGGCTTCTGTTCCGCGGCCCCTCCTTCTCGCCGTCCGTCTTGGCCAACGGCGTCGTCTGCGGCATCTGTCAGAAAATGTACAGCAACAGGGGGACGCTGCGTGTGCACTACAAGACCGTCCACCTGCGGGAGATGCACAAGTGTAAGGTCCAGGGCTGCAACGTGATGTTTTCTTCTGTGAGGAGCCGCAACAGACACAGCCAGAACCCCAACCTGCACAAGAACGTCAGCGGGTAGAGCCCGGCCTGCCCCTTCTTCTTCTTCTTCTTCTTCTTCTCTTCTTGACTTTTGCCTGCAGAAATGATGAGGAAACTCACTGTGTTTGTGTACCAGAGCATGACTGTGTAAATAATCACGGCGTTGGGTGTGAATCAGTTGTCTTGGTGGTTGCCCTCTTTGCTTCTTTCTCGTGCTGAGCTGGTGTTTCTATAGTCGACATGTTTGTTTCCCAGAGAACGGACGAGCCGGACGCAGCTTCTGGCTCGTGACCGGACGGAGACGTGTGTTTAACCGTGGCGGAGCTGGCATGCTTAAGCTTCTCCTTTACGTGCGTTTCTTTCGTCCTCTCCTTCTCAGCTTTAGTGCCAACACACAAACTAGGGAGGAACGGGCCGTCTGCACTGGGCCACTGCTCTGAAGGTGGGACACGCGTGCGGTCCGGCATCCCGGTGCTCCGCCCCTCAGAAGCAAACCTGCCTATTTATTTTTTACCTTTCTGTTTCTAATAAACTCCTGACTTTACTTTGCACCTCTGACGTGTGTTACTGTGCGGTGGAAGAACGGTTTGACTTGACGAGGCTGACGTGAAGATCGACTCCCCGTCCAGAGACCCACAACCCATCGCCTGCTCTTACAAACTACTGAGCGGAAGACGCCTGCCAGAAAACACAGAAACACGTGAAATAACAGTAGAGAGTGGAACGTCAAGAGCCAGTTCACACACACACACACACACACACACACACAGAGTGTGGTAGTCCGGTCACCTCTGTCTCTCTTTGTCCCAACAGACTCCGGCTTTTAGCATGAAGTCAATGACTGAAAGAGTCTGAAAGAGCCTTAAATATTTGATTGCAGTTGTGAGTACTAAGAGCAACACACGCTATTAAGTCTCTCTCTCTCTCTCTTTTGTCTGTCTGTCTGTCTGTCTGTCTCTCTCACACACACACACATCACTGGGTTGGATTCTGGCTGGGGATTGTCGCTGAATTACTGGATTATAGCGTTTTATCATGCAGACGTTTTGTGCTGAAGTTAGTTTTGCTCAAAATCTTCGGTGTGTTTATCAGAGTAAAAGACTGTGACCGACATCATTTCTTGTCTAACAGTGTTACGTCCTTCTATGGGACATTGATTTTTTTTTTTTTTTTTTGCATATTTTGTAACCTACCTTTTTTTGGATATAAAATGCATGTTGGTTTTGTGTGTAAATGGATTTTTGTACAAATAAGAACTCTTGTACAATTTTATATTAAAAGTTTATGAGACTTAAACCGTCTGATTCTTCCCACAGTCCATCAGCGTCATGTGTTTCCACACTCATGTCTTACAACACACACACACACACACACACACACACACTCACTGCTCACATGCTCTCACACGGACACAGACAATGAGAGAAACAGAGAAATGAATGACTGAGTGTGTGTACAGCTTGTCAAAGTGGGGTCCCGTGGTCACTTACGGGACCTTTGTCTGATCTCCATGACTTTAAAGCATTATTGAGGGTCAAGATAAGATTAGGCAATTGAGTTTGGCAAATGGTTAGAGTGAGGTGGTGGTGGTGTGTGTGTGTAGTGGTGGTGGGGGGGGGGGTCTACTGGGGGTGGTGAGGGTGGGGACGCACAATGATGTAAATCCAAGTGTGTGTGTGTGTGTGTGTGTGTGTGTGTGTGTGTGTGTGTGTACTCACCTTCAGCAGTAACTAGATGTGGCTCTTCTCCTCTTTTGTCTTTTTTTATCGTCTTCTGGGACTCAAACTCCTACAGAACACAACACAAGCCAAACCGGCCTTAGTTTCCCTGCCAGGTCCAACCCAAAGGAATTCTCTCTCCCTCTCTCTCTCTCTCTCCCCCTCTGTCTTTTACTCTCTCTCTCTCTTTCTTCGTCTCTGTATCTATCTATCTCTCTCTTTCTCTCTGTGTGTCTCTCACTCTCTCCTTCACACTCTCTGTATCTCTCTCTCTCTCTCCATTTCTCTTTCTCTCCGTTTCTCTCTCTCCGCTCTGTCTCTCACTCTCTCTCTCTCTCTCTGTCTCCGCCTCTGTATCTATCTCTTTCTTTATCTCTCTGTGTCTCTCACTCTCTCCTTCACACTCTGTGTATCTCTCTCTCTCTCCGTTTCTGTCTCTCTCTATCTCTCCGTCTGTCTCTCTCTTTCTCTCTCTCTCTGTATCTCTCTCCGTCTCTCATTCTCTCTTTCACAGTCTCTCTGATTTTTATTCCCAGTAAACATGAAGTAGAACTGTAATGTACTGTAATATAATTGAAAAAAAATGTAGCTATATTTTATTCTAATATAAGCAAAAAGCACTGAAGTGAGTAAAAAACAGCAGCATCAGCAGTTTGTATTAATTAGTCTTGAGGGCGGAAGTGAGTGAGTCCCAAATGAGAGAAATGTGTCCAGGGCTCTCTCAGTTCGTCTGTCTGTCTCTCTCTAACTCTCTCCTTCACACTCTCTCTCTCTAACTCTCACACACTCTCACACACCTTCTATCGCTCTATCTCTCTGTTCCTAAGGGACAAGCATTCAACTGCAAAAAGCAGATTAAATCCCAAATGTGAAGCGGTTCCAAAGGTTTAATAAGAGCGAGAGCGCATCAGGCAGGAAGCCGGAGGTGTGAGCGAGTGTCATGTTGCTCACATCAGCTCCATGTCTGTCGGCCTTTTCCTCGGACTGCCGATGATTCGATCTGCTCGCAATAAAGAAGCTTCAGTCGGATCCTTTAGAGACAACACGGATTCTCTGATGCTGGTATTGACAGCGCATCATCTTACTAATCTGCCCTGACGAACACGGCCATGACAGGTAATGGACTCTACTGAAAATGCTCTACTAAAGATCAGGTTCAAAAGGATTTCTGGTTAGTGTCCATTTAACGTGATTTAAAAAAGCAACACGCCACAATAAAGTGCTGCTTAAGGTAGGAAAATGTGTTTAAAGAAGTGCAAACGGAGAACAGCGATGGCTTGTAGAATGGAAGTGAAGCACATTAATGGGCTATTTGTCTATATTACACTGTGCGAAGCGGAAACTTCCAGACTGGAGACGGTGAGAGGGAAAGTGTTAGGTGACACTTCTCCTTTCTAATAAAGTCCATCTTCCCAGTGGAAGAAGATGCGCTGTCCTCCGCTCCGAGCAGATCGGTGAGCGAGAACCGTTGCCCTTGATTCGTCCTTCGCGTTCATTTGACACGGTGCGAGCACGAGAGCAGTGCAGCTCTTCCTTCTGCAGGTGAGTGGGTGTGAAGTGCTGCTGGCGCCCCCTGCTGGGCTCTCCACTCCTGGGCCTACCAAGCATTGGCTTCCATTGGGAAGATCTATGGAATTCGATTAGTGCCATCAACATTGTGTCGATCGGCTGCTGCGAATACGTCAGCAGGTACATAAGCGGTTTAGCAGACGCTTTTGTCCAAAGCGACTTACATTTTATTACAAATTTTACAATTCAACAAATTCCTGCTTTCCCACAATCCGGAGTGTAAACACCAGCGCTCTACTGACTACAAGCTAATTGTTATTTTTGTTACATTGCAGGCATCACAAAATCAAGCGTAAATGCATAAAACAACACAAACAAATATGCTTCACAAAATTCGTTTGCAATATCCACATTATAGTTCGAAACTTTTTCTTTGTCGTTTCGACATTTGGCAGTAGTTTGACTTGTGGGATTGTCTTTAGAGAATGTGATTGGAGGAGGAGGTGGAGTGTGAATCGGAACAGTGTGTAGCACCTGAGAGTGTTCTGAGCCGACACCTTCCACGTCACCGCATCAGGAAGCCACGCAGCCTTCACCGCTCCTTGTTGCAGTTTTAAATAAAAAAAAATGTAAACTCGAAAGTATACAAGATGTTTTAAAACAAAGGGAACATTTAAATAAAAATTATAATAATAAGGCCTTTTTTTAGAAGGCGCCTTTCTGGACGCTCTGTTTAGAGTCATCAAACCAACAAGTTGAAAAAGAACGAATATACATACGTTTTAGCAAATGAAGCAAAGGTACCAAATGTACGTTCGTTTTTTTTTTTTTTTTTTTTCCAGAAATGTACTTTGATAATGTTGGCAGTGATCTGATTGCACAAAGATTGAGGATTTTTTTTTAGCTAGACGTAAAAACGTGTTTATTAGTTTAGCAGCTTTTATCAAGAGAGACTTTTATCAAGAAGCAAAGTGTCATGTGACTAAACAGGAAAGGCTTTTTTCCCTCCATCGATGTGAAGATGCAAACAGACAGTGAGAGAATCGTGTAAATGAAGAGCGTTTGAATAACACAGTAATACTGTGGTAGCATTTTAAACATGTTTGTCTCAAGAGTAAAAAAACATCTACAATCTCCCTACAATAGAAATCCAGTTAAACCTGCGTTCAGTCTCAAATTAGAGGATTCATCCCATCGCGCGCTGGTGGTTTGATGGGTTTATCAGAAGCTGGTGATGGCTCTGGAGCTTCGAGAGCACGAGATGCAGAATCGATCAGTGCGTGACGGCGGCTAATTTACTGCGACTGGGAAGGTTCATTATTTCCCGGAGCTTCTCTCTTCTCTCCGCCTGATGGACACACGTTGAGAAAATCCACTCTTCTAAAAGAGCCCAAGGTAAGATCGGACCAGAAGCCTTTCGTTAGCGCGCCTTTGTGAACACTTTTGTCTTTTTTCCTAGACGTTCACGAATGAAAAATGTCTTTTCCCAGCTGAACTTGAGGCTCTAACCTGCAGGAGCGAGCTGAATTCAGAAGCTCGGAAAGTGGCGGCATGTGCCAGTGCCGATTATCCGAGGCCGACAGGCTCCGCGCAGCCGACGCTCACACCGAATTACCAGCACGGCGGTGCGTTTTCTTCTTCAGACGAAGAGCTTCACTCGCCTCCCACGGCGCAGGACCTGTCACTGGTGGTGGGGAAGATGAGACGGAAGCGCTGAGGTTTTTCGACATAAAAACGCAAATAACGTAAATGGATCCTTTCTGCTTCTCACTTGAAATTAGGAGGCAGGGAAGGAGCGAGGAGGATCTGGCCTCCTCAGCCACACTTAATCATTCCGACTGTGTTTCTGCTCCGTCGGGAGCGTCAGACTGAAGGGGAAAGACTTTAATCTGCCACAGATACTTGGCTAATTTTAAAATAAAAGGTTCTACGGCTGGAGGCGAGGGAATACGGCAAACAACAACAGATGAAGTTTGCCATAATCAAATCGCAGCGCAGAACTTTCGGCTCGGAGATTGATTCGTTTCAATCGGCACGTGAGCAAAAGCACCGAGTGTCAGGCCGATTGTAAATGCGATATTGATTTTATACAGTAGTTCAATAAAGAACATTGCGCTGTTTCTGTGACGAGTCCCAGCGGTCGGCTGATGCTAATGTGCGAGCTGTTCGGTTTTAGCTCTCAATAATTTCACATTACTTGGAGGAAGAAGAGAGAAATTATTTACGTGACACGTTTCTTAAGACGTATAAAGCTAAAAGTCCTGCAGTGAGACAGAAAGACCAGCGGTGGAATATCGAGTGAGTGGAACAGCCGCGATTCCGTCCCGCGCAACACACGGTCGAGAAGCCAACGGCGGCTTCTTGCAGATAAATCAATCTGGTTTGTTCATTTCTGTGAAGGTTAAAGATTGTTACCGTCTGTTTGTGTCAATCACGCTCCTGAAAGGTCATGGCGATGCACTTCCTGGGTTAATTACTGACTCCTTCTGTCCTGGGAACCCTTAATGAAGTCTACACGGCAGTCGTGTTCCAGCGGGCGAGAGCTGGATCTGCCACCCACGAGCTGTAGGTTCTAATCCCTGGTGTCTGGTGGCTTCTACAACTGAGTGTCTTTGATCAAGACACGGACCCCAAATGCTCCTAACACCATGGCTTACGCTTCCCACTGCTCCGGGTGTGTAATACTGGATAGCGGAACAGTAATATTGGGTTAAGGTTAGGCCAGGGTTAGGTAAAAGGCGATAAAAAAAATCCTGAGAGTTGGCGCACTGGTACGGGTTTTGTAGTTTAGACCAAAATAAAATAGCTTTGACTAGAACAAAATGTGAAATAAAATAAGATAAATTAGCTACCACCCGATTAAAATGTAAATATGATCATGCTTAAAACTGTGTATATACAATATTTTTTTTACTTAAAAATGTAGTGGCCTGGATCTATGTCACCCAGGCAGGGGAGTAGACCCTGCCCAGCGAGGATAGAGGGCAGAGGCGGTTTAGGCATGGGCAAGCGGGGCAGGTGCACAGAGCGGCATTTTTTCATGTTATGCGGGGGCGGCACGAGCAAAAAAGACAACAAAAAAATCGTTGGTGCGCTCTTTACGTGGTTTTCATTATCCTGTATAATACATTTCTGCCGCCCCTATTTGTGTTTACTGAAGGAGTCATGCACAGAAATTGGGAGAGAAGTGGAAAACGGAAGCAGAGAAGCGTTCTCAAAAGCAGGCAATTCGTGTTTCTCAAAAAAAAAAAAAGCAGACGGCCGCACTAAACTAACTCTTTGATGGAGGGGAAAGGAATGAGGTGTTAGGGTTCGAATCCATAAAGCTACCGGGTGTAATACTTAGAAAAAGCTGAAAATAGGGAAAACAAGCATAAAAAATAAAGGTATTTACCGTATTCATGTCATCAATAAGAACTATAAATAAAGTGTACAAATGACTGAGAAGAAATGTATCCATATATATATATATATATATATGTGAAATGTATTACCAATAAATTATTATTGTTGAATAAGAATATTTAAAACATTTTTAAATGCATATGGGATTTTTTTTAAACATGTTTTTTTTAACAAGAAGATTTCTTATAATGACATTATTGAGGATTTTTGTAATAAAAGTCTGTACAATCAGTACAGGAAAAAAAAATATTATCAAACATCATTATGCAATACAACATACACAACAGCCATGCATCATAAAAAGATCAGTTCCCCTCTCTTTAAAAAAAATGTTGGGGTTAGGTCAGGTTTAGGATTAGTGTTAGTGTTGGGGTTAGGCCAGGGGAACCGTAATGTTTGGTTAGGTTAGGTCAAAGGTGATAAAAAAACTTATCCTAACACTTACTTGGGGTTAGGGTTAGGGTGAGGATTAGTGTTGGGGTTAGGCCAGTGGAACAGTTTTGTTGGGTTAGTGTGAGGGTTGGTGTGGGGTTAAGTCAGTGGAACAGGATTGTTAGGTTAGTGTTGGGGTTAGTGTTGGGGTTGGGGTTAGGGTGAGGGTTAGTGTAGGGGTTAGGCCAGTGGAACAGTTATGTTGGGTTAGTGTTGGGGTTAGTGTTTGGGTTAAGATGAGGGTTAGTGTAGGGGTTAGGCCAGTGGAACAGTTATGTTGGGTTAGTGTTGGGGTTAGTGTTTGGGTTAAGATGAGGGTTAGTGTAGGGGTTAGGCCAGTGGAACAGTTATGTTGGGTTAGTGTTGGGGTTAGTGTTTGGGTTAAGATGAGGGTTAGTGTGGGGTTAGGCCAGTGGAACAGTTATGTTGGGTTAGTGTTGGGGTTAGTGTTTGGGTTAAGGTGAGGGTTAGTGTTGGGGTTAGGCCAGTGGAACAGGATTGTTGGGTTAGTGTTGGGGTTAGTGTTGGGGTTAGTGTGAGGGTTAGGCCAGTGGAACAGGATTGTTGGGTTAGTGTTGGGGTTAGTGTTGGGGTTAGTGTGAGGGTTAGGCCAGTGGAACAGGATTGTTGGGTTAGTGTTTGGGTTAAGATGAGGGTTAGTGTATGGTTAGGCCAGTGGAACAGGATTGTTGGGTAGTGCTGGGGTTAGTGTTGAGGTTGAGGGTAAGGGTTAGTGTTGGGGCTAGTGTGAGGGTTAGTGTATGGTTTTGGGTGAGGGTTAATGTTGGGGTTAGACAAGTGGAACAGTAATGTTGTGCGCAGGAATCACACTCCTCTCACCGGGTCTCCTGCTTGATGCTGTCATGCGCTGCTCTGCGACGTGTCTCAGTTTCTAACCGTTTCTGGTGACGCCCGCAGAGACGAGAATGAATTGTAACATCCTGACGGTGCAAACCATAGTTCCTGGCGTGCAAGAAGCTTTTTGTAGAATCCTACAAAAGACTGTTATCACAGAGACATCTCAGGATGGTTCTTCCTTTCTTCACTCTGAACACAAGCATCAGGAGCATCTTTCAGTCAAGATGAAACGAAGCGTCAAGAGGTCCGGGGACGAGTCAAAGGCTCGCGACTCATCGCATAATAAGCTGCAGAAGGAGTGCAAGCGCGCTATTGATCGGCGTGAGAATGACAAGCGGCGAGATGATGATGTGACGAGACTCGGGTGGCCAGAGCGCCGGTCCCGAGGGAGTGGCTGGGCTGCTGTTTCTCTGTTCCGGGGCTCGCGGAGATTAATCAATGTCAATGTCAGCGCGCTGCAGACCGAGCACCGCTTTGTTCAGTCACACGTTCAAACCCTCCATGCCTGTCAAGCTCCGCTCTTCCCTGCTTGACCTATTATCTGATATTTGACCACTTGGTTGCAAGACACTTGCTCTTTGCAGCTGAAATGTCACAGCGGCGTCTTGTCAGCGCACCCACGCGTCCGGCTGACGCTCGCTTTTATTTCAGCGCTTCGTCACCTCCGCTCCTGAAACCTGCCAGACACACCCTGATGAAGAAAAGACGCATGATGCCGTACACACACACGCGCGACCTTTCAGCGTGTTCGGGTCAGGGATCATCCGGACGCGTAATGGAAGTTCCTCGGGACGGTGACTGACACCGCAGGCGGAGGTGGAAGGTGTTACCGGACACCAGTCACATCATCTCACTGCTTCCTAACCTGTTCAAAGACGGCAACTAAATGCTTATTTTGTGCGGAGCTGACAGGGGGAAGTGGGCGCTCAGTGAACCGTGGCCTGGCTGCCATGAAATGACAGGAATCATTGGCATACATTTCAAACAGCTCGCAGCAGCCCATTAAAGTGCCACACGCTCCGCTTTAAAACAGACAAGACGGAATTCACTTTGATAGATAGAGACTAGAATGGATTATTGATTTTGCGCTCTCGTTCTTGCCATCCGTAGAAGATGACGCCGACGATGGAAGGGATTTTTAGACAATTGCAACCGGCCATAATTGGCGCCGGCAATCCGTCTCAAACGTTTGCGAATGTTGAGAGGGAAAGTTCCCGTTAATCCATCCTTTGGAGCGGTTTTGCGGCTTGCTTCCTCAAACCACCTACTCCGCTCGGATTTCCTCGTTGGAGGTGAAAGTGTTTCTGGTAGGGAGAAGGGAATGTTTTGGCAAGGTGTGCAAAGATGGTCTAGTTCTAAATCCATGACCTTTAAGAGGGAAGATGGAGCAGAGAGTCTGTTAATTTCCATCCCTCCTGGTCTTTAATGACCAGCGCAGGGAAGCGGTGGTGACAGGGCCGGATCTCCGGGCTTCACTCGAGCGAGTCTCTCTGACAGTCAGCTGTCAGCTCCGCAGCCTCACATGCTCTACAGACTCACTCAATTAACCCGCTTTCACTTGACACTGCAAAGAGCTTCACCACGCCAGTGAAGGTGCCGCCGCCCCGAGTCCTTCATTACTCCAGAAACAGTTCGTCAGCAGCCGCCTCTGATTGCACAACACACACACACACACACACACACTTATTTACACACGCGCACTTACTTACAACAACACGCAAAAAACACATTCTTGTTTACACAAACACGCAGGCTTGCTCACACACACACACACACACACACACACACACACACACGCACGCACACACACATACGCACATGCACGCACACACACACACACTCACACACACACACACACTTTCTAACAACAACATCCATGCACAAACTATTGTTAACACACATCCACACACATTTGTTTACACACATCTACAGTAACATACACAAACAGTACAAGCTTGTTTACACAAACACACAAACTGACACACACACACACACACACACACACACACAGGGCAGTTCAATTTCAAGTTCAATTTTATGTATATAGCACTTTTCTTAGTCCCAGACCAACTTAAAGCTGCTAAACACCTGTGTCCGAGAGTTTGTAGGTTCGAATCCCCCTTTTCTGCAACTAAGTGTCCTTGAGCAAGACACTGAACCCCACACGCTATTCGGAATTATGAAGAACATAATCGTTAAAAAAGAAGAGTTTGGGTACGGAAGGTGGTAGTTTATAAGAGAGGTTAAGATTATAGGTAGAGTACAATAATGACCGCGGATATTTAAAGTACACTCATAAACATTCATGCAAATCTTGTCAAAAAAAAGTTTACAAATCAAGATTGATCATCTAGGAAATTTAGAAGATAACGTCCTGTACATCACTCCGAATTAAGTAAACTAAATAAATAAATAAATAAACAACGAACAGCGAAAATTACTATACTGTTTTAAACAGGAGTTTTTCCTATTGCGCCATTGACTTTCTTGGGTTATGCCGCCCTCTGCTGAACCAAGCTGGAAGTGCATTTTCAAAGTTTCATTTATGTTTGGTCGCAAGTTCGCAATAAGTAGAGTAAAAAAAAATAACCGCTATAGAGCGTCACACTTCATTGCACTTAACGTTGCAAAAATAATATATGTAACAAGAATATGCCTAGGTTTGACTGACAATAAGAATGCTATTCTATTAGATGCCAAGTGTAATGTATTGAAGTTATACTTGTTTTTACCTGTAGAGGGCGATGCTTGCGCTGCGTCGTTACTGATGCACTGTTGCCGATTCCGAAGAAGTCAGTAAATTAGTACGATTGAGAGGCAACAGACGTGTGTGATTCTTGGAATCAGAGTTAATTGTTATGAAGCATATTGATGTGGATATAACACCAGGTTTTGCCAATACTACAATGGTGCGTGTCTGTGAGAGTAAAATCACTGCTGCGTGAGCGCGTGCACGTAAACCGAATCTCCTGTGCACGCGCTCTCGTAACAGCGACTTTACTGAAGAGACGCTTTCGATTTAGAACGAAAATGAAACATTACTGGTCAAAGTGCTGCCTGGCGAAAACATGAAAATAGCTTGAACGAAAATAATAGTAAAAAAACAAAAATGTGAATCATTTCCATTTGTTTATTTCCCCAATACATTTCTTTACTTACTGATATTTTGGCACTAATCTGATACCATACCAATCCCTCCACTGACGGCTCTAAATAACCTCGCCCATTAGATTTTTACAATAATTAAGACCAAAGTTCATTTGTAAATGCATTTAGAAAAGAAATATATTAATCTCTTTTTTCCAGATTGCTTCGGTCACCAGTCGTTGTCCAAGACTAGAGTAAGAAAGCATTGTAAACCTGAAACTGAAGGAACCCTGCATTTCCCTCGCGAGAAGCCCTGACGCCGCTGACCTTTGACCCCGGTCTAGGTGGAGAACCTGGTCTGCTGATGAATAATGACATGAAGCTCAGTAATAATTCTGCTTTATTTGTAACAAACTGATTTTCCACGTAAACACCGATTTCCTCGTCTTAAAACACAAAGTAGGAAAATAAAGCATAAAGGAAGTTCCTCTGAAGTCTGTACAGGATTTACAAAGGCAGAGGAAGATTCCGTGTGACGAGCTCGTGTGAGCGTCCAATCAGACGCTACGGTTCGGACTTCAAACATACTGAAATCAAGAGAACACGGTAAGATCTGACGTTTGCACGTAGCGTGGACGAGGCTGCGCTCACGACACCAAAACACGTGACTGTTTGTGCTCCGAGACGCACACACACACACACACCGTTTACTGCACGTAAAGTGTTTCACAGAACCAACCTGAAGGCGGGAGTGTGTGGGGCTCCGTCACGTGCTGATCACGGGGCGCGGCGTGATAAGGCACTCGCAGCGTGAAGGTGAGGAACACAGATTAGCATCGCCGTGAGATTCAGTGCTGCACATGCTGCAGTGCCACACACACTGTCACGGGCGGGGTCAGGTCGGGGCTCACAAGTGTTTTGGTGTGTGTGTGTGTGAGGGTGAGTCTTTGTGTGTCGTTCTTCAGGACAATTTTACGTTGCATAGTGATCAAAACTGCCGAGATACTCCAGCGCCGCCCGGTAACAGAACTGATACTGCTCCTGCAACACACACACACACGGCGGCGTCAGAGCGAGTGTGTGCCTGTGATGTGAGAGTGTGACCTCTGACCTCTGTCTGCACCATGGCGGGTCTCTGAGTGCGTAACATCTTCACGGTTTGGAAAATGTCAACAACACCTTCATAACGCATCCTCTCCAGAACGATGCTGAGCGTGATGAACACACCTGTCCGGCCCACGCCCGCACTGCACACACACACACACACACACACACACACATATACTCACGTCTCTAGAAATCATTTGAGTGTGTGTTGTGCGCTAGTCACATGATCTATACCTGCAGTGGACTGTGATTGGCCCGTCCTGACCAAACTGCTCTTTAGTCTTATGCACCTGACCAATAAAATCGATGAAACCTTCACCAGACTTGGGCACACCCTGTTCTGGCCAATCAGTGAACTGGAACTGCCGGACAGTGCGAGACTGTCCATCCTAAAGAGACAAGAATCATTCTAAAAAAAGTTTTTGTTGGAAAGTAGTGGTGTGTAATATAAGGTGGTGTAATATGGTGTGGTGTGTATTAGTGTAGTGGTGTGCAATATAAGGTGGTGTAATGTAGTGTAGTGTAGTGGTGTGTAATATATGGTGGTGTAATGTAGTGTAGTGTAGTGGTGTGTAATTTAGTGTAGTGTAGTTGTCTTACTCTGGCATCTGTGACTTTGAACTCTCTCAGTATATACTGAGGCATGTTGTACTCCGCCATTGGATCCACAACAAAATACTGATAGCGCGCAGATCGATCCGATGGCCAGTACTGATGACACTTCTCCTGCACGCACACAAAAGACAGTGGGGACCAATCAGTGTTGTTGCTTTGAGTATGTTTGTGTGTGTGGGTGTGTGTGTGTGTGTATTATTCACCCTGCCCATTTCTCTAAGTTTGCTCAGCATCACTATGATGGTGGAATTGTGTTCCCACAGCATCCTCCAGTGATCCTCCACCGTCTCAGCCAGAGGACCCTGACTCGCCACGTACGCCCGCTGCTGCCTGAGAAAGAGAGACAGAGAGACAGAGAGTGAGAGATAGACAGAGAGAAAGAGAGAGAGAAAGAGAGAGAGAGACAGAGAGAGAGATAAAAAAAAAAAAAACAGAAAGAGAGCAGCAGAGAGAGTGAGAGAGAGAGAATGAGAGACAGAGAGTGAGACAGGGAGAGAGACACAGAGAGAGAGAGAGAGAGAGAGAGAGAGAGAGAGACAGACAGACAGAGAGAGAGAGAGAGAGAGAGAGAGAGAGACATAACAAGAGAGAGAGGCAGACAGGCAGACAGAGAGAGAGAGAGAGAGTTTTCACCTGTATCCATCAATGAAGCTGGCGTTGATGTAGTCTGAGCCCTCGACTCCTCTGATTGGCTGCAGACTGACCCGTGTGCTCTCGTAGGGCATGATGTTCACTAGACGGTTCTTGAATTTGTTGCAGGCCAATCCAGCGCTGACGAAGCGAGAGCTGTGAGCTTTAGCATTAGCGAGGCGCTAAAAACACAAGAGACTCATCACGTTACGACATCTAATCACTTACCTGCCACATTACTGCACCAGTGTGTGTGTGTGTGTGTGTGTGTGACCTTGAACTCCTGCTCGGTGCCGCTGATGTGGTCCGGTGGGCTGCTCTGGCTCAGTCTCTGTATGTAGGCGTACAGGCTGCGGGCCGGAACCTCGGTGTTGCCGCAGCTCACGGCCTCCATCAGCGCGTCGTGAATGAACAGGTACTGCTCCTCCGTCTGCACCATGTAGTTCCGCTGCGAGCGCATCACCGTCACGTGCCCGTAGACGTCGATCACGCGCTCCTGCTTCACCCGCTCCAGCATGGCATCGATCACGATGAAGCAGCCGGTCCGGCCCACGCCCGCGCTGGGGGAGAGTCGCAGGTCAAGAGGGCGTGTGTGTGTGTGTGTGTGTGTGTGTGTGCGCAGCGGACCCTCACCTGCAGTGGACCACCACCGGTCCAGCGTCGGCCGGGTTACAGGCTCGCACCCGCCGCAGGAAGGCCAGGAATGGCGTGGGATGTTCCGGAACGCCCTGATCCGGCCACGCGGTGAACTGAAACTGGCGCACCTCTCGCTTCTCACACCCTCCACTCTAACACACACACACACACGAAAGAGAGAGTCTGTGTGTGAGTGTGTGTGTGTGTGAGCAGTGGCAGTTTTAGGCATGGGCGAACGGGGCAGCCGCCCAGGGTGGCATTATTTAATGAAGAAGAAATGTATCCATATATTTATATATATATATATATATATATATATATTTTTTTTTTTTTTTTTTTTTAAGTGACTGAGATTATTTTCAAACTACATATATTCAATATATAGGAAATTTAAATTTTTTTTAACATATCTAAAAAAATGTAAAAAGACAGAACAGTTGAAATATATGAACGATAACTTAATTTTCCTGTATTTAAATATATTCAACCGAATTCTAGAAATAAAATACACTTTTGTAAATATATTAAAAGGGGGTTAGGGTAATACACACATAATTGAAAACATTTAAATGGCCTTTTTAATATTCTCCCAATAGTTTCATATAAATGCATTTTATGTTAACGTAAACACATTATTCTATGTATAGAAATAATGGAAACATTATTCTGTTTTATTTAGAATAGAATAAGTGGGGTTGGGTGGGGGGGTATCCTTGTGTGTGAGTGTGTGTGTGTGTGTTCACCTTGATCAGAGAGAAGGTCCTCACACAGTAGGTTGCGAGCTCCACTGTGTCGATGAGTGAAACCTGCATCAGTCCGTACGTCTCAGTTCCTCTGCTGGGCCAGTACTGGTCACACTTACTCTACACACACACACACACACACACACAGACACAGTCAGCTACACAGGCCGTTCATCTGTCCCTCTTTGACTGCTGAATTGAGCAGAAGTGAATAAAAAGCTGGTACAGTATAATGAGCCTTAAACACACAGTAAAACTTAAATCTTCAGACTGTGGTGAGGTAATGTTTACTGATGATGCGGTGGCGAGGGCACCAGCACACCTGCAGAAACCCCCCTAATTAATCACTCTGCTGCCTCTTCTCTCCTTTCTGCTCATCTTCTGCTCATCTGGAGTCACGCTCTAACGTCCGTCATAGGAAACGCAGCCACAGCCACTCGGAACGTTCTTTGAGTCCAGGAAAAAACATGTTTAACCTCTCGAGAGCCGAGCTCTGAAGTTATATTCTTTTTCAAACTTGCTTTGCTACTTGGACTTTTAACAATAAGTTGTAAAAATAAAGCGTCATTGTATTATTTAGCGTTTCAGATATTTTGTGAGTTATTACTAAATATTTACTTACTTTAATCAATCTTTCGTGTTCTAACAAAAAGGACACGTCTTATTCCACGCAACCTGGCGTTCATAATTTTCCCTAAATAATAAAATTAAATGCTTCCTTTGTAGTAAACACTCGACACAAGATAAGCACAGAGAAAACACATCACTAAAGTTGAAGAAAGACAGTCCTGCAGGAACCAACTAAGAAGCTCACACCTAACTCTCTCGCTCTCACAAACACACACACACACACACACACACACACACTCAAATCAATCTCTGGCACACAAAGTGGAGGTTCAGAACAATAATCTCTTGATGCAACTGTGTCTCACTCTCCCAGTGCAAGTTAATTTAGACAAGCGAGTGAGACAAGGCCAGGACATCACAGCATGCAGAGAGAGAGAGAGAGTGAGTGAGTGAGAGTGTGAAAGAGAGATAGAGAGACAGAGTGAGAAACAGTGTGAGAGAGAGTGAGTGAATTATTACTGTACTCTTGCCTTAGAGAAGAAATATGAGGGCATCTAGAGAATGACAGACAGAGAGTAAGACTCGCTCGCTCACAACATTTAGAGGTCAGAGGTCAGTGTGGTCACTCTCTCACCCTGGACTTCTCCTCTAGTTTGGTGATCATGATGACGAGGGCCGTGTGCTGCTCCCACACCATCCTCCAGAAGGCGGCGCAGGTGTCGGGGAGCGGGCCCTGGGTGGCGATGTAGGCCCCCTGCCGCCGGAAGCCGTCGATGAAGTTGGCGTTGATGTAGTCGCCGCCGGGGTCTCCTGCGCACACACACGAGCGCGGGTCACTCGTCTCGTCTCGGGTCACTCGCTGGTGTGGCTGTGTGGTGGTTCTGACCGTCAGGGTTGGGCAGACACACTCGGGTGTGGTCGTACGCGATGACATTTGCGTAGCGGTTCTTTGACTTGTTGATCTCCAGGTTGGAATGTTCCCAGGAGAACTGCTGACCGGGGTCGATGGACTGCGACACACACACACACACACACCTGTTACTCGCACACACAGACACACACACACACACACACACAGCTCAGCAGACCTCGTATTCCTGTGAGAAGCGCAGGTTGTCGTTGGACTTCATCCTCTCGATGTGTGCGGAAAACTCCGAGACCGGCACCGGTGGGTGGGAACTCAGACCTGTCAATCACGATGATATCATCAGACGCGAGGCCAGTGGCGTGTGATTGGTGGGTTAGTGTGAGCTATAGTGCTGATGATGAAGAGTACATGTGCTATAAACCTTCTCCGCCGTGTGTGTGTGTTAGTGTGAGTCAGTGTGTTAGTGCCAGTCAATGTGTGTTAGTGCGTGTTAGTCAGTGTGTTAGTCTGTGTAAACACTGGATAGACACCAATACAGAACTAACTTGACAAGCGTCTGTAACCGAGGACTGATGCACGTAAACCTGGAAGAAAGAGAGTGTGTTCATACACACAACGTGTTCAATATACGTGTGTGTGTGTGTTTGAAAGTGCGTGTTTGAGAGTGTGTGTGTGTGTGTGTTTGTCTGTGGGAGTGTCTCTATTCTGGTGTTCGTTTGTGTGTGTGTGTGTGTGTGTGTGTGCGTGTGTGCAAGTGAGTATCTGTATTTGGGTGTGTGAGTGTCTGGATTCTGGTGTGTGTGTGTGTGTGTGTGTGTGTCTGTGTGTGTGTGTGAGTGTGTGTGCGTGTCTGTGCGTCTGTGTCTGTATTCTGATGTGTGTGGGTGTGTGTGTGTCTGTGGGAGTGTGTGTGTGTGTGTGCAATTGAGATCTGTATTTGGGTGTGTGAGTGTCTGGATTCCGGTGTGAGTGTGTGTGTTTGTGTATTCTGAGGTGTGTGTATGTGTGTGTGACTGACCAGAGGTGGGGAAGTTGATGCGGCGCAGCTCCACCGGGTCTGAAGGATTCTGGGAGTTCATTGATTTACTGCTGTTGGGAAAACTGCACTTCCTTCCCTCAAGCTCCGCCCGTTTCCTGTCACACACACAAGGGCGCAGGTCACGACAGGAAGCAGTTGACCATCAGTGACATCACAGTGAGACTCACCTGTCAGGTTTACTGCAGCGTGGATGGACACATGAACAAACACACGTCATTAAACACATAGAGACTGTCAGATCACTGGAGCGTCACACGTCACCATCATCATCACATCACATCACAACACGGGAGAGACTCCGCCCTGTCGCACCTCTTGAAGAGCAGGATGAGGATGACGATGCTGATGATGAAGATGACGGCCAGTACTGGCCCCACCACCCACAGAAGCCCCTCCTCCTCGTCCACGATTGGCTGCGGCTCCATGTCAGAGACAAGTAGGGGCTCCGAGAAGGGACTCGTGGAGAAAACAGTCTGATGGAGAGAGAGGTTTAGATTAGTGTGTGTGTGTGTGTGTGTGTGTGTGTGTTAACAGTATGTGTGATTAGTGTGTATGTGTGTGAACGTGTTTGAGTGTTTAGAGTATGTGTGATTAGTGTGTATGTGTGTGTGTTTAGAGTATGTGTGATTAGTGTGTTTGTGTGTGTGAGTGTGTGTGTGTTTAGAGTATGTGTGTATAGTGTGTATGTGTGTGAGTGTGTGTGTGTTTAGAGTATGTGTGTATAGTGTGTATGTGTCTGTTTAGAGAATGTGTGATTAGTGTGTATGTGTTTGTGTGAGCATGTGTGTTTAGAGTATGTGTGATATGTGTGTGTGATTAGTGTGTTTGTGTGAGCGTGTGTGTTTAGAATATGTGTGATTAGTGTGTATGTGTGTGAGCGTGTGTGTGTGTTTACAGTATGTGTGATTAGTGTGTATGTGTGTGAGCGTGTGTGTGTGAGGACTGACGTTGTGACCCAGCTCCAGGATGGCGAGCAGGAAGCAGACATACTGGTGTCCGCTCATCAGCGCTCTGTTCAGAAAGGCTCCGTACACGCGTCCGTCTCCAAGCCGGAACTGCGGCGGAAGGTTCTGGAACTGAGCGCAGATGTACGGCTGGAGGTCGGTCTGGCGGCGGCGGCGGAGCGCACGACTGGTGCCGTTGACTTCGTGCAGCAGCTGCAGGGACGGAGCACACACACACACACACACAGATGCATGAGCGTGGTGGTGACACACAGAGCCACGCCTCTCGTACCTCCTCCATGTTCATCTCGTCCGGGTCGGACCAGACGTTCTGGAAGTGTCCGCCTCGCTGCCTCTTCAGAGGAACCACCACAATGTAAAAACCCCTGCACACACACACACGTGTTTATCCCGCGGCGTCGTGCGTGTGTGGGCGGGGCACTGACCTGACGGTGGCGTGAGGGTGTGGCGTGTGCAGCTGCAGGGTGGCGGTGGAGTGTGTGTTGCTGTGCTCCAGCAGCAGCGGTGTGTGTGGCATCAGGTCGGGCGCCGTCATGGCGTCGGCGTGGAGCTTGAGTCCGGCGTCGCCCTCAGATTTACTGCTCAGCACGAACGTGTAGAGCGACTGCGGCTTGAGAGACCGTATCAGCGCCCGCTCTGCTCGCCCGCTCACTTCCACCCGCTCTCCCTCACCGTACGACACCTGACACACACACACACACACTCAGAGTGACGCATGTTGCAGGAACCCTTCTGTGCTGGCGTGACTTAGTTCCTCACGATGAGTGTCTGCGCTCTGCTGTTGCTCGCCCGCGACTCCCACCCCAGCAGCACCGAGCTCTTCATCGCCGCTCGCACCCTGAAGTTCACAGCAAACACTGAGAGAGAGAGAGAGAGAAGAGAGAGAAAGAGAGAGAGAGAGAGATGCCTTCACTCGCCCGTTCACTCACTCAACCACTTGCTGGAATCATCAGCTCTCTCTCTGACACACAGACACATACACAAACACACACACAGACAGATGGACAAAGAGAAAGAATGTGTGTCCCTCATGTTCTCCTATCTCTCTCTCTCTGTCTTTCTTTCTTCTCTCTCTCTCACTCAATCAATCTGTTTGTCTGTCTCTCTCTTCTCTCTCACTCTCTGTCTCTCTCTCTTTTTCTCTCTGCCATTGTCTCTCTCTCTCTGCTGTCTTTCTCTCTTCTCTCTCTCTCTCACTCAATTAATCTGTTTGTATGTCTCTCTTTCTTCCCTCTCTCACTCTCTGTCTGTCTCTCTCTTTTTCTCTCTGCCATTGTCTCACTCACTCTCTCTCTCTCTCACTCACTCACTCACTCACTCACTCACTCACTCACTCACTCACTCTCTCTCTCTCTCTCTCTCTCTCTCTCTCTCTCTCTGTCTGTCTGTCTCTCTCTCTCTCTCTCTCTCTCTCTCACTCGGAGGAGATGTTGATGTGCAGACCATGTGTCCTACCTTCTGTCAGTGGTTGTGTAGTGATGGATATGGGGGGACTATAGGGCCCGGGGCCATGTTTGTGAATCACACACACTCGCGCCACATACTCCGTCTCGGGCCTCAACCCGCTCAGAACCACTGAGGCCTCTGAGACGTCAGACTCCACGGCCACATCTGTGCCGTTCCCGTAGGTGACGGCGAGCCAGACGCGGTAGCCCGGGAGTCGCTCTGAACTCTTCGGGACGTCCCAGCGCAGCACTACGGCGGAGGAGTTGATGCTCGTGGCAGTCACGTTCCAGACAAGCGATTGGCTGGAGTTCCCGGGCGCTGTCTGGGTCAAGGGCGTGTCCTCCTGGGGCAGGAGTGTGACCTGGGCAGTGGAGCCGTGGCCCCAGGCGGTGCGGGCAGCGAGGCGGAACACGTACGGGACCCCCGCACTCAGGCCCCGCACAGTGAAACTGGTCTCTACTGGATCCAGATCTACAACCAGAGACGAGGCGCTGGGGTCGGCCGGGCCGTACGAGAGTCTGTAACCCAGCACGGGGGAGGAGCCAGTGGCCGGAGGATGCCAGGTCAGCAGAGCGGCGCCATCATCACTAAACTCCGCCCATAGCAGCGGCAACCCCGGCACTGGAGAGGGAGAGAAAGAGTGTGTTACTGACCTTCTGAGCATTTGTAAGGCGCTTTTTACAGGTTTAACTTTCTCAAAGCACACGTGTGAATATGTAAGAGAATTGTTGCTTTTTATTCATTTGATTGTCTGGTTGGTGGTGTTAAGTAAATTTCTATGATTGTCACTAAGACTATGACAAGATGTGAGGGTTGTGTGTGTGTTACTGACGTGAGGGTTGTGTGCGGATGATCGTCGTTCTGCTTCTTTCTCCGTCTCCTTTAGCGGTGAATGCAGATACACACACTGAATATTCAGTGTTCGGCAGCAAGTCAGACAAGATCAGCTCCTACAAAACACGCAAACACTGATGTCACACACCGAAGCGTCTGGACTGTAACTGCGTGTGTGTGTGTGTGTGTGTCAACTCACATGTTCAGTGGGATTATTCTGATCCTGAGAAAGATAAACACAAACACACAAGGTCACAACGTACACTGAATATAAACTCTCTCTCTCTCTGTCTCTCTTACTCTCTCACTCACTCATTCTCTCTCTGTCTCTCTCTCTCTCACTCACTCATTCTCTCTCTGTCTCTCTCTCTCACTCTCTTTCTCTATCTCTTGCTTTCTCACTCTGTCTCTCTCTCTCTCTCTCTCTCTCTCTCTCTCACTCTCTCTCTCTCTTGCTTTCTCACTGTCTCTCTTTCTCTCTCTCTCTCTCTCTCTTGCTTTCTCACTCTGTCTCTCTTACTCTCTCATTCTCTCTCTCTCTCTCCCTCTCTCTCACTCACTCTCTCTCTCTCTCTCTCACCTGTGTGTCTGTCAGGAGGAGCTCTATCACTGTGGGCGTGCTGCTTCTCTCCCCCGGCGTCCGCCTGACATAGATGACCTGATAACCGAGGATCTTTCCGTGACGACGCTCTGCGACTGGGGGCTTCCACGTCACCCGAGCAGAGGTGGCGTTCAGGACCACCACATTCACCCCCCGTGGTGGAGCCCCAGGCACTGAGAAGGCATTATGGGATAGAGTAGATTGAGTCTGGCCTCCTGGGAGACGGGGTGGGAGGAGAAGTGGAGGCGAAGGCTGGAGGAGCGTAGGTCAGGCTGGGGGTCAAAGGTCAAATGAAGGCGACCTCATACCGTCTTCCTCCGTGCGGACCAGCAGGGGCAGACACTCGGGCCCCTGACCCGCGGCTGTGTGTGCCGCCACCGTCACGGCGTACAGTGTGCCCTGCCTCAGACCCTCCACGCGATAGCGGAAGCAGTTGGGCGGAATGTCCGAAATGACCTGCACAGGCTCGTTCTGTGTCTCCGTCGCCACGTATCGGATGGCGAATCCCGTTATCAGTGTGAAGTCACCGGCGAGGGGTGAAGCCCAGCTAAGCAGCAGTGTGGTTGGGGAGGGGCTTGTGCATGTGACCTCCTGGGGAGGCGGGATAGACTCTAATTGGGCGGCCAGAGGAGTGGGCGTGGTTATTGTGTTCAGATAGTTTGAGTAGAAATGAAATGAAATCAGAGAAGAAGAAAAAAAATAAAACACAAACACATAAAACGTCGACACGGACAAAACGTGAAACGTTTGCACACACACAATGTGAAATTAAAGTCACAAACACAGATTAACAACAATTGTTTTGTATGTCAGTCAATGATGGAACCCCACAATAAGATAAATGCAAGTGTGTGTGTGTGTGTGTGTGTGTGTGGGAGGTGACTGTGAGTGTTTGTATGTGAGTACAGGTGAGTGTGTGTGTGTTTGTGTGCAGGCACATACGTGTCTGAGGCGTGTGGACCGTGAGTTGTCCAGTAAAGGCTCCCAGGCCGTGTTTGCTGCGCGCCGCCAGCTGTAGCGTGTAGCTGGAGAAAGGCTTCAGGTTCTTCAGCAGGAAACTAGAGGCCGGATCAAAAGAGACTTTCTGAAAAGAGAGAGACTGTCAGCAGACACGCCCCTGTCCGTGTGTGTGTGTGTGTGCACCTGCTCCGGCTGTTGTGTGTGTTTGTACACAAGCTCGTAGGCCGTGATGGCGTCGCTGCCGCTGTGAGCCGGAGGCGTCCAGGACAGAAGAACGCTGGTCTCAGACTTCACCTCGGCCTTCAGCTCCGTCGGCTGAGACGGGACTGACCACACAAACACACAACTTAGACCCACACACACACACACACACACACACACACAAACCATAAACACACCTCCAGTCTTGGCGATGATGTGTAGGTCGCTGGACAGGGGCCCGTCTCCCACCGCGGTAAAGGCCAGCACGCGGATGTAGTATGTCTTGTTGGGGGTCAGGTCGCGGATGTTCATGAAGCTGGACCCTCGCACCATCTCCTTTTCCCATTGGCTGACGGGCAGCGAGGCGTCGGCGGTGTAGTACACGCGGTAACCCACCACCTGACCGTTGGCTTCCTCTGGCTCCTCCCACTGCACCATGGCAGTAGAGCCGCTCAGCATGCGACCTCTGACCCGCCGCGGAGGGGAGCTGGGCGCCTGCTCGGCGGTCTGAGCCTCGACGGTGGGGCTGCCGGCTCCGCGGCCAATGGAGTTGACGGCGAGCACGCGGAAGCGGTAGTGTGAGTACGGACTGAGACCGCCCACACTGTAGCGTGTAGTGGCGATAGCGTCGATTTCTTTAAAGGCATCCCCAGAGGAGGCGGGGCTGTACTGGATGATGTAATAGGAAACAGGAAGAGGATTCCCGCTGTCCCACATGAGCGTGATGCTGGTGGCCGAACGCTCCATCACCACCGGCGTTCCTGGAGGATTTGGCAACGCTACCAAAAAAACATGAGTTAAAAAACACATTTTGTAACATTGATCACAGGCAGAAACGTGGAGTTGGGGAGCTTGACTCCTGAGTGATCTGATCAGTGATTGAGCCGGTCAGTGTGTGATCTGATCAGCGTGTGATCTGATCGGTAGTGATCTGAGCAGAGTGATCTGATTGGTGAGTGATCTGATTGGTGAGTGGTTGGGTCAGTGTGTGACATAATTGGTGAGTGATCTTATTTGTGAGTGATTGGGTTAGTGAGTGATCTAATTGGTGAGTGATTGGGTCAGTGTGTGATCTGATCGATGATCGATTAGCTCAGAGAGGAATACGGTCAGTATTTTATTTCAATGCTCAGTTCAGTTTGTACCTTTCACTGTGATCTGTGCCATGGTCTCAATGACGCCGAGAGTGGACATGGCCACACACGTGTAGTTTGACGACTGTCGCACATCTGTGAGCTCTAACACATTGCGGCCGATGGGCATGTCGTCCTCTGGGGTCAAATCTTCTGTACCCAGCATCCACTTTACATATGGCATAGGAACACCAACTGCCTGGCACGAGATATTTACGCTCCCCCCAGGCATGATCTCATAATCCATCGGTGGAACAGAGAATCGCGGCGGAATCCGGCGCACTGTGAGAGAGAGAGAGAGAGAGAGAGAGAGAGAGAATGTTAGAGACAGAGAGAGAGAAGATATGAAAAAGAGAGAGAAAAACAGAGAGAAAGAGAAACAGACAGACAGATAGAGACAGATAGAAAGAAAGACAGACAGACAGATTAGAGTTGGAACACAGTACACACACACACGCACACACACACACACACACACACACACACACACACGCACGCACGCACGCACGTACAGATGTCACACTGACAGGATGAGGGACAACAGCTGGGCCCAATCCATGACATCAACGCATTTCAAAACGGGGTCACGTGTGTTAAAAACAGAGGATTATAGTGTCATATCATGCAGATCTGTGAAATGACAGGAAATCCCAGAGTGATAGAGTCAGACATCAAGTGAGGACGAGATACAGATAAAGAAAGACTGAAGGAGAGAGAGAGAAGGATGTGGGGAGATCTTACCGTCTCTCAGCTCTACAGACGAGTCCAGCCGTGGGAAACACACAGACAGAACGACAGACAGACAGACGGGGGAGAGAACACTGGCATGAACACTAGAGAACTAGACAGCGGTTAGTGAGGACTAGTTAGTGCTGTACCTCTGACGTAGAGATTGGCTGGTGTGGAGTAGCGCGTCCCTTCGCTGTTGGTGGCCACACACTCATACTTCCCCTGGTCCGTCTCCTCGCTCTGGTCAATCTGAAGGGCCCCTGCACACACACACACAGAAGGAGGATCTTCACACACTCACACCAAGCAGGAGTGATGCGTCACACAGCGGCTGCTTCTCGTTCTGCTGTCCTCCCAACGTCTGAACCTGCAACTAGTCGTTAGTTAACTAGAAAGTCAAAATGCTAATGATTAGTTACCTGTCAGACATGAAATTAACTAACGCTGTTGAGATTCCAGAATCAGTGAGAGACAGAGAGAAAGAGAGAGAGCGGTCCGGTGGGTTTAGTTTCTTACCTCTGATGGGGGTCCCGCCTGGATGAGCAAGTATGACAGCAGATGGGAGATTAAAGAGAAGACGAGTTAGTGCAGGGCGAGAGAGAGAGAGAGAGAGAGAGGGAGAGAGAGAGAGAGAGAGAGAGAGAGAACTGCAGGTCAAAGGGGAGGAAACGGAGTATTAAACAGTTGAAATAAAAGAGAGGAGGGAAAACTCTCGGGGCCTGAAGTGTCACATGCAGCTTAAACCAGACAGCAGTCATTCTCACAATTAGAAAACACTCTAATGCAAAATTGTGTTGAGCTGCATTTGAGACTTTAAACAGAGAGTCGAGTTCAGAAGAAGAAGAAGAAGAACAACAACAACACTGGTCAGGCCGAAAAGCCACAGGAACATTCAGCATCAGGCCAATTCATTCTTTAAAGCAATTGAGAGTTAAAAACAGAAAGAGAAACAGAAAGTAACGCTACACTAGGCCAGATCATCTACAGTTTAATACTGACACATGCCCAACTTTACTGACCCATACTGCTCTATCCTGTTTAATAGTAATAGTAATCTAATAGTAATGACCTATTCTGAAATACAATGCCATATACTGAAGGTTACTCACCTAAACCAATCTACAGTGATCTATATTCTACTGAACATACTGAATTGTATCAAATTACACAAATCTACGCTCGTTGCATACTGCACTATACTAGCCACTCTTCTTTATTACACAAACCAGATCTACGGTATACTGAAACATACCAATCTGTAATGACTTCTTCTGACCTATACTGATCTCTCTGGACTAAATTATTCTATGTTCATCAACGCCAAACTATACTGATCATCACAGAAGTATGCTCAAATATACTGATCTCTACAGGACTATATTGAACTATACAATCTACACCCATCTATATGAATTAAACTGAACTATACCAACATTTACCGATCCATACAACCTATATTCTACTTATTGTTGCTCATTTTTACTAAACTATACAATCATAGAACACAATATACCAAACTATGTTAATTTAGCATTTAATTAATCATGCGGAATATTACTAAATTGTATTGAAATATACTGAGCTGTCCTAATCTATACTGACCTATGCCGATCTGTACTGGGCTATACTGATCAGTAGTTATCATCCCTGAACTGCACAGAACTATACTGATCTATACTAAACTAGTTCTAGACTGATTTGTACCAGACTATTTTATTGTGTAGACTTCACAAACTACACAACTAAATCTACATCCCCAAATCTATACTGATATTTACGGAACATTGTTAAACTACACCTAATTATGTTGAATATACCTATACTACATATATCTATACCTAACTAAAGATCAAATTATTTTACTATTTAATTACCTAAACTGGTCTGTTCTAATCTATACTGAAGATGCTGTGCTGAACTATTATAATTGTGAAAATAAAATCAACATACTGTACTGAGTGAAAAGAAAAGACTTTGAGTGGGGGAAATAATGCAGAAGTGCTGAGGGCTGAAAGTGACAGAGAGAGAATCAGTGAGACAGAATGAATGAATCAGTGAGTGAGGCTAAGTGAGAAAACTGAGAGACAGAAACTAGTAGTGTAAGCAAAAGAGAGACCAAGGAGAGGAGAGTGAGAGAGTGAATCTGTGTGAGAGGGTGAGTGATTGATGAAATCAGTGTGTGGAAAAAAATCAGTGAGTGAGTGAATCGGTGTCAGAGAGAATCAGTGTTTGTTTGAGTGAGTGAGGAGAGTGAGAGAAAGGGAGAACTGGTGTTAGAGGAGCAGCGCTCAGGTGAGGGAGGATTGTCTACACAACTGCTGTGTGTGTGTGTGTGTGTGTGTGTGTGTGTGCGTGTGTGTGTGTGTGTGTGTGTGCTTGTGTCTTAGAATAACACACTTACCAAACGACTCTGTAGATTAAAACAGAGAGAGAAACAGCACATTTGTCACTTTAGCTTTTCACAAACAGAGAGAATGTGAGAGTGTGTGTGCGTCATGTTTGGAAAGAAGACGAAAACAGATATTCACTCAATTACACACACAATCACTCTCTGACACACTCTATCACTCTCAAACTATATCACACACACACACACACACACACACACACACACAAACAGACAATCACACACACTCTCACAGCGTTCGGGAGCTGGACCTGTCACCAGGTGTTATAGGTTCTAATCCCGATCGGTCTGGTGGGTTCTACAGCTGAGGGTCCTTGGTCCAGACACGGACCCCCACATGCCCCCGACACCACGACTTAATAGTTCCAACTCATCTAGGTGTGTGTGTGTGTGTTTGTTTGTCACTGACAGTTAATCGCAGAGCAGTTTAGACACATGGCCACACTGACAAACTCAGTCCCACACACACACACTCACACTCACACACTCTCTCTCCTACTCACATACACACTCACACAGACAATACTACTGTCTCTTTCTTCGTCACACACACACCTGAGCGCAGCTGTTTGATGCGTCCGTGCGTGTGCGTATCAATGGGCAAGAAGTCTTTGAACCAGCTGATCTCGGGGTCCGGGACCCCACTGGCAGCACACAGCATGGTGGCCGTGCGAGAACGCTCCACCACCTTCAGCTGAGGGCCCATGTCGATGGAGGGAAACCCTGCGGGAAGCTGGTCCTCTGAAAAACACACACACACACACACGTGTAACACTTTAAATGTGCTGTGCTGTGTGACACATTATTCAGAATCAGGATCAAGGAATTAAATGTGGTCTGACTCCGTATTTTGTTACCTCTTATTACAAAATGTAAACAAAATCAAAAAAAGAACAAAACATGCACAGTATTAGATTAAATATTGAACTAATAAAACATGATACGTGCTATGGAACATAAATAACATGGTTTCACACATTTTGCACATTCTCGCAGTAGTTGTTATTGCACATGGGTTAAATCAGTCCTTATTGTGTGCGTCCAGTAGAGGGTGAACACATAAAGGTGTGAAGTGTTACCGCGGAGCACAGTGAGACGCGTGGAGGCGCTGATCTCTCCCGCATCATTAGACGCCACACACTCGTACACGGCTTCATCACGCGGCGTCCGCAGCGGCTGCACACGCAACACTGACCCCGACCCGTCCTCAAACTCAATCACCTACACACACAGCACGCAAGAGCAGAGAACAAAAACACAGTGTGCGTCAGGGAGAGAGTGTGTGTGTGTGTGTGTAGACTGTCCCAACATTTATTTCACCGATGGGCCTGAAACACTAGGCTTTGATACTAAAGTGTGTGCTGTAGTCACTTGTGGGGACTTTGTCTGGGCTCCTGAACTCTGAAGCCTGTTTGAGGGTCACGATGAGATTTTAGTTTGTAGATACAGTGCGTGTGTGTTACGGTTACAGTAAGAGATACACCTCTGTCTTTAGTTGTGACGGTCAGAACTAGAGAAGGAAAACGGTGAAGCTAAAATGTCAATGGTGAAACATGGTATTGTTATATCTGCAAATGTATGTGTGTGTGTGTGTGTGTGTGTGTGTATGTGTGTGTGTGTGTGTGTGTGTGTGTGTGTGTGTGTGTGTGTGTGTGTGTGTGTGTGCACAAACCTCAAATCTCTGGTTTGTGACTTTTTTGCCTTTTCGGCTCCAGGTGATCTTGGGATGAGGGTCTCCGGCGGCTTGACACACGAATGAAGCCACACCACCCTGAACACCGATCTGATCAGTGGGCACTCGAGTGAAGCTTGGGGGGGCTGAAGAGAGAGAGAGACAGAGAAAGAGAGAGAGAGAGAGAGAGAGAGAGAGAGAGAGAGAGAGAGAGAGAGAGAGAGAGAGAGAGAGAGAGAGAGAGAGAGAGA